>JH719946.1:2099601-2173071 GCA_000231845.2 Tetrahymena malaccensis 436 | reverse complement strand
ACCCCAACCCCAACCCCAACCCCACTTTTATGTTATATTCCATAAATTGTATTTCAATAATAATGTAATAAATAGTATTATTAAATAAGAGATATTGTGTTATTAAATAATTTGACTTTATATAGAAGTAATAATTAATAATTTTATTTACTTGCTAAGGAAAACTTAATTAAATAATGTATTTTTTTAAAAATATCATTGATTAAATTTTATAATTTACAAGAAAAAATAATATTTTTATATATCAATCTTTCAAAAGTGAAAAAAAAAAAAGAAAATTAATTTTTACCTATTTTATTCCACTGACAATAATATAATAAACAAAATTTGTTAGTACAAAAATAAATATATTTTAAAAATACATTAAAAAATAATAAAAATACTAGAGAGGGAAATTTTTTATGAATTAATAATAATTTATAAAAGTGAAATAACTTAAAATTTTAAAAAAGAAAAATTCAAATAAAATTAATTACAGATGCTTGACAATATTTTATAGAAAATATTAATATCAACTTAAATATATAATTATTGAAAATATTTAATAAAATATATTAATAAAATACTTCTTAAAGCTATTCTTATTATCTTGTTTTAAAATAAAAAAAGTCAAAAAATTTTTTATGATTAGATAATAAATACTTTATATCAAACTAATACTCTAATTAATAATTTGATTAATTTTATTTCAAATAAGTCAATAAAATAGAATTAAAATTTAAGCTTAATTTGGTTTATTAATAATTAAATTAGAATTTACATACAATAAGAAAGAATAAGCTTGCTTAAATATTTAGTCATACGTAAAATGAAAATAAATCTTAAATCGTATTATATTATTTGATTTTATAATTTCTTGCTAGACATAATTGATAAAATAATATTTTTCTTTTTAGAAAATGATTGTTTAAAACATTAAATAAAGATTCTGGGATGTTTAAGAATAATTGTTTAGATTTAAATGTTAATAGTGAAGTTTGTTAAAGATATAAAATAAGTTAATTGAAATTTTCTTGTTTTGGTGTATATTTTTAATTTGCTTTCTTTAAATTTAGTTTGTTGTTGTATTAATTTTAGTTTAGAAAAGGGTTGTTTTTATTTAGAGCTATTTTGTAATCATATAAATCCTTAAAATAGAGTAAATTTTTCATTTTGAGTATATATTTTGGTAGAAAATCAGCTGTTTAGTAATTAATTTCTAAAACTTTTAGTGATTATATCTTTTCTAATAAGTTAAATAATCTTTGATCATCAAAAATAGAGACTATAATATTTTTATTCATCTTAAGATAGAGTTTTTATAGTGTATTCTAGTTATTTTTTAGTAAGTTTTAGAGAGAGTAAAATTAAGTATCTTCTTATAGTGTAAATGTAAGTTGGATATTTTTTAATCCTGTTAAGTTTTATATCAACTGAAGTGTATTTTCAATGTTGTATTTTCCACTTTAGTCTAATAGAGCGAGTTTTCTTACTTATTTTATTTATAGGAGCTTTATTGTAGATGCAAATTAATTGAAAAATTAGCTTTTATATTCTTTTAGCCTTTCCTCAAATTATTTTTCATTTATCAAATCTATCCCTACACTTATTGATGAATCTAAAAACAATGATTTATTTCTTTATCGAACTATTTATTGGTGATGCATTTATTCAATATGCTTTATTGTAGAGTATGGTACTTCATTGTTATTTGCAAAAGTGACTCTCTCAGGAGATTTCGGAATATGAGCATAACTTTAATTACTTTATTCTTGAATTGAGTCATAAGAAGGTTCAATTTATTATGCGTTATTTTACTTTAGCTCTTGCATCAGCATTAAAAGTGGCTTGTTATGATTAACTAATAAATTGCTTTGCTTTCCGTTTTTTTTAAAATTAGAGGGTCGTTTAGCTTGCGAATTGGTTAGTTTATTTGCTGATTAATCAAAGCTTTAAAAACTTGGTTGTTACTATTTTTATTTAGGTTCAATAATCAGCTTTTTAAAATTTTACTTAGGACTAGCATCCTTATGTTTTATAATTGGAGAAAGAAATGAGCTTTATTCTATTTTATTTTAAATAAAGCTTTCTTTTGGTTAAGTTATCAAATAGCTTTCGCATAATGAAGTGTGGGAATTTTTTTCAAATTCTCCTGCAGCTTCGAATGCCACAATTTCTTTAAATTTAAATAGAATATTCCATAATTAGATAAATACAGCTTCTTTTAATAGCTTTTCCATACTTTACAGCATGCAAATATCGTTTTGAAATTAGCCAAAAAAAATTAAGTCTAATGATATTTTATTAAGGGCTGATGATTTTTATGATAAAATTTCAGCCTCCAGTAAGCTAAAAAAATGATTGATTGAACATTTTCTGGCTTTAATTTTTAAAGTTTTGATTGTGGATGAATTGCAACAATAAAAAAAAAATAAACTTTCTTGTAGTTAGAAATTATTTGAAGAGCAATTAAACCCCTACAAATTTATTTTGAAGCAATTTAAACTTGGTATTGAATAAGGTTATATGTGATAGTCAATATTTTAAATTTCTAATGAAAGTTTGTTTGATTGGACTTATTATAATATATTGTTTAAAAAGTTTTAGTGTCTTTAATGATTTAATTTAATTGATAGGTGATAGAGCTTTTGTTGCATAATACTGACGATTAATTCTTAATCTTGAATTTGATGTTAGTTAAGGATTAAAGTTATTTTTTTTGTTTTAACATTAATATCTTCAGAAATATTATATTCACTATAAGAAGTCTATTCTATGTCAAACTTCTTTTTATTAGTTTTCTATGTTTTATATTCATTTTTGTATTTATTATAAGAATAGATTAGACTATCTTTAGGTTCAAGCAGCACATGTTTAGTAATATTACCAAAGCAAGGCTTTTATATTACTTTTAAGTGCTACTGTATTAGAATTTTTTTTATCTTGCCATCATAATAGAGTTAATATTATTATTTCTCTAAAGAATTTATATCCATACTTTAAATCTATAATTTATTTTAGCTACAATTTTAAGAGTCTTAGTCAAATTATTTAGTTTATATTGTTTTTATATCTTTCATAGATGCTATATTTAGGAAAGGAAACTCCCCTACTTAATCGAACTCAATTAGTTCTTCATTTTTTGCAAAATATTCTTCTAAAAATTCCTTTATGCTTTCACAATTATTTCTACCATTATAATTAGAATTACTTTTTTTGGTAAACCTATTACTATCTATTTCAAAATCCTATTTAAAATTAGTTTCACTTGCCATTTTTATAGGTTAATTCTAAATATTTGTGCTAATTTGCATATCATTTTAGCATAATTTTTTGCTTTCACTGACACAATTAGACCCCATATAAAATAATTAACAATAATATCTAAATTATAATATTTAATCAATTTTTAATTTTTTATTAAAAAATAAATTATTATCCTTACATTTAATTCATATTAATATGCATGTTCAAATTAAAACTATAGAATAATAGATTTTAATTATTTCAAACTAAAATTAACTTCATAATAAAGTAGAAAAACAATTTTATATTATTAATTAAGAAAGTATTTTTAATTTTTTTTCATTTAAAAATTACAAATTTACTACAAAAAAGTTTATTGATTACGTTTTTAATTTTAATCTTTTTATTGTCGATATCAATTTTTGTAACAAATTGTTACTTTCTTTATAATAAAGTCTTTAATTATAAAAAGCATAATAAACTAGATACTTTTTAAACTGACCATTATTTCTTAGAATACTTCTAAATAATTAATTTCATAAGATTTAAATAATATTTGAGAATTTAATTAAGATTAATCCTGCTTAATTATTAAATTAAATAAAAAAGAATATTTAGATGTAATATTAACGATATTAAAAATGAAGAAAAATAAATAATTTTAATATTTTTTTTATATGTTAATTATAGTAGTAAAGATTGGCAAAATTAATTTTTATTTCGAAATATTATTAAATACTTTAAAATAATTTAACGTATTAATAATTAAAATTAGAAAAAATTCTAATTAAAAATTAGATCTTTTGATTGATTATATTATCTATTTAGAATAATTATATAATTAATTGCTATTGAAAATTTTATAAAATATTTAGAAGACAATTCTATTCATTTATTTATTTAAATTAACATGTAATTATGTACAAATAACTCAAAAATAGTCAAGTAAATGAAAAATATACATAAAAATAATTTTTTAAAACAAAAAAAATGTTAAATTATAAAACATAATTATGTGTGATAAAATCTCCCTTTACAAAAAATTCTAGAAAATGATTTTAAAATTAAAAATATATTTAATTCAAACAGTTTGACAGGAAATACTAAAATAGATATTTTGTGTATCTCAAATTTACTGGTTTGACCCATATTTTATTTATTCTTTTATTTGATTTATTGGTTGAGTGTCTTAAGATTCAATATTAGCTTTTGGACTATCACATATAATCCAATTTAATATTAGTATTCCTAAAATAGTAATTACAAAGCAAATGGCTAAAATCACATAACTTATGAAAACTATTTTTAAACTACCACATGGTTCTTTTTTTGCTATTGAATTTAAAGAATGACCTGTAAGTACTATTAAGACCAAGAAAGTTATAGTCTGAATAGCTAAATTAAAAGTTCTGAATGATGAAAAATATTTTGGATCTTCTTTATTTGCACATAAGTAGCATAAAACTGGTAATAGGATGTAAATGAAGACACAAACAGTATGAAAAATAGCTAATTGTTTAGAACATTTTAGTAATTCTTTGCATTACCCTTCATTTTCACCTGTTTCTTAATGAAAAGAATCAACATAATACCCAAAATAGAATAAGGAAGCAAATATTATATTTATTCCTCCAAGCACTACTATATCCAAGATATGGCTTGAGAATACTTTGGATTTTTCTCTTAAAGTTCTTTGCCTCTCTTCAACCATTATATTAACTATAACAGCATCATCGACAGCATCAAATTATGATACTTTGCCTAAGGTACTCATATTTTAATCACCAATATATAGTAATTGTAATAATAATAATAATCTAAAATCCTACCTATTGAATTAAATTAATCAAAAATACATAAAAACTAAAAAAGTCAATAAAAAAAATTCGTTTTAATTAACAAATAATAAAAACAATCCTTTCAATAACAAAAGTTCAGTTTTTAAATATTTTCAAAATTATTTAAAATATGATAAAATATTTTTTAATTTATCAATTAAAATTAATTTAAATTATAAAATTATAAGTTCTTTCATTAAATTATAAAGCAGATTTAGAATGAGTGATTTATATGATTCTATGTATGGCGATTATTTTATTAAGAAATACTGATTTCTTTAAAAATGCCCTATTCTTATCTAAATTATTCTAAAATGACTAAAAAACATTTTTATTTGTTTTACTTTTATAAATAATAATTTAAATTAAATTAAAAATAATAAAAGATGAGATTATTTAAGAAGAAATATAAATATTACTATTTCATTTAAGAAGAGGAAAAAGCTTAAAATTAAAATTAAAAAGAAAAAAAATGCTTCTTTAAAAACTCAAACAATTCTTTTAATAATTCTAAATATAAATAAATATTGTAAGTAAGTAAGTAAAACAATAAAATAAAATAAAATAATGCAATTAATAAATATTTTAAATTAGAGTAAGATCAAACGATTTTTTGAAAAAATAAAATGACAATAAAATTTAATTGTTATTTAAAAAGAAATCCTTTATTTTTTTGCTCTTCTTAGTATTTATTTAAAAATCTCAAAACAATTTCTAATATATTAAATATATTATATATTTTTAGGATTTTTTAAAATTAAAATACAATCGATTCTTCTTTATTTTTTATTAAAATAATTTGAAATAGAAAAAATAAATATTTATTATAATAAAATTTATTTAGTTTTTCAAATATATTTCAATTTAATGGAATATATCATTTGGTGGCTTTCTTTATTAAAATTTAAAAAAAATGATTGTGAAATTTATTTTAATATATTTATTATTATATTCACTCTTTATAAAATATGTAAATTATTTTATTAAACATTTTTTTATATAAATTTTTTGAAATCAAAAATAATAATAATATTTGATATTTTATTTTGCAAATATTGTATTGCAACTTATTAGATCTTCACTTCAGCTATCATATTCACAAGATTTTTGAAGATATTTTTAAGAATTTTTTTAAAATTTAGATAATCTGCTGGATTTTGTAATAACATGTACATCATTTAAAAAAATTAATAATTAAGTATTGGCACAACATATCTTGTAGAAATTTAAAATTATTGTATATTAATTTTTATCATTAACATTAGCTTTTTCTAGCCATTCTTTAGAATTATTTTAAAGAAACTCATTGAAAAGTATTTATCCATATATGCGATTACTAATAATCTATTTTATATGCATATTAGTGTATGATTTTGAAGAAATAAATTTATTAAATTTTTTTTTAAATTAAATTTTTTCTTGGTCTGTTGGATTTTCATTTTTTATTACTTCCTCATCTTTGCAAACTTTAAAATAGTAACTATTAGAATTTTTTTTTTAGTATTCAAAAGTATAAGCTAGTGTCTCATTTATATATTTTTAAAAAGCCTTAATAATATTTTTATTAGCATTCTATCTGTTTATTTATAAAGCTTATTTTACAATATCTCTTTCCTCATCACTAAGCTGGTTTATTAGTTTTTTTTTTTAATCATTTAAATCTAATAATTTATTATCTAATTATTTTGAAGCAATTTCTTGGGTTGCATCTTTCTTTTCTGATATATATTTAAAATTTTTTCTATATTAGATTTATTAAGTTTAATCACATTTTGTATAAATTTAATTATGATTGCAATAATCTTCATCATAACTATTACTATTTGTTTCCTGCTTAAGAAGATCATTTTTTGTTAGACCTTAATTTTAATATTCATACTCTTCTTTTGTTATACTTGTATTTTATAGTTTTTATTTATAGAAACTATTTTATATTTTGTTTTTTCCTGTTCTTTCTAAATAATCTCCTTGGTATGAGGGATTGAATTTCTTAGTTTCTTTATCATGGATTTAAACACTTTATTATATGTTCGGATATGCTTGCTTTTACTAACTTTCATTTAATTAAGAATTCTTAACATTTTCTATTTTAGTTTATTTTAGAATCTCTTAATCTAGGTCTTCTGTTTGAACAACAAAAGTTGATTCAGCATTTAAAATTTTATAATTTTCTAATTCAAATTTTTCATTTTTTGCAAATTTTTTGTGAGCACTAACCTATTTTTAAGATGAATTAATTTGTTAGTTATTTTTCATAGTATTTTGCTGATTAATTTATCCATTATTAATAATACTTTATTGTACTTCTTTTGTAACATCATAATTATCTTGAACAATATCTTATTTTAAATGACAATTTATAAAATTTTATTCATAATCATTTATAACTTATTATTTAAAATTAGACTTCTTTCGTTTGTTTGATTAGCTTGCAATATTTTCGTCTTTTATAACATCCACTTTAAAGTTCTGATTCTTATCATCAAATACTTAGTTAACAAAACAGTCTTTACCTTTATACATATCTGATGTGAGTAAATTATTATTATTTGCATTTTGATTTATTATAAGCTAAAATGAGTTTTTGTCTTTCTTCGCTTGAGATTTTGAAATATCAATATCATATACATCCTTTTTTTTTTAGCCTTGTATTTAAAAATTATTTTCAAAATAGAATGTTTGTTTTTAATATAAGAATTACCTTCATTTTTTGTTTTTTGGGCAAAATCGTCTTCTTATGAAGAAATTTCACCTTATCTTTAAGCAATCTAAAAAATTTGTTTTCTTTAAATGATCTATTCATCTTCTTCACAATTTACTAATCAAATTTAACATTTAAAATTTTCTTAATAAAGATTGATCGAACAAATTTGTTTTAATTGAAAATAAAATTTCGCTCTAATAAACATAAATTATGCCTTTTTTGTTTAATTAATTTATCTATAATTTTTCAAGATGTTTTGGATTAAAAAAAGAAAATAATAACATGAATTTCTTTAATTCACATCACTTTTTATATTAATAATATAAAATTATTTTATGAATAAATATTTAATTTTGAATAGAACTCATTTATTTAAAAAATTGTTATTGTATTTAAAAAAAGAAAATTAATTACTTTTTAATCCCATAGATTTTTATTCATTTTAAATAGATTCACATAATATATCGCATCTTGAGTCATATTATTATTGGATAGATGTATTCATTCCATTCTAGTTATCCATATTTTGTAATCCTTCTTATTAGTTTAGCTAGGCATTTTTGCAAATATTGTACTGGTAATAACCTATTTATTGATTTCCATAGACGCTGCCTGTGCAAAATTGGATTGGGTTTTATAAAATAGGATAAGTATAATAAATAATTGATGGCTACTATTAAAGTTACTACCTAAAAAACTAATTTGACTAAGCATAATTAAGATAGTTTTGCTGTTGTTATTATCCATTAGACATTTAATTGAAATTGTAATTATTTTATTATATGAGATATTGTTTATCACTCGAAAACTTCTACTCCTAATTCATTCTTATAGACTAAGTTATGAATGTTTTTCTAATATTAATCCCTATAATTAGACTTAATTAAAATATCTTATATATTTATTTTACAAAAGTTGTTAACATAATAAACAAATTCAAGAAGGATATATAAATTCATTAGTTATTAGATTAAATTCATAGAAAAATGATAGTGTATTATATTTATATTAATCTCTGTGGTATTCTATAGTTTGGGCTAGAACCTTTATCCTTTAGCTTGAAAAAAATAGTCATTATTCTAGCAAAACATTCCTATTTATTATTATGTTTCTTATATTTTAAGTAGATATCTTAATATTATTGTTAGTTTATCTATTTCAAATCAAATATTTACTTAGAAAATTATTAATTTTAACTAATTATAAAATTGTTATATCTGAAATAAATCTAAATTGTTTAAAGGTACGATTCAAACCAGCTAAATAATACTATCATTTTTAAAAATAACTTATCAATGTAATATTTTAAACCCATCCATCACTTAGTATATTTTGAACATTTTTGAATTTCTTTATATATTTTTTCTAATTAAATATAGCTAAATAAAGATGAACTCTCTATAATTTATTTACCCATACAACCTAATAATATTAGTTCTTATTATTTTTAATTAAAAATATCAACAAATAGTATTTTAGAATTTTAGATATTGTTTATTGCATCTAATAATAAAACAAAAACAATAATTTTTTATTGAATTCATCACTGGAATTACTAATATTTTATTTTTTAAAACAAACATATGCACTCTTTTAATCTTATATTAATCAATTTTTATTAATTAACATTTTTTTCCCTTAAAGGTATTCAAATTTAAAACTATCTATTAAGTAGAACTTTTATATTTTTTTATATTTTTCATATTGGAAAGATTAAACAATTAAAATCATTTTTATTTATTTTTTCAAAATGATTTATATTTCATATTTTTAAAAAGGCAGAGTGAATTTTTTTTAATATTTAACATTATCAAGAAGTTTAAATATTTTGTATTTGACTTTTTAGTTATCTTAAATTCTATTAATATTATTTTTACTATAATATATTTGTAATATTATTATCACTAATACTCGAATGAACGATTAATATTTTTATAGCTTCTCTCACATATTATAATTCATAAATTTCGCTTAAGACAATACTTTGGTTAATGATTGCTTTAAAATTACTTGATAAATTATTTTAAGATATTTCTAAATTTTTTTTATTCATCTGATGAATTGATATATTTATAATTAGCATATTGAACATGGATCAGTTTATATTGTTGAGTTATAGTTAATTTTTTTTCAAAATTATAATTACTCTTTTTACTATTTTGAAGCGAAACTCTTAACATTTTATTTACCTAAGTGATTTTAATTTTTATTTAAGATTAGCTTAAGGTTTGTTTTGGCTATAATAAAAATATTCATATTTATTGATTTTATGTTATTCGCTAAATTATTTTTTATTTAACTAATGTTTATTATCCTAATCTAACAAATTAAATTTTGATTAAATTCACTCTAAATACAAGTGTAAAAAATACTTAATAAATATTGGATTTAATAAATATCAAATAATCTTAGTTGATGAATACTTCATCGATAATAATAAAAAATCTTCATAAAAAACTAGATATAAAATTTCTAATTATAAAGCTATTTGCCTTTAATTTATAAAAATATAAATTGTTTACAATAAATAAAGATAATTAATATATATTCTTTAATAGAAATTAATATCAAAAACTAATATATCTAATAATAATAAAAACAAGTTTCTAAATTTAGATTTTATAAATAATTATAAATTATTTTACTAATACGTTGAAATTTTTTAAATTTCTAAATATATTTTTTAATATAAATTAATATCTAAAACTAATATATCTATTAATAATAAAAAAACCTTCTAAATTTAGGTTTTTTAAATAACTGAGAATCATTTTGCCAATATATTGAAATTAATTAAGCTTCAATATTTATTTTTTGAATAGAAATTAACATCTATATATATCTGTTAATAATAAAAACAACCTTCTAAATTTAGATTTTATAAATAATTGTAAATTATTTTAACAGTATGCTGAAATAAGTTAAACTTCATTAAAAAACATAGTATTAAATTATACATATAAAAATTAACAAAAGTTATTGATAAAGTCAATTTTATTTATAAGATATATTGTTATTTTAGTTAAAAAAATTGATTGTTATTTGAAAAAAAATTTAACTATATATTAAAAAATATATAAATTATTTTACCAAAATGCTGATATGGCCTAAACTACCATTAAATTAAATTTTATATTTAAAAATTAAGTTAGTTTCATTTAAACATATATTATTATTTAAATTAAAAAAATAAATTGATTTTTATTTCAATAATAAAATGTTTTTGAAAAATAATTTTAGCTTTATATTAAAAAATATATAAAATATTTTGCCAATGTGTTTGTTGATATGACCTAAACTTCCATTAAATAAAAAAAATAGTATTAAATTTTATATATAAAACCTAATTTATTAAGCCAGTTTCATTTAAATATTTATTATTATTTTAATTAAAAAAATATTTTAGAAATATAACTTTAATTTTTTTTAAAAATATACATTTATATATTTTAATTAAAATGAAATTGGAAGGTTAAATATTACTAATTATTTGCTAATATAATATTTATTTTTAAGGAAATTTATTTTTTCATTGATAAATTTTTATGATTAAGATTTATTAAAACAGAAATAATATTTTTAGTAAACATAAAACGTTTTTAACAATTTTATTTGTTTCCATATTTTGCTCATGTCTTTTAATTATTATTTTTAAAAATTATAGAACTTTACCATATAAACAAAGTAAAAGCATAAATATTTGACTCATTTACTAAATTTATAATTGAAAAATTAAAATTTTAAAATAATTTAAACAATATGATTATTTTTATTCATTTTAAAAGGCTAATTACAATCATAAAAAAAATAAATTTTTTTCTGGTAATTTGTTTTTTCTTAAATATTTTAAATATTATTTTATTTAGCAAAAAATAAAGATAAAATCAAATATTGCTAACTGAAATCAATTTATCACATTAATTAACTACAACTGAGAAAAATTAATTAGTTAATACTTGACAAATTTAAAATCACATTTTATTTAGTGAAAAAACATATTTAATAAAGACTAATATATCTTGGTGTTTTCATAAAAATAATCAATAAAAATCTCAGACTGAATAAGTGCATTATAACTCTAATTTATTTTGAATACTCATTAAATAGTAATTAAATATAAAAGAAACAAAAGATTAATTAGTAGGTATATTTTTTTAAGTTTTTCTTTTTTAAAAGAATAAAAATACTATATATTTAAAACTCTACTTGCTAACCTACAAAAAATGAGAGTAATTTATATTTTATAAGTAAAATTTTTTCAAAGATTAATTATTTTTGAGATATTAATAAATCTAATCAAATGCATCTAATAAGAGAATACATGTTCTACTTCTTCTTTACAAGGATATTAAACTAGTAGCTACGAATCGTTAGTTAATTCATAATGTATTCAGTGTCATACTGAATGCTTAGCTTGCTTTGGTCCTTATTCTTATAATTGTTAAGCATGCGTTGATCCTAATAAAAGCCTATTTAATAATTAATGCTTAGACAAATGTCCCCCAGGTTACTATAGCAATAAAAAGAGTAAAAAATGCTAAAAATGTGGAAATAATTGTATGGAATGTATTAATGAAAATACATGCACAAAATGCTATAGCAATTTTTAGTTAAAAACTCAATATGTCTCTGAATTGGACATTACTATACTGGACTTAACTGATAATAATTTTAGTTTTTAGTAAAGTAAGCAAAGCTAAAATGTAATCTGTACCTCTAGATGTAATAATGGGCTCCTTTTCGATAATAATTCCTAATCATGTGTGAGAGTTTGTCCAAATTTTACTTAAGAAAATTAAGATACATAAACATGTGATAATCTTTCCCCATGCTCGACTATCTAAGATCTAAATTAAGTGTATCATGAGGCATATGTTTGGGGAATAATATTTGATCCTTAGACAGGTTACTTTATTTCTTATGATTAAAATGGCGTCATTTTAATATGGATACAAAATTCTATTCTAATTAAAAAACTAACATATCATAAATTTATGATTGCAGGGCTAAGTATAATTTAAATTAACTAAAGTATAGAATAGCCTCAAATATAGTAATCTAATTTAAATTAGAATTATAGATATTTAGTATCATATGATGAATCAGTATTAGCTTTGTGGGATTTAAAGTAATTTAACTTATTAAAAAGTATTAATTTACAAAATAATTTTAAAATTAATAATTTTAAATCATTTGTATTTGATTAATACTTTGTTGGACTAAATTAATAAGGATATTACTAAAGAATATCCCTTCTTACTGATTATGACAATACAGTTGTGTTTAATATAACTGATTTAGGCTTAAATACAATCTATGTATCCTTTTAATATACAAATTAAAAGTAATTTTTATATGATCCATATTAACTCAAGGTCAAGCAGGTAGATAGTTCTCTCGAAATATAGCCTATTTTCAATTGCTAAAAGTACCCAAATTATATACGCAGTCTTTATTATGAATCTTCTATTAATGCAGTTTTTTTATTTGGGTATTAGGGTATAAACGTTATATTTCTTGACAATAATTAAATTACAAACACTTGCTTTTTAGATAATTTTCCAGCAAATGATGAAGGATTAAACCATTTGATTACATTAGATATAACTAAGATGATGGTTAGTTATGTTAATTTCTAGAGTATAGATATCGATGAAAATGGAAATTTGCAACAAAATAATTCTCTAAATATTGATTAATTAAAAAATGGGATCATTGAGTTCATTGTGATGGATTAGTAAGATCGAATATGGAAATACTAAATGGATTGCATCAAATAAACAATAACTAGAATGAATAAAGATTAAATTGATTCTAATTTTTAAGACAATTTTTGGAATTAAAATGAAATAATAATATAAAGTGCAAATAGGTATGTAGTTAAAGATACGTATATTTTTACTTTACTAAACTCTAAGAAATTAATTCAGCTAAATAGTTCACTAAAAATAATCAATTCTAATTTTACAGTAAATCCATTGAACTTATATAATGTTGTGAGAATAAAGGATTGGATAATAACTTATGATATCCAAATGGATATTTATAATTTAAATGGTAAATTATAATTTGTTATATAATCAATAATAAATTCAGTAAAAAACA
Source organism: Tetrahymena malaccensis 436 (assembly GCA_000231845.2). Lineage (NCBI taxonomy): Eukaryota > Ciliophora > Oligohymenophorea > Hymenostomatida > Tetrahymenidae > Tetrahymena > Tetrahymena malaccensis. The sequence continues at coordinate 2,159,199 of JH719946.1, read as the reverse complement.
GCTAATAGATATACAATTATCTGTAATAACAACCAAATGGCAGCTTGACAAATCCAATCTACATAAATGATTATGCGCTCAATTTACAAGGGCAGTTTTTATAACTTTGGTAGCTTCCATCATATAAGTTGATAAATTAAGTTCTGCTTCCTTATGATTCTAGTGATTTACTACCCTATTATTATATAATTCAAAATGATAAATCGCAGTGGAATAACTGCATAATTCTATCTTATCAATTTGGTTCTTATTTTTACAAATACCCAACTCTGGAGTAAATTATTTATCATGATATGACTTCTATATATAGTATTTAAACTCAAAATAATATTTTAATTTGCAGCTCTGATAATGTAATTTATATTTTTGATATATCTCAAAATATATAGCTTATTTAGCAATTGAATTTATAGTAGCAGCTTTCTTCAACAAGAGCTATTCTTTACAATTAATATGTCATTTTCTAAGATGCAAATTAAGATTTACTAATTTATGACATTAATAGTAATACATAAACTCCTTTTAAAAACTACAAATAACCTTTGATTAATTAAACAAGCAACTAAATATATAGTGAGCTAACACAAGTCTGTATATTATCAAATAAGCTAATTTCACTAAATTCATTAAATTATTTAAGCACATTCGATTTAGATATTCTTACTATGACTTCTTAAATATCACCTAGTAATCTGATTTTATATCTTTTTTCAATGGACCCATATTACATACTTATACTAGATAATGGTCATATATAATTTTATAACGTGGATAATCTTATAATATAAGATTTTAATCAATTTGATAATTATATTATCTTTTATGCTTTAATGTAGGACGAGTATTTAATATTTAAATCCTCAAACTAAATATTAGCGATATTAGATTGTAAATAAATAAAACTGCTTGTTTCTTTTTATGAGGCCTCTTCGTAAATCTAATATATATTCTATGATTATGTAAATTTATTAAATTTAAATTAATTTTATTTTTATTAATTTTTTATTATTAAGCTAAAAGAATTGCTAGTATTAAATAGATTGTAAGGAGGACTTTCTATACTTGATTGTTATGGTAATTAAATTAATACAATTAATAACTCCATCTCATTCTAAAGTATTAAAGTTGTATTAGACCTAAATATAATTATTGCTATAGATACATAGTCAGTTGTATATAAAATAAAATATCCACCTGTTGAATACTTATTAATACAGAGCAATTTGCATCAAAGTAGTATTACTTAGTTTTATTTAGATTAGAAATATAATATTTTCCTTAGTCTGAGTGCAGACACAAATCCTTAAAACATTTTTTATGCTTAAACTTATCTCTAGAATAAAAGCATTTAAAACTCATTATAAACAGAAGCCCATTTTCTTGCTTTTTACATTTTAAAAGATGAAAATTAAATTCTTTTTGTTGACTCTCTTAATTAGCTAAATTTTTATAGGTAAAATCAAATTTATTTATTTAGCAAATTGTAATGAATTTTTTTTTATTTAAAATTTAGTTATCCTGATTTTAAGTTAATCTAAATACTCTAAATTCCTTAAGATAATGTAATTTAGCAAGTATATATAAATAAAAAAAATTAATACGCACTCATAACTGATTTTTTAGGTTAAATTACAATAGTCAGCTATCCTAAATTAAATGTTACCTATATAGACTATTTAATAAGCAATGACATCTAAATCTCAAGTTCGGTTGATTTTCAATACTCTGATGAATTTTTTATTTTTATTGACATGGATAGCATTTTGTATATTTTCAATTCAACAAATTTTTAATTGATGAAAAAGTTTTTAGTTCATGATATTTTTGATATAGCGATTATCCTAGATAACTCAATATTAATGTAAATTAAAATTATTTTATCATTTATTAATCTATTTGTCATTTTAATAATAATAAGGTCGTACAACTTATATAATTAAATAATTTTTTAGACTTTGCCTGATTTAAATCTTTAATCTATTTTAACAAATACTAACATAATTTAATTTGGATAGTATGTGGTTGACAATAAATTTAAAATTTTATTCTAAGTTATTGCTCCTGGAAAAGTAATTGCAATAGACTTAAATTCATTTTAAACACTAACTTACTATTCTTGCATATTTGGTTATATAACCTATCTGTAAATAGATTCAGAAAATCAACATCTCCTCTTTTCATCAACGAGTAAAAAATTACTTCTTTTTAAATAAATATATTTGTTAATTTAAGCTACTTTTCTAATTTCAAATATTTTCTAATTTCAAATTAACAATTAAAAATTTTAATTATTTTATTTTTTAAAATCTTAGGTATATTTATATACGAATATAATGGTGAAATTATAAACACTCTAAACCATGATAGCGAAGTTACATAGTTTATAATAGATCAGGAATGTTAAATCATAATCAGCTACACTGTATAAGGATTCATCTATATTTGGGATTATTAAAATGGTAAGCTAATAATAACTCTTAATTTTTAGCCCGATTCAATTTCGTTGATTTACTTAGATAGTATTTTTAATGTGATAATTATTGGGCATTTTAGCGGAGCTATAAGGTATCTAGATTATGAATACATCATCAGTAGCTACTTAGAGAATAAGTATTCTTAAATTACTGGATCTTTTAGCTAATATTTTACAGTTTTAGGTCAAAATATCGTTTACTATGATAGCAGATCAAATTACATTATATCTCCACTCTAATCAGAGTAAAATGGATTGTATGTTATAGAAAACATTGGCATGATTGGGGTCTCTCAAATTAATAATTAATTATTTTCAAATAGCTATAAAAATCAGCTTTACTTTAAATAAAATTAAAAATTAAATATTTATTCATTTTAAAATAATACATAAAATGGCAGTGCAGGAAATCAAATTCAGGTAGATGACACTTTCTATGTGAAAATTAACTAATAAAATATAAAAAATATTTTTTTATTTACTTAATAAGAGAGGTTTTATTACAATAAAGATAGTGGGGAAATTGTAGAGTTAATAATTAACTTTAAAAACAAAACTTAATAAGAAAATACACTCTTATAAAATAATTTTTTCTCAGATTAAACTTTAATCAAGATGTCTGTTTATGAAAATTATAATCTCAGTTAGATTACATTACTAATTCAAACTTAGATATCTATTACTCTTTTCTATATAAATAATACTAGCAATTAATAGATTTAAAATTATCAGCGATATAATTTAACATACTTTTTCAATAGCCAAATAGTTAACATATAATTGTATAGCGAGGAGTACTACAAATACTCTAATCAAAAATAAATATGTGATGCTTTAACTAATCCATGCTATAAATACTTAGCTATTCTAGCAAATACATCAGAAAATGGTATAGATTAAATTAATCAGATATTACTTTATGATTTATAAAGGAAACAAAGCATAAGTTTAAATAGCTACACATAAGATATTTAAATAGATAAAATAATAATATATTAAAATATATTCATGTTTGTGTTTCGAAATTATAGAGGCGTTGATGTATATACCTTGCAAAATATTAAAACCCTATAAAAATAATAATAAAACAGTAATTAATTAATCAGTCTTAGTATTGTAAGATAGTTAGCGACTCCTAGTAATTAAAATACCAAACTTAGAATTTGCACTAGTTATTTATTCATTTTTAACAGCTTCTAGTTAAACATTTTCACTATGAATGATTTACTATTTTATTGGAAATTTAAAAATTAACAGTATAGTTACATATAGAATCTGTACACAGTAACATAAACACTTTGTATATTAGAAGATAAATATCATATTCTGATACTTGATTTAGCAAATAAACTTATTTTGAAAGACATCAATATGTTTTAAGATTTAAGTATTCTTAGTTTTTCTACTTAAACTTTTAGCATATAATAGAAAGATACAAAAAGTACTCCATTAATGTTTAGCTAACCAAACAGCTAAAGTAATAAATAACTTATTGTCAATTTAAATTTTTATGACAAATAATCCATCCACTAAGCCATTCTTTCTACTTAATCTACTGATAATTAATCATGCATGGTCTAAACAACCCCAAGTAAGTTTTCATAATATCCTCTAATTTTTGAAAATCAGCTATAATAGATATATACTTAGAATTAGCAGTTTAATATAAACTAATAAACGCTTCTCTTATATTACTAAAATTTAATGTTTTTAAGTCCTTTTATAGGAAGTCCTGATATAATCACTAATTTAATTGTTTCTTATCAAAATTTAACAGACTTAAATTCTGTTACTTTATATGATAGAATATTACACAGATAAGATTAAATCTAGGTAATTATTTAAAAAAATTTATTCATTTTTAATTGGATTAAAAAGTAAAAATTTATTTACAAATAAATGAAATAAAATATAAAAAATGCTAACTGTTTTTTTTTTTTTTGAAATATTTAAAAAAAATAAAATTATTTATTTTATTAAAAATAAAAATAAAGCCAAAAGAAAATACCAAAAGAATACTTTTTGGTATAGATTTTGATGATGATACAACTCCATGGCCAGCATAAAATGAGAATTGTACTATTAAAAACTTAGCTCCTTATGGAAATTACTATCTTAATTTTACATCTTCTTATCTGAGCTTATATGTGAATATATTATTTTTTCAGAATTACTAAATAATAGTTGCTAATAATTTATAATGGGGAGTGAATATAGATACATCTATAACTTAATAAAATAGAACAAAAAAAATGTACATGAATAGAGCTTTAATTAACCAAGGTATAAAAAATTCTTCAGCACTAATTGCTAATTTAGATAATTGTATTATTGTTGATTTTATTTTAGATGGAAATAATAAAAATTACAAAATCTACATTTTGCCCAATATCTCTCTATTCACATACAAATCTATAACAGATTTGATTATTGAAAAGCTTGTTATACAAAACTATCACTTCTATGCTTCAAATTATCTCTATTTTTTTTATAATGTTAATTAATTAAGGATTCATAAATTTATTCTTAGAAATAACACTTTTCACATACAAAAGCTCTCAGATATGTAGGCATTGTTTTAGTTTTCGCTTTGCTCTAATGTAACCATAGATAGTATTTAGATATACTAAAACTAAATTGAATATTATGATGATAATACTTTTGGATATGCAAATAATTAATAAAATTCTTAATAAAAATAATAATCTCAGCAGTAAAAATAGGAATTTCCGATATATTTATTCTTCTTCAACGCAACAACACAAATTAATTTAAAAAATATTTCTTTTTACAAAAACACTGGTTTACAACTAATTTACTCATTTAATAGACTGTTATTGAATATGGATTAATAATTATTTGAATTGAAAAATATTATGATAAAAATAAGCGATGCTGCGATTATTTAAAATCAATTTTATTATACACCAATTGTAATACAAAATGCGAATTAAACATAATTAACAAATCTGAATGTTTCTCTAAATAAATTCCCACCTGATTGTAGAAAATATTTATTAGAAAGCTTTGATTATTTAATTTAAAATAATATAAATTCAACTTAAATTCCAGATGAAATGAAGATAGCTGCTATTTCCTGTTTTTTTCCTTAAAATATTATTTTTACTTAAAATACAAATCTATTTTTAGTTGATAGTCTATTTATAGAAAATGAAACATATTATTCCCTGTTAAACATTTTTGAATCACAATTTAAATTAGAAAGATCTAAATTTGTATCAAATATTAATTACAGAGATAGTGGTGGTGCTATTACATTACAGTACTGCTTAAGCTCAGAACAAATAGTTCAAGGATTAAACTTAACAAAAAGCAATAATGAAAATATATTTTTTTCTAACTAGCTTATTTTTAATTTTGACGATATTAAGGGTATTTAACAAAGCTAGTAGAATATATAAAATATTATCACTGAATGCATGATACAAAATAATACTGCTCCTTTTTATGGAGGAGCTATTAATTCGATATACAGCGATTTTTAAATTAATTCAACAAATATTACAAAAAATAATGCTGCAGTAGGAGGGGCTATATTCTACAACTATTATTTACCAATGGCAGTTGTTCAATATCATTAAAAAAGATTGAACATACTAAATTCTTTAGAATAGTAATAATCATCATCATAATAATAAAAAAATATTAGTTTACAAGCCAACATCATAAAAGATAACAAAGGACTATTTTATGGTAAAAATGTAGGATCCTATCCAATAGGTTTAAAGTTGAAATATTAAGAAAGAGAATTCAATGGCTATGCAAGTGGTTAGCCATTAAAGAATTATCTACAAATTTCTTTTATTGATGAAGAAGATAATGTTGTAAATGCTTTGAATTAAAGCACCTTACCACTAGGAATCAATTAAGTATTACTAATGACACAATTATTTAAAATAGAAATAGGAACAATAGCAAATTCAAATTTATTGATAGATGGAAATTTAATATAAGAGTTTGGTTTGTATAGCCCAGTAACTTCTTCATTCTAATTTAATTTGACTTTTATTGGGATACCTAATAATTAAACATAATTCTACATAAGGAGTCTAATTATACCTCAGTCAAATTACATACTTAATAATTTTTAATTATCAGAGAACTATCAGTAATTTACTAGCCAAATGCTAATCAAATACGTAAGTATTAAGTTCAGAAAGTGCAAAAGGGGCGAGGTTTATGTAATAAGGGGAGATTAAATAGAATGTTTACCATGTCCTCAAGGTATGTATATTTAAATACTAAAAAAGCTAATATTTTTAAAAATAAATTTTACAAAATCACTCTTATTAAATAATAAGGAAAATACTCTTTAAAGGTATTAGATACTTTAAATGAGACAGCATCTTGTTAAAATTGTCCAATAGGAGCTCATTTTTGTGTATAAGATTCTATAATACTAAAAGATGGGTATTGGAGAGAAAATTTCTTTACAGATTAAATATTATATTGCGAAAATTCCCCTTAAAATTGCGTTTCAGAGACAAAAAATAACAACAAAGTCGACCCATATTGTTCTCCAGGATATAGAGGTATTTATTGTTTATTTGTATAGTTTTTATCATAATTTTCAACTCAAATTTAATTTAATAAAGAGACTTTCTTAATTTTTTAAACCTAAAATTGAAAAATTCAAATAATTCAAATAAAACAGCCATTAATTTTGTATTTATTTTATCATAATTTTATTTTAGATATTTTATTTCAATTTAATAAAAAGTAAATTTCAGAAATTTTTTTTTGAATTCAATTACCTTTATTAATTTTTTAAAAACAAAATTTAGAGTTTTTTTATTTAAATTTAAAAGATGGGTGGAATATTATAATTAAATTAAAAATATTTATAATTAAATTATGTAGAAAAAAAAATCAATATTAAAATAAATTTAAAGTAAAAAAAGAATATAATGAGTAGATATATTTGGAATATAATATTTTAATAAAATTATTGAATATTTTAAATAGGTCCTCTTTGTGAAAGTTGTGATTATTTTAACTTTTAAGGACATGGCTATTTTACAAGATCTTCTAAATATGAATGCTAAAAATGTCTATCTATGGTAAAATAAAAATTTAAAGAAGGTAATTTAATAATTATTTTTAATAATTAAATAAAGCCTTTACAAACTCTGCTTTATTGCTTGAAAACTTTATGCATGATCTGTTACATAGGATTCACACTTCACAAATTACTATATTAATAATATCAAGCTAAGATTTTTTATATTTTGAAAAAAATGAGAATTATATTTTTGAATAAGTCAATAAAGAGAGATTAAACATCATTTTATTCCAAAGTTTTGATTGATTTTTTTTAAGTGCTAAGCTTTTTGAATACATTTAAGCTTCATCAATTCTTAATTTAAAATATTTAAGAAGGACTGGGGAATCCTGTTCAATCTCTATACTATCCTTATAATTGTATTCATAGTAAAATTAATAATAACTTTATGCTAGAATTTAAGTTGATTTAGAGTATAGTTATGCCTTTTTTCTTCATTGCTTTGATAATGATAATTTCTACAGTACTAAAATATTTTTTTATCAGATCAATATCTCTTCAACACCACTGTATAAATTTAATATTGCTAATTTACTTTTTTATGTTTCCTAGCACATTATAAACTATGCTCAGTATATTAAGCTGTAGGTTGATTGGATAAAAGCTATACATTTTAAGTGATGTTTAATTTGAATGTTTAACTAATTCTCATAAAACTTTGATATACACATATATAATTCCATCTTTAATTATTTGGGTGCTTATTGCTCCTTTAGTGATAATTTTGAAGATTAGAAGCCACATCAAAAATATTAATTAAGGGAAAAATTTAAGAACAAGGAATATATATGATTTTATATATTCTGAATATAGATAGCATAAGTATTATTGGGAATTCGTAAAACTGTTTAAAAAGGCCTTAATTATAGTCATTTTGAATTATTTTGATTAGTATGCAGTTATTTAAGGCATTCTAATGAGTATTATAGTTTTCTCATATATAGTAATGGTTTAAAATATGAAGCCTCATTCAAACTAGAATCTAAATAATCTTGATTTAGAAAATAATATAATTATATTAATTTGCCTATAGATTTGTATATTCTACAACCAAATAAGTTACCCATAGCTTAACTTTATTTTAGCATTAATTATCTATTCTTTAATAATTATATTTGTTATGAAGCTATGCTTCCTTATCACATGGACTATGATTGTTTCTAATACAAAAGTACTTAACTTTTATCTTTTCTTTGTCAAGAAATGGAATAAAAATGCTCCAAAATAATTACAAATAGCTAATTAAATTACAAATGTCTAAAGAGTTTAATAAAATTGGAAAAAAATTTACAAACTTTTCAGCTAATCAATAGATGAAAAGAAAAAAGGAGAGCTTACAACCTTTTAAGTCATAAGTAACAATTTAATATTTTAATTCGAATTAATTTATTTTAAATTTTTTAAATTCATTTAAATTATCAATATTTAATGCATAAATTAAATAGCTCTGTAAAACAACTCCTCTCTATGTTAAAATAAATGTATGTCTAGTTAAATAAATTATATAAGGAGATAAAAGCAAATTATTAATTTAATTAAAAATAAATTTTAAAATAGGAATGATGTTATACAGGAAAATAGATTTAGCTAGTGAATAGAGCAATCAAGAAGCATCACTTTGTAATTTATAAAATTAATAGCAAAAACTTTACAATCTCAAAAATATTAAACTGAGATCAATTAAAAGACTATCTTAAAAGGAAGATTTTTCATTACTCTCTCCTTCTAAATTATAAAGTTTTTAGATCAATAAAAGCATAGGTATAAAAAATAATTTGATACATATTTTCAATATCTTTAATATAATAATAGATGATTCACCTTATCTGAATTGCAATTATGGGGATTCTCCTTTAAGCTTTTAGGGATAAACACAGAAAGTCAAGAAGAGTTAAAAATTCAACAATATATTTTTGTAACGAAGTAGCTTAAATGCAAGCCCAACATCAATATTTAATAACAATCATGAAATATAAGAAAAATTTCAAACCAACAACTTACTCTTAATTTAGAATAGTTTTAATTCAGCAGGTGATTTAAATTTTAAATAAAAGAAAGATTCAACAAAAATTACTAAAATGCAAACTACAGATTCTAGATTAGAAATGCAAAATCTATCTTAATTCTCTATACAATTTGTTGAAGATAGCACTATAGTTCCTCATAATTAAGAAGATACTAGAAACAATTCTCTAAATTATGATATTTTAGTAAAATAATCCTTTTCGAAAATTTGTAATAAAAAGAATCCTAACTTTTCAGTAAGTGATTCCTTTTCACCAATAAAGTAAAAAGAGTGATTTGAAATTAGTTTTTAAATAATTTTTAGCTAATAAATATAACTATTTCTGATTAATAAAAATAGATAGATAATCCATTTTTTTGTAAATAATTTTTATTTCATTTAGTAAGCATTTTTCTTATTTGTTTTCAGTAAATTTAGCTTTTATTTATGAGATAGTGATTGAGCAGTATAACTATGGATTTAAATATTCAATAAATTATTATATAAAATTATTGTAAAAATCTTTTATTAAAGGAAAATATATGATACTTTAAATAAATTTAGTAAATAATTTAACTTAATTATTTTAATTATTAATTAATTATTTTTTATAATTTTTAAATTAAAAAAGTGATTTTAAGTTTTAAAATATTTGTAAGCTAATAAATATGACTATTACTGATATATCAAAATAGATAGTCTATTTTTTTGCATAATTTTTATTTCATTTAGTAAACATTTTTCTTATTTTTTTTCTGTAAATTTAGTTTTTCTTTGAGAGATAATAAATAATTAAAAAGTATTAATTATTATTGATTTAATTATTAAATAAAAATCATTTTAAAAAACCTCTTGTTAAAAGAAAATAAAGTTAAATTAAATAAATTAATTTTAATTCTTTTATTTTTTAATAATAAATAATTATATTCTTTCAAGATAGATATATTTTTATAAAATATTAGTTTATTTATTTGGTTTAGTAAATAAATTACTAAAAAATTATGAATTTTTTATTCAATATTTCAAAAGACTTTAGGTTTAAAATTAAGCTAAACAAAATTTTTATTTTATTTTTTAAATTCTTTTCTTTTTTAAAAAAGTGTTTTTGAAAATAAACAAAAAAAATCAAACAATTTTAAACAAAAACAAAACTTTATTATTTTATTTTATATTAACTAATTTTAATCATTTTTAGTGAAAATTTGAATTTAGAACATGTTTTATATCACTTTTGAAATCACTTAGCCAAATTACTTTGATGATTTTTATAAAAGTAACAATTTTCAAATTTATCTTTTAAATTATAATGATTTTATATTTTTTTATTATTTATTTTTGGTGAAGACTCATTCGTATTATTGGTATTATTTTAAGTTAAATCTTCATTAGTGTTTTCAAGATTCCCGTTTTGAGAATTTTCAGAAAAATATTTTTTGGTAAATTTTTAGCCTTATTATGAGTTTTTAAGAAGATCTTTTGAAAGAGATTTACTACAATCTATCAATTTCAATTTATCTATGGTTTTGAAATGATTATAGACAATTTTCGCTAGAGCCTATATTTCTAATTCTGAATACAAAGAATAGTCTATAATTAAATTCAAAAGGTATCTTCTTAGATTACCCGTTTCCAACTTTTCTGTATCTAGATGTGGTAATTTCTTTACTTTTTACTGCAATTTTGCATACACTTAGTTTAACATAATTTATTTGAAATCATAGTTAATATCTTCTCTCTTTTATTATTCAATGTAAGGGTTCTTTTTAGGGATATATTATGCACCTCCCCAATAAGAATTAGCTTATATTTAAACCGTTTTAAAACTTTTATTACTATTTGATTAGTTTTTTGATTAATTTTGTGAATTTGATTGATTTTAGAGAGTTAAATTATAGTTTGAGGATGTCAAACTATTGATGGATATCTTTGAAATGTTTTCAGGATTTTCCTTTTTGTCTAAGTTTGGCTTGATATTTGAGTCTCTTTTATTAAGCTAAAAACTTTTGCTTTGCTATTCATCATATTGGGGCATGTATTCTTCATTTTCTGTAATTACAATCATATCTTGCCTATTGTTAAAAGCTGAGTAAGGTCTTTGCTAAATTTTCTTACTTTGATTTTGATTGTATTATTCAAATTTCATGTTAAAACTTTAATTTTAATCACTATTTAAATTCAGTAAAGAAAATTATGTCTTATTTTCGTTATGATCAAGTTTTGTGTTGTTATTTTTTTTAGCAGGCTTCACCTTATTGTCATTTCTTGTGGTAGAAGGCTCTGAAGAAATTCTTTTAGATTCTTAGTTTTATGTTAAGAATTTTAGTTCCTTTTAAAATGGTTTTAATATTGGACTGCTTATCCTTGAGAAACTTATTTAATCCTAGGATTGAATGTTGCTAATGTGAATTGGCTCTTCATATATAGCCGAGTTACCCTCTAGTCAGTTTTTCAAATAAAAATTATTTATCTTCTCTATTGGTGTGCCTGATGTATTTAAGCTACTATGATCGCCTTGGTATTACTTGCTTTGATTCAAACTTCTACTTTAGCTATAATCGTTTGTAAAATAGTTATTTATTGATTCATCCTTCCATTGCTAAGATGATAATTTTGAATTTTCTAAGTCAGAGTAAGATTGGTTCATTGAATTATTTTTGAAATACAATTCTCTTTATTTATTCTGCATTTTTAACAGCTACTTTTTTTTAGATATCTAATTATCAAAACCTATAATTGCAGAAGTAAGGTGGAGACAATTTAAACGATGCTATCTATTTATTTCTTTTTCAGAAAGAGACATTGAGGATTTTATTGAAGGTTTTTTTTGTAATGTCTTAGGTTGTGAGGTATCTATTTGTGATTTTATGTTTCTTGAAGTAAAAAAAGTTTTTTAAACCATTTAAAACTCATTCATTTAGAAGCTTATTTGATGCTTTTTTGATTTGTACTTAGCATCAATATGGGAGTGAGGTCTTTATAGACTATTTACAAGAGGTTTCATGCTTTTCAAGCATTCTTGATGCTTTTCTCTCATTTTTTTAAACATAACCCTTCCACCTCCATTTCTCAAATCGGGAGCAAAATAATTCATTTTCAACCAGCTTGCTTTAATCCTTGTTGCTTACTATTTTAAATAATTTTTGCTTTTGTATTGCTTTATTAAAAAAAAAACAACTAACTTGCTTCTATTAAAAAGGAATAGAAATAACTATTTAAATATTGTTTTAAGCAGCATAAAATGAAAAAATTGATTAAAAAAGGAACTATTTAATTCGAAGTTTAATATTATTGATTAAACATAGTAAATTGATAACAATTAATTACAACAATAAAATATATAAAAAGTAAAATCAGTTAGTTTGCTATTCAATAATAATTAAATTTATGCATATCTGAAGCCCTATTAATTTCTTAGAGTATTCTTTCATCTTCATAAGTAAGTTAACCTAAATATAAGGGAGGATTATTAGCATTTGGAATGCTAGTATTTTAATAAGATAAATTAAATGGTTAGTTGGCATTCTATGGATAAACAGATGGTGATTGTTAATATTATTGCTAAATATTGCTTATATCATTAATCTAAAGCTTGTTATCAGCCAAAGGGTATCTATTTTCATAGCCAACTTTATTATTTTGCTAAGCTGCCTGATTTTTTAATTTAAATTGCAATAAGTCCATAATTTTTTCATTTGCTTATTTGAGCTTATCTTTCAGTTTTTAATTCTTTTTCTTTTCAGTCTCCAATTCTTTTTTTAATTGATTTACATCTTCGGAAGGAGCTGTAGGATTTTAAATTATAGGAGCAGTAGCAGTCATAGGTCCACCAATTTAAGATTTATAGCGCTGTTTATTAATTTAAAATAATATTAGCAAATAAAAATACAATTTTTTAATAATAATTAAAAAAAAATCCTTTTGATAATAACCATTAATAAATTATCACAATTATTTTTTAATTTTAGTAAGTAAAAAAATAAATATTACTTGTAAGGTGTCAACATTGCTTTCTAGATTTTAAATACGTTATTATGATTCTCTGTATTTTCTTCTAACATTTTCTAATTCTCTTTCTAATTCATTCAACTCCTCTTCTCTTTCTGTTTTTTTAACAAATTTTATTAAACAAGTTATAAAATTAAAATCATATTTTTACAGCGAGCTTATTTGTCCTTTTCTGCATTATCTTTCTCCAAAATTTCTTTTTATCTTCTTAATTTATCTCTTTCCTCTGATGTGGTCATATTATCTTGTCTAAGTTAAGAGAGATCTTTTTGTATTTTATTCCTTAGTTATTTATTTTCTTCATTTAAGTCATTGTAGCTTTATTTAATTTAATCAAATTCCTTTTGTAGTTGTATTGATCTGTTTCTCTCTTCTAAGAATTTATCTCTTTCTTCATTATATACTTTGGTATTTTGCTCAAAAGCCTTTGCTTAAATGATGACAAGCTCATCCTCTAATTCTGTTATTCTCCTTTTTATTAAATAATGGTTAAATTAATTAAAACGATGTTGTTGGTCTTAAACTAATTACCTTTGCAGTTAATGAATCAAATCATCTTTTTTTCTAACTTCTTCAGAGAGAGTTTCCTTTTCTCTCTTTTAAATTTCACTATCACTTAAAATAGAATCAAATTTAATTTTATTCTTTTTAGATTCTTCATCTAAGAATCTTACTCTAATGGCAAGTTTTTCACTTTCAGCCTTATAAATTCTCTTCTCATTTCTTTCACTATCGACTTGTTTAGAAAATCTAATCAAACATTCATTTTTTTCTTCTCTACATCTATCTCTTTCTCTTCTAAGCTCTTCACACTCTTGATCTTTTTAGAAGAATTTTTGTTTTAATTCGTCAACCTCTCTTCTTAACTTTCTAATATTTTCTTTGTCTTTTTGATCATCAATCTTTTCATTTGCAAGTTTAAGCTCATTCATAAATTCACTGACTTCAAGCTAAAATATATAGAGTAATAATTAATCAGTTAAAAATAAATTAATGTCATGACAATCAAATAATTTTATATTTATTATAATTTAAAAGTATATAGATGCATCAAGGAGTAAATTATTAAATATTTTACGTGATGACGCTCTTTAATTGATTTAATATCTCTTTCATGATCTTTGTTAATAATTTCAAGCCTTGAGTTGAGTATGTTAATTTAACGTTTGTATTCATCAACTTATTCTTGCATGCGTTCAAGCTCTTCTTATTTTGATTCCAATTGATTTCTATGAGGTATTTCTAATTCATTAATAATTTTTATTCTTAACATATCTTAATCAAAAGAAGGAATAATCTTCGCTTAAACTTCTTCTATTTCCCTTTATTTTAGATCAATTGCAATTTTCAAATTTCTAATTGTTGCATCAAATTGCATTTCTAGTTCTTTTTTGTCATTCATTAATTATATTGTTTTAACACTTAATTCATCGTTTTCTCTTTTTAATCTATCTTGCTGTATTTTAAATTCCTCATGAATTTATTTTAGAGTTTCATAATCATCTATTTTAAGTTAAACACATTTATTTAATCAAAAAATAGTTGCTTATTTTTCAAAATGAGTAAATCTTCTTTTTATCACAAATTATTAAACTAAAAATAAATTATTTTACTAGATGTTCTTTCTATTACTGATTTGGCTTATTACAAAGCTTTTTTCAAATTAGCGTTTTCCTCTAAGATTTAATCGTACCTTTCTGTCATATTTTACTATATTGAATTGCAATTAATACTTTTATATTACAATATATCTTCTTAAGATTTTTAAATTTAATTAATTGTATTGATAGAGTTAGATAATATCTGTGTGTATATTCACTCTTAAAATCAAATCCTATTTCAAAATTTACTTTTATTTTGTTATTATTTCAAATAAATACTTCAAAATAAACGATAAATAAAATTTTGACTTTCTTTCAATCACACCAAAATAACAAATATATGTTAATATTTTCAAATTAATTGCAGCTTATTAGCTAACTACCTTTCAATAATTTTATTATCATCCATATATATGCAAATGATAACAAATAATTCAGTAAAAATAATTTAACCATAGTTTGCTATACCTTTTATTAATTTGAAAAGCATTTTAAAAAAATCGAATACATAAAAATAGATTTTAATAAATATATTTTTAAATATTTAATTTAAAAAAGTTAATTTTAATTTGATTATAATAATTTATAAAAACAAGAATAATATTTGTAAGGAATTTATCAACCCTTTAAATAATTTTTAAAATGTTTTCAAATTCAATGATTAAATTCTTCAAACAATTATTTATGAAAAGAGCTTTTTTTGGATCTATTGATATCGATAATAGAATATTGTATATAAAATAATAATTTCTAAAATTAGTTTTATGCTTTTGAAAAAATAGCTAAATTATTTTGTAATTAAATGGGTAATAGCTCATTAATATATATTTAATTTTATCATTTTTACTTTATGGGTAATCCAAAAAACCAAAAAAGTTGTTTACTTGTTTCATAATTAATGTTTTTAATTATTTAATAGTTTTATAAAAACATTTAGTTTTATAATTGTAAATAGTCCTTTTTGAATTAGTGTTTATTTAATATTCATTAATACAAATTAAATATATTATTTTATAGATTTTATTTCAAATATAAATAAAATTAAAACTAGTTCTTAGTGTTGAAAATAACTTTAAAGTGGGGGTATTTAAGAATATGAATACTTTTGCTCTACATTTAAGAATATTAAATAAAATTGATGTGCTTATATTAGTATTTAAAAATAAAAGATACTTTAGGTAAATCTGATAGATATTACGTAAGAAAGTAATTAACTTATGTTAAAAAGCATATCAGTTGATTTATTATTAATATAATAAAAAGTTAATCTTATAAAAGTTTAGCAAAATCTAATATTAAACATTATTATTTAAGCTCATAAAGATGGACAAAGAAGTTGATTAAAAGAGTCCTAATCCTCAAAATTTGTAGGAAAAAATATTAGATAATATCATTGAATTAGAGATTCCCGTATAAAATGAAAAAATAGATAATTTGTTTAGTAACTATAATGAGGGTAATGCTAAAGTAAAGGGAAATAACCAAAATTTATTTGCATAAAACCATAATATTTAGATAAATTTAGAATAGATTAGGAACCATGAAGCTTCACCTATAAAATCTCCTTTTTCTTCTAATGAATCAGGGACACGTATCCTTAATAATTTGAATAAGCAGGTATTACAAAACCCATAGACTAATGGCATCAACATAAGCTCAAGTTAAGGTATGATAAGTAACTCTTAAAAAAGTACTTAACCATCAGAAAAAACCACTCCCCCAAAAAATAAAAAGAAAAAAAGTAGCGACTTCATAGAAAATGATGAAGAACTTTATACTTTGCTAAACTAAGATGAAGCTAATTAGAAATCAGAGTCAAATTCTTAAGAAGAAGATAAAAAAGTTCTAATTATTTATGCAGGTGGTTTTTTTGGAGCAGAATATGATTATTCTTAAGGATCATATGCCCCATTAATTTTGATTAAAAACTAACTTTTAAATAAAATGCAAAAGATTTCTTACTTTTGTGATATAAATTTTACATACCAGCATGCAACTGATGGATTCCTTGTCACTCCAATTAGTGAATATAAAAAAAGAATCTACTACAAAGTAGTAGAGATGGAAAACCTAAAAATAAATTCGACATTTTTTGATAGAAATTGTGTTGAAGAACTGCTCGATATAATAGATTAAAACTATGAAATATTTGATTCTTTTGTTGTTATACATGGCACTGATAGCATGGCATATACAGCAAGCTTTGTGAGCTTTATGATAGAAAATTTATCTAAACCTATTATTTTTACAGGAAGTATGGTGCCTCTCTCCATCATGAGAAATGATTCTTATAATAATTTATTGGGAGCATTAACAATAGCAGGGCATTTCAATATACCCGAAGTTTGCATATTTATCCATAATAAATTATTGAGAGCTAATAGATCAACTAAAGTTGATGCTTAAGGATTAGATTGCTTTAATTCTCCAAATTTCCCTAATTTAGCAGAATTCAAAGTTCACATAGAAGTGAGTTGGACAAACATTTTAAGAAATGACGAGTTTTAACCTGTCAAAGTAACCAGAAATATTACTTTTTTAAAAATTCTAAAAATTTTTCATTTTTTAATTTAAATTTTATATTTAAAAATAACAAATATGTTTTTTCTTAAAAAGAGTAATAATAATAATTCTAATTCTAATCTTAAATAGATTTTGTTTTATTTTAAATTTTACATTTTAATTTTAATTGAGATAAATAAATTTTTTATTTTTTTTGTTAAAAGTATTTTACTTTAATTTTTTTTTTTGACTTGATAGTTTCGTTAACAATTAATAATAAATGAAATAATAATAATAATAATTCATAATTTAAAAAAAATAATTAAAGCTTTTATTTAAATGAATAGATAAATAAGAAATTTACAGATCATAAAATTGAAATTATGAGGTACAATCCTTGTTTTTCTGAAGTTTCTCTATCTCATTTATTAAAAACCCCTGACTTAAAAGGAGTAATTATTGAGGGATATGGCCCTGGAAACCTTCCATTTTATGATGAAAATTTTTCTAAAATATGCTAAGAAGCTGCTCAAAATGAGATATATATTGTTGCTATCTCTTAGTCTATTAAATCCTATACTAGTTAATTTAATTCAGAGTAGTAAACATAGTTAAATATAATATATGGTGGCAATATGACAACAGAAGCTACTCTTGCTAAATTAAGCTATTTAATCACAAAAGGTAATTAAAATCTTATTTTTTATAATATAAATTTATTCTATGTAATTGATATTATTAAAATAGGTATAAGCTACAAAGAAATTATGTATTTAATGAACTAAAATATTAGAGGAGAACTTACTCCTCACTAGAACGATTAAAAATTTGAAGTTAGACAAGAAAATCTCATCGAAGCGATTACTGAAAAGTTTAATAATAGAGTGAATTATAGATAATCTTAAGTTGATTTAATTAAAAGCTATATTGTACCTAATGTGGCTTGTTATATGGCCTAGTTTGGATTTATGCACTACTTAGAAGAAATGAAAGTTTAAAAGACAAATTTTAAATTTTGTGACTATGATAGAAGGTAAAGCTTTTTAATACATTTTTTAATTTTCATTTCAATTTTTTATTGATAAAAAACAGAACAGCTTTGCATGTGGCAGTAAGAGAGGGCAAAGATTAAGTTTGTAAGTTTTTAATTGATGAATAAGTAGATGTTAACTCTGTTGATTACTTTGGAAGATCACCACTTTATGAAGCTATTTTGGTATAAAATAAAAAAATTGTATACATGCTTATTTAAAAAGGTGGCTAAATCATTGGAGAGAAAGATGAAATAACAAATTTACTTCTTGAATCAGCAAAATCGGGTGATCTAGAAAAACTAAAACTTATATATCATTCAGGATTAAAGAATTTAAATGACTACATCAATATAGATTAGAGAAATATAGGTCATATAGCTGCATCAGAAGGCTAGCTAGAAATAATAAAATTTTTAAAGTATACAGCTAGATTTGACTTTTCATAAAGGGATATTTGGGATAGAACTCCCTTGGATGATGCTATTGAATTTCAGCATATAGATATCGTAAGTTAATTACAAAGTATTGTTAACTGAAAAAATTTGCAAAATCATCAACTAATTATCAACTATGAAAATAAGAAATATTTTATCATTTAAAATATTATCAATAAAAACCTTATAAATATGTAATTATGTAAATAAGTATTTAAATTAATTGTTTAATTTAAAGCATTTAAAAGTACTTAAAAAAAAGTTACAAACAAATATGGATTATATAAAATGTATTTACTATTATTATTATTTTCATAAAATTATTAAAAGTTTCTAAATAAAAAAATTAATTTAATATTTTAAAATAAAACTCAAAAATAATTTTATTACTTGACACAGAAGATAAAAACTTAAACAAAAAACAGGTATTTTTTTTTCTTATTCATTTGCTTATTTATATATATATAAAAGCTGTGATGATGATAATAATTCAATCTTAAGTTTCTTATTATTTATATTTTTGTCTTAGGATTAATAGGATTAATAAACTTTTATATGTGAGTTGGGTCAGCTTCTTGTATGTTTTTTGAATGTATATAAAAGTATTAATATATTTTTATTGGAAAATGGCAGCTTACTAATTATGTTTTTATTCTGTTTCAATCTTATCTGCCAACAGCTTCTTATTAATCTTACTTTTAATTCAAGTTTATAGAAATCTGACCAAAATTTGTTATTGAATCAGGTCTTTGCAAATTACTGTACTGAGCCTTCTAGAAAGAATTGATATATGATTTAGGAGATTCCCGAGCAAAAGAAGTTTGATTTGATGTTTATTCTCTCTAAGTATTAGAATTTTATTGCTATTTAGAAAATGTGGATTATTATTTTTCTAAAGCAATTTTTTAGAATTTATTTTAATTTTAGCATTCCTCCAACTGATTTGACATATTTCTATTTAACTAAATTTATTTTAGATTTGTATCATTACTACTATAACTACTTTATTGGAAGCTATCATTTTATTAAATGTAATTTGCCTGACTTAAAATGCCTAAGCTTCTTTAAAAATTCAACAATTAATCCAATTACAATGTCCTTCTCTTTTCAAACTTTTTGTTTACTTGATTTTTTTAGTAAATAAATAAATAATTTTATATTAAATACTAATTAATTACTTTATCCAAAATATTTAGTTTGAATACATTTCTTGCTCTTCTTTTATTCATTTCTATAAGCATATTTTTCTATGAGTTTTTTCCAATTTTTAGAAACTCTAGATTTATCAAGTGTATCAAATTAAACATTCCTTAAAAGCTTTGGGAATTTTCTTTTTAAATAACCAACAAAGCCATTATATTCGATACAAAATTTAGCTTGATATTTTGTTAAAGCGATAATTAAAAACAAGTAAATTACAAATGACGAATGAATAACTGTTATTGCAATTTTTCCAACTTATTCCAATAACCAATTTTAACTATTCTTAATAAATATATTAAAAATTAGTATAATAATTAAGAAAAACGTGCTTTTATTCTCCAACTAATTAAATTTATCTCTATCGTGAGGTTTCAAAAATTATGTTAGTACAAATAAGGCAATTAGAGCAAGTAAAATTATGATGGCTGTGTTAATAAATGTCTAACCTTCATAGGAAGAAGAGCAAACAAGAACTATTATAAAAGAACGGAAAAATATTTTGATAAATTCCCAGTAGTAATATTTAGGCTTATACCCTACAAACAAAAATCCATATGCAAGTCTGGCACTAGTAACTTATCTATTACGGCTTCGCATATCTAAAAATGTGTATGAAAATATAAAAAAGATAAAAAGTCCATTATTTATTACCAGTTATAAAACATTCAACCAATATTCATCTGTATAGCAAGAAATCAATAAGTTAGATTATACATAGTTATCAGCACCTACTTATCTGCAAAAAAGGCCTTAAAAAAAATTCTTTATATTAGAAGGCAAGAAAAAGATTTGGTAATAAATAACTCCATGCATTAAGCTCTAATAAATATTCATATGTTGTTTTTATTCTATCTAGAATCTGAAAAATTCAACAATAGCAAACAAAAAAGTAAAAATGCAAGAAAACCAAGGTCCAGAAATCGTCTAATTTTATTAAATATAATTTTTATACAATATATCTCTAAATAATCAAAAATTTTCAAAATTAAAAAAAGTTTAAATTAAACATTTTTTGCTTTGAAATAAGATTTTTTATTTGTATTTAACTGATTAATTAATTAGAATTTTTATGTAAGGATAAGTTTAAAAATATTTTATGGAGTAAGATAGAAAGATAGTAAGAAAGTTAAATTTTTACTTTTAAAAAAGACATCGAAGAGTTGTATTCTTCCAAGAAAGGGGCTAGTGTACAATCTAATACATTTTATAAAATCTCTATAGGGAAAGCTATTACAGATGGTGCTTCCATAGCTGTTTATATGAAATCAAAGTCAACTTTATTTATTGCTGAATATATTTATAAATAAATAGTGCAAGCTTTAAGATAGAACGGAGTTTCATCCTAAATAGCTGATTTTGAAATAGAAAGCATTTAAAATTTTCTCAAGTAGTCAGCCACAAGAATTTTGTAATTCATATCTTAAGTTGTATACATACCTATATAGCTATAACAAAATATGAATACAACAAAAAATATTGTCTTCCCAATTTCTAAAGCGCCTTAGGTTTTGCATGACTAGCATTCATACTTTTTACCTTGAACATATCTTTATCCCCAGTGTTTTCCTTAAAGATCACAAGTCTCACATAAAGGACCAATATGACCTTCTTTGCCTTTAAGTATTTTATTGTTAAATGAAATAAAATAATTTATTAAAATTGCTTACATAAATGAGGGTTGTCTTTAATCTGTCCAAGACAGTTACCTTAATTGTTGTAACAATCAACAATTAAATCAGTATTCTCATCTTTTCTCCAAAATCCATTCTGTAGTATTATTAAATTCTCCATACATCCAGCAGAGTTTTTTGGACATAATTAGCAGACCTGAACAGAGTTATCTAATTTCGGAAATACTAATGAATATTCGCCAAATCCACAAGGTTAACAGTAGTATATTGTTTAGTTATTGTATAGTGAGTATATTTCTCCTTACTTGCAAAGTCTCATTTAAATTTTAATGCTCATATCGAAAGTTTTTGTATTATCGTAAGTATAGTCTGCTTAGGGAATTTTAATTACATTGGTTATTAAATTTATCATAGTTGAAGTACCTGGGCGAGCATATACCTATAAATTATCATACTCAATCAGCCCGTCTATGATGCTATCAGATCTTTTGTGATAATCTCCATCCTAAGTAAAATAAAAAAAAGTTAAATTTATTTTTTAACATTAATAAAATTACAATAGCTGTTAAGTTGTTTGTGTTATAAGCGGTTACATAAAAAGGTTCAATTTCTGTCCTAATTGAAGCTGGAAGAGTTTTATTGATGCTTAGATAAACTGGAAAATTCTCTTCATCCAAAAAAATTACCTTGAGTGGAAGAGTTTAGCCGCTTCTTATGTTTTTTATTTCAAAACTTCTTAAAAGAGAAGAATTTTAAAACAAAATTAGCTTATTTGTATCTTCAAACTTATCTAAAGTGACTTCTTTAGGATTATCATAATTAATTTTAAAGTCCCTTGGATAGGATCCTATGTTTTTACCAAAGAGTTATGCATAGTTGTTAAATACTACTAGAGCTAATCTATTATCATTATAATTTATATTGAAGAGTTTTTATTCAGCATATCTTTAAAAATAATATGGTAAATAGTTTATATATCTTATTGCACCTCCTATCAAAGCACTATTTTCACTAAATATGTTTCCAATTTTATCAGTTTAAAAGTGGATATCTGAGTTATCGAGCATGAGAGCTCCACCTGAAGCAATTGCATGGTTTAATGTAAACTCTGAAGAAGAAATTTAATTGCACGTAGCTGGTACTTTTATGCATTTACAATTCTTTAAGTATATGCTTCCTCCATCCTGAGCTGTGTTGTTAACAAACAAAGACTAGATAATTTATAAAGAAGTCGTTCCATTTGTGTAAATAGCTGTTCCTTAACAGTTTTGGCAGATATTATTAGCAAACGTTGACCTAATCACATTCAATTGCTAAGTTTATCCAATATATATGTTCCCTTGCAAGTTTTAATAGGCTTAAACTTAGGTCAAAGTGACATTCGAAACACTTGTTTGAATTAAGCTCTACTATTAATTGTTGAAATAGTAATTGTAACACTCTAATAAAGAGATTCTATAGTTGTGATTAAAGAATACCTACTCAATACTAACGTATTTAACGCTATTAGATTAAAATAAGGCTAAATGTTTAGGTGGCATCCAACTTGTATAAAGAACATTGCTTAATTGCATTTATTGATAATATTCATTTTCTTCAGTGATGTCATTTTTTAGAACATTGAGAGATATATTTTCCGCTGATATTTGAGAAATTTGAACAATATTACCATTAATAATCTAAAAAGCATTTTAAACTGCATAAAAAGATGAGTACGTGATGTTTACTAGCTGTATATAAAAGATATTAAAAATAGACTATGCTCTTATTATTGTGGGAATATTTTGACTTTGATTAATAATGACATTATTAATACTCACACTGTAGATGTTATTTATTCCGAAAAGAAATGGAAGAGTATTTTATTATTGTCTTGAAATAGTTACATTATAGATTGAGATATTGTAAATTGATAGCTGCTGGAAATTTTCGAAAACTATTGGTCTCTAAATGTACTAATTAATATTTTAGTATGTAATTTTAATATTACTGACTACCATGCTATTAGGCGAAAAATAATAACAAGGCTATAAGAGAGAGCTGAAAGTATTTGGATCGCATTATTTTATGCAGGCTCCTTTCTGAAGAATTGATATCTGCAGCGGATTAACACACTCTAAGCAGACTTAATTGCAATTCTGCCCTGCATTAGAATTTTCAATTAAAAATATCACTATCAGTTTTAGCGATATTAGAACCCTTAATATGGATTAACCTTTTGATAAAGCAAAATATAAATATGAGGAATTCGTAGTAAGTGAATAAAAATTTAAATTTAAAGTTATGAGCTGTTTACGCTTTGTGAAAAACATTACTTATTGGTCTTTAAAGCAATTAGGAAGTTTTTATTTTTGTAAAGTAGGATTTACCAATTTGATTAATAAATGATTATATCTAATTTCAATAAAATAACAAATATTTTAAATACTCTTTAATTGTTGAAAGATACCATAAGATACAATAACCAATCAATCTTATTAAATTCTTAATTTTTAATAATAATTAAGGCATATCAGATAAAGTAATCAAAGATAGTCATATATTAATTAGTATTATTATTTATTTACTATTTTAAAGTAAAAATAATAATTTTATTATTATATATGATTGGAAAAATATTTTTCATATAATTAATCCTACAAAAAGAGGAAATAGTATATCACTTCCAGATTTTAAATTCTTGTGAAAGTGGAAACTCAAGAATTTAATCCTATATTTGCAATATTATATATTAATTTAATAAATTTTTACACTTTAAATATTATAATAATATATTTATTTTATAATTTTTTAATTAAATGATAAAATTTAAAAAACCAATTTTATTTTTGTAATTGATTTTGATTTTTTAATAAATATTTTTAGTTGTTATAAAAGAAAATATTATTTATAAAGAATTTCTAAATTATTTTGGAAAACACAATTGAAAATTTTGAAAAACATAAGTTTCAAAAAAAAAATTAAATTATTATTCAAATTCTATTATGAAATAAAGGCTTAATGTTAATTCAATATATATTTTTTTAAATTAACCAAAAAAAACAAAATAATATTTTTTATTTGATCTACCAATAAAATAGTTTCAATTTGTTTGTGAAAGAATTATTTAAAATTAGAATTCAAATTTGAGTAAAGAAACATAAATATTTTTTTATAGATTTAACATTAAATTATAGAATTATTTAAAATATTTTAATTAAATTTTTCGATTTAAAATAATAAAATTTTCTTTATTACTTTGAACTATGTATAAAAGTAAGAAATATTCTTCAAGACCTTTCTCTGAGTAATATTTATCTTAAAAGTTCAGATACTTTTAATAATAAATTAAATACATCTAAAAATACTGTAACTGTGCTTATAACAGGATCTCTCCTTTCAAATTCTACATCTGAAACTTTAGTCTGATATTCATAAATAAGAAAATAGCCCCATACTACAATACCCATCAAAATAAAAATAGAAGTCAAATAAGATAGATCAGTAAATATTAAAAACAGCTGATACACCATAACTGCACTGCATGTCACAAATAATGTAGATCCTCTAAAGTTCAACTCTGTTTTAGTCGTTAATACATATATTAAAAGCGAAAAATAAATTGCAGCCAAAGCTAATAGAATTAAGAAGGCTAAACTAACATTATATTTATCTAAAATGTAGACGTAAAGGATAACTAGGCACATAGTTTGTGTAACTAATAAGATATAATTTAAAGGAGTAATACTTACTGATGATCTAAATACAAAGCAGCCTATTGTAATGCTCATCACTAGGCCTAAGCTAGTCCAAACTATCCACATATTTTAACCTATAAATTATATTATATCTACCAAAAGATATGAAAACCAAACTGCGCCAATAATAATAAGAGTTTAAATAAGCAACATAGTGTATAGCTAGCTCAAGAAATTGATCAAAGCTGTTTAAGGGAAAATATATTCCTCTGTTTTGAAATTTAGGTTTTCACCTGCTTTATTTTTTTAAATGATATTTGTCTAGCTCTCTTAGAATTGTTGCTCTCCTACTTCAATCGAGTTGTTATTATTATATTAAAATGCCTAATTATTAGAGTCATTGTTTTACATATTTTTATTTTAGTTGCCAGCTTGATAAAAGTTATTTTAACTCTATTCCTATTCATATTACTAATTATACTAATTTTAAAATGTTCTTTGTTAAACTCCTTATTGCATATAATCATTAGGATTATAAAACTGCTAAAACAAGGCATCTTATTATTAATTATAAGAAGATTAACGATTTGGAGGCTTTTTAGGATTGTATTATTGATCTTGCTGCTATTAACGTTAAAAATCTTCCTATTAAAATTAAGAGGATCTGTTTTGATTGTTGTTAGCAAATGAATTTTCTTGCTAAAAAGATGGCTGCTTCTAAAAATTATTAAAGTTATTATATTGCATCTAGCTATTCCTATTTGATATGTTTCTATTTGATTAACCTGCAAAAGATGCGCTTGGCTAAGATTCTACACCTTAAAATCCGCTATCCCTATTCATATTTTTATTGATATAATTACTAATTTAATTATTATCTTGATTATTCTTTAAGATATATCTTTTTAATTTTCAAATTAACAAACAATCAAATGAAATAAATATCATTATATCTTTCTTTCATAATATTCATATCATTTTTTCTTATTTTACCTTTAATTATGCATTAATTAATTTTCATTATCAAAGTATTAATATTATAAACTACTGAACAACTAAAATCAAGTCAATTAAAATCAATCAAATTATTTAACAAATGCATACTTGATTTTTTAACATCTATTTTTTAAATTTAAAAATTTTTAAACGTTGGTTTTTGTTTTGAATCAATAAAATATTATTAAAAATCATAAATTCAATTTAATTGTTTTTAATTTATCAAAACAAAATTTCTAATTTATTTTGTTAGAGCCAAACGTATATAATTTTAAATATTTAAAAAAAATAAAATAAAAAATAAAATTTATTTATCATAAAATAAAGTTTAAAAATCTTATTCATCAAAAAAATAAAAAAATGGAATTACCATTATTAAATGCTGAAGGGTGCTGTTAAAGTTATTAAATGTAAATAAATATACCAAACTTTGTTGTAATTAATAATAATAATGAAATTAACTAGCCAAGTTTTATCTATTATTTTTAAAAAATAAATTGTCAGAAAAAAAGCTAAGAATAGATAAATTTTATAAAATAGATAAGATTAAATAATATAAAAAATAGCTTATCATAAATTATCAATAAATAAAAATAGATAGTAATAAGTGGAAAATATTGAATGCAATTTATATTTCAATATTTGATGATTAGTTTTTAAAAAAAATAAATTTGATAAAATAAATAAGAATTAAGGTATTTTAATTGGTCTTAAATGTAAAACTAATCAGAAAAAGTAATTTTATAAGCAAAATAAGAAATCAAAAACAACATAAATATTTGTTCAAATATTTAAAAAGACATTTAAAAGCTGGATTGTGAACAAACTAAATAAATTAATACTTAAACACAATTTAACGATATAAATAAACTGCTTAAAAATATTGCTGAGCTAGTTTAAAAAGTTAAAGAGTTTTAGTAAGCTTAGAAAGTAATAATAAAATAGTAAATTTCTAACAAAAACAATAAATAATGTATTAATAGTAATGATATAATAAAACTTGCTGATTCAAGATACAATTTGGTACATGCTTTAAACGCATTAGATGAGAGCCTTTTATATTCTTAATAATAAGCTAAATAACTATCAGTTTTTGAGGAGGATTATTTAATGAGATATTTTAAAGATTTTAAAAATTATGAAAAGCTATCAGTGAATGAATCCTAAACTATATTTAAAATTATTTCTCTTATATCGAAAATGGAAAATGAAGAAACAATATAAAATTAACATTTATTAACAAAAATAACAGATCAAATAAATGAAAATGTTAAAGCAAGATTTTAAGAAAAAATTAGTAAATCTACTGAAACTTTAAACATCTTAAATAATTTAAAGTAAATATTTTTTAAATGAAAAATTTTGTATATATATTAAATTTTATTTATTATAGTTTTATAGCTGATGATATGACTATTGTATAGAAATATGTTTCTAAATGCTTTCCTTAGGAAGTTAAGATATTTAATATTTATGAATAGTAATATAGATTAAACTTAGAGAAAAGAATAGAGAAAGATATAACAAATGAAAATGAGTTGAAATAGAAATTTGAAATTGTCACTAAGTTAATTGAATGGATTAGCAATTACGAATAATAAATCATCAAAGTTGATGGTCAGCCATTAGAATTTTCATAGATAAAATCTAAAATAATGAAGTTTATGCCTTTATTTTAAGATCATATGAGAACAATAACAGTGTCCTTTTTTCAAAGATCTCTTGAGGAAGATTTTTATAAATTAACAATAGAATAATTAGATAGGTGTATAGAAGAAGGTCTTAAAATAGAATTGAACTTTGGAGTTGACTGCTTTAATTATCTTAACAAGTAAATAGATACAATATGTGGTAAACTTGAAGTAAATTAATTTATTGAATGGATAAGATAAATCAGCTAGATTTTTCAACTAACATTTATTGATCAAGAAAGAGAATACATTTCTAAATAAATCAGTTAAGTCTAAACAAATATTTAGCAGCTAAGTTAAAATGATATAAATAAGAATACCTATGAAAATGATAATGTGAAATAAGTTTAAAGAGATTGCAATTTGATAATTGCAAGAATAATAACTATCATTAATTTATTATAGTAATGCCAAAATTTTTCATTAGACACTTTAAAATTATCTCTTTCTTATTATTCAAATAAATGTGAAGATTATTTCATAGAAAGAATAACTAAAATTTTTAATTAAGACATCAGATTAAAATTTAAATAATTTACTGATTTTCTTATTTCATAAATAATTTTAATAATATCTGATTAGCTTTATCACTGCTAAGCTCCACATTTGTTTGAACAAAGTATTTCAGAATAAGATTTTAATTTAAATCTAACTATTTCAACCTAAGTAGAAAGTAATTTTTTGTTGTTAATTGAAAAAGTTGATTATTATCTAAAATTGATAAAAAAAAATCTAAAACTTTAAAATTTCGTTTATTTGAGCTTCAGTAAATTGCTAATTTAAAACATGATAAATATATATTGGAATTAAATCTGTGAAGAAGTAAAAGAAGAGTATAAACAATAAAATGATATTATATAGCTAATCTACGAAATATCTGTTTGTATATTCTAAGAATTATCTCCAAATAGTAAAAAAAATAATTAAATTAAAGTAACAAGCTTATTCTCACCAATTAATAACTTTGAATTACTTGCTAAGAGAGTAGAAAATGATTTAGATATCTTATCTAATTATTTAAACAATAGCAGTCTAATTTCATTTTCTCAATCTACAATTTCACATTATACAAACTAATTTAATGTTTTCATTAATTCGATATAAACATAGAATTCAAAATTAAAAGATATAATAATTCCTATTAAGTTTGCTTTTTAGTCTGAAATTTCTCTATAAATTTTCGATACAATTATTAGGATGAGATAAGAGATTTCTAAGGATTTTAAAGATGAACTCTATAAAGTATACTAAAAAAGCTTTAAATAAAATGATAACAATCAAAACATATAAATCATAAATTGAAGCTTTTATATTTATTTATTGTGTAAAGTATTTGATATTTTATTAAAACTAAAAAATAACAGTTTGTGAAAGTAAAAAATAAAAAATTTTTAAATTAGTATTTAAACATTGTTTTAATTATGGTTTATTAAAATTATAAAATAAATAGATCAACATCATCATTAATTCTTTTAAAAAAATTAAGAGCTAGTAAAAAGGAAATATTTATTTCTCAAGTCATTTATTGACAATTTATAATTTTAATGTAATTATTTTTTTAATTTCAAATTATATTATTAAAGTATGTTTTTTCATTATGACATTTGAAAATATGTAGTAATTAGAAGATAGTATTTACATTAAAAGTAAATTATCTAATAAAATAAATATTATTATTTGGTGAGGTTTATCTATTACATTTAGATTTCGGTATTAATTTGAAATATTTATTTTTTTATGATGAAGCAATTAATTACGATGAAATTAAAAATTAAAAAAACAAAGAAAGTATTATAAAATGCTTATTGATTAATTTAATTGATTTTAATCTATCTATTTATTATTTCTGTCATTAGAATATGTTTATAAAAATCAATTATATTACAAAGTAGAGAAATAAAGACTCATTCTTTTAAGAATATAAGAAAATTATTCAAAAAATTAATTATCTATCATCTTCAATCTTATTTATTTTAAAATAATAATCAAAGCAATATGGAGCAAAGTACATTATTTTTATTTAAATCGTCTTTAAATTAAAATATTTCATAAAATAACCTTACTGATAAAGATACTTAAGAAGAAAATTTAATAAACCATTAAAATGATAAAAAGCAACATGTTAAAAAAAATGCTGTAAAAATATGCAAATAAAATATAAAAAAGAAAAAACATAAAGAACTTAGTATATTAGACCTAGTTAGTCCTTACGTGTATTTAAATATAGATAAGGTATATCATCTAAATGGAGATTTTATTGTTTGCTTATCGAAAACTGGAGTTTTTGATAATTTTATTATAAAATTAGCTTAGGTTGAAGCGCACAAAAGATATTTTTAATGCTAAATGAGCCCAATTAAATTTTTAAAAGATTTTCATATCCCAATTTAAATTCTTGAGAATTCTTAAGATATTGACAAATATAACTTTGCACAGCAGCTTAAAGCATACTAATTTTATTCTTAAGATTGTGTTAATCAGATATAGGAAATATGCTAAACCTATGTATAAGATCCGTATGAATTTATATAATTAAACTAAAAAAGGTCTTAATTTCGCAAGGAATTAATGAATAATTACACAAATACATATCTAAAAGATGAAGAGTTTTTTACTGTAGTTGAAGTAGGTCCTAATTTTGATTTGTAATAAATTGAAACTTTGAAATTATTGCTAAGCAAAGGTCTGTTTGCTTTAATCGGAGTAGAAGAAAAAGATATAAACCAATATCTATTGCATGTAGGTATGGGTGATAATATATTTTTTTCCTAAACTGAAAAATTGTTTGGAACAGTATTATAAATCATATAGTCAAATAAGTTCAACCAGAACTATTATTAAAAAGACTTTATCATAAATACACTAGATGAGCTGAAGATTTGTTGTGATACGGAATATCAAATTAATTAAGTGTTATACCCTTAAGAGTTGTAATATAAATGTGAGGGTAAATAATTAAAAGATTAGGAGTTCATAGTCTTAATAAAATTTGAAATCTCGTGCAATTAAATAGAATCTATACTAAATTTTAGATAAAACAATAAAAATATATAGAATAATGATTAAATTAGTATTTAAAGTATAGAGTATTAAATGCTTTCAGAAATATTCATAGAAAAATATTATCCTAAAAAATATAAAGATTTATTAAAACTTAATGTATGCAGTTATAAATAAATTGTTTGAACTTTATTTAGTAAGTAGAAATAATCTTTTTGCATTTATCAAATTCAAGGTGTTTTCTATTATTTTATTTTAAATATTACTCAGAATTTTTATTGAAAAATTGTTTTTTTAATTCATAAAATATTTATATATGTTTTGTAAATGATCAAATATTTTATTTTATGATTGATTAATACTATTCTAAAAAAATTTTAAATAAATAATCCATTCAAATTTAATTGTTACATATTTAGATATAGGAGAAATTAGAGAAAATAGAAAGTAAAATTAATAATTATTTATAATAAAAGAAAAATTAGAAAGAAAAAAAAAAAAGTAAAAAGAAATGTAAAATATAAAGGAACATGAAAAATGCTAAAAGCATAGAGGATAACAAAAAAATATATTATTGTTTGATAAGAATTTCATATAGCCTTTGATTTGCTTATCTTGTGCTCAAATAGCATCTAAAAATAGTAATAAAGTTATTGATGTAAATCAGTTTATCTATTCTGAAGATGACTCAGTATTTTCAAATTTTCCTCCTTTACAAGATGAGACATTATATGAATAACTGGATGAGCTTTTAGCTACATAAGAAAATAATTATTTAGATAAATTAATCAGTCAAATAAAAACTTACTTTACATCACTCAAATAGTAAATTTGTGAAGTTATAGATACTTAAGAAAAGAAAATAAAAGATAACATAATTTAAAAATTCAATAATGATAGTTTAATTGATACATTTAACAATATTTCATAAAAGGAGAAGCTAAAAAATCTTTACACCAATTACAATGAAGAGTCTGCCTAAAGAATAATAGTATTAATTAACTAAATGTATTAAAATATCGAGCAAAACACATAATTGATCAAATAAAAAGTAGACTTAATTATGGAATTTTAAAAAAAATTTAGCTCAGATTAGCCTCTCACTATCAAAAATTAACTCATTTAATTAATAAAACAAATTGAATTTTTCTAAGATTCTCCTCTAAATTAAAATAAATCTGATTTAAACGAGTAATTAATTCTTTCAAATGTTAAACCACAAGAAAAAGTTAATTAAATAGAGCTTTTAAGTTTTGAGAAATCAAAAAACTTTAAAAACTCTTAATAAATAGTCATAGAAAAACTTAAGACAAATGAGCTATTAATCAGATAAAGTATTGATGGATATGGATTATTTTATTCAAATTTTATATTAGATCCAAAAAAAAAATATATCTTTAGATTTGAAATTCAGTCCATAGCGAATAAATCAGAATTTAGTTTCATAGTTGGCCTAATAAAAGAAAATTAAAAAAATGACTGTGAATTAGAAGGTGGTATTAGATTAAACTATTTAAATAAAGGTAATTAAAGATCACCTCTTTCATTATCAGCAACTGGAGAATAATCAAGCAAACATTTTGAAATCAGAATTCACCTTCAAGATAAATTATTTGAAATCGCAAGTCTTCCTCGCTATCACCCTGTTTATGAAATATAAAATAAATAAACTATATAAGAAAACTGCTAATTTAGACTAGCCTTTTTGATATACCACGCTTCTTACTAATTTTTAGTAAACTATTTCGGTGAAGTAGAATAGTTTGAAAAAAATATTTGAATACTATATATTTATATAAAAGTAACAAATATTGTAAATTCATATGTAAATCGAATAATTTTTGAAATTAAAAGTTTAATAAAAAAGGAAATTAAAATATTAATTTTAAAAAAATAGTTTATTTTTTGATTGTTTTATTTCATTATAAAAAATTAATTTTGTTATTTTGAAATCTTTTTAAATCTCCAAAAGCCTTAAAAATAAAATTAATTTCTTAAAAATATGTAAAAACATAATTATATACATTCTTTAAAATAAAAAAATGTTTCTTTGTATCTTATTTGTCTAATTATAAAAGGTTTATGAATTAAATTTTATTCTTTTAGCTAAATTCTAAATATTTTTTCTATTCAAAGAAGTAGGATTTTAAGCACTAACAAATGAATATGCTTATCAAACATAAGAGTGAAACTTTTTTTAGTAAACAAGTGATTTGAGTATTTTTGCTTTACAAAATAAGAGCAATCGATTTTATGATTAATAAATCAATCAGTGTCAAAATATTTATTTAGCTTGTATTACTAAAACATCAATCAATGAATTTACTTTTTGAAATTGATCTATTTAATTATTGTAGAAATTTCAAAACAAAGAAAAATAATAATTTGCTTAAAAAGTTCAATATATTAAGCAATTTTTTTCAAACATTAATTAATAAGAGAAAATTATCTAAAATCAATTATTGATTAAAAATAAATTGTCTAAAAAATAATTTTTTTTGTTATAAGATTTGATAAAATATTACTTCAAGTAGAATTTAAAATTCAAAGAATTTTTGTAGCTTGTACAAATGTTGGTCAAGACTATTGAGATTCATATCTTCGGAATTTAAAATTATCTTTTTATTTTTTTCTTCTCAAAATAGACGGATTTTTTAAACTGGTAAAATACCTAAATGTAATTTTATCAAAAAAAAAAGAGATAAGACTATTATTCAAACTTTTCACTTAAATCTATTAAAAATATTTCTATCACTGTAATTTGAAGTCTAATTTTATCAGCCAAATTTATCTATTATTAATGACAATATGAACTTTCTTATTGAAATCAATAAGGTTTATTCCAATATTCCTTCCTTCACTATAATGTTTTTTCTAATCTAAAATTCCTTGAGCATAGAAAAATCTTAGGGACATTTTACAAAGATTGAATATTCACTATTCTAATCTATTTAATAAATTTGATCCAGATAAAAGGTCAAAGTGTTAAAAAAAGTGTGGTTATAAAATTATTTACTAAACATATAATTAAAAAAAAATAAATTATAAGGTTTGAAGATGAAGAGCTGTTTGTTTAAATTTTTTTTGAATCTTATTATAATTATAATGTAATTTGAATAATTTTCTTCAAAAATATCATATTTAACACTCATTTATAAATAATCGAAGTAAGTTGGAAGGTAGTGGAATATATTGATTAATAATAATTTTGTGTAATTGTTTGTAAGAAAGAAATTGCTTGTTTATACTTAATTAGATCTTTAATTAATTTTATTATAAGCAATAAAGTAATTTATTTTTTTTTTACAGTGATTACTTTAATTTTTGAAGTAATAACAGATTAAATAAACTTATGGGTTTAAAATCTGGAATTTAAAATTTTACACTTTCGGTTTTTATTTAAAATACTTCCTCTACTTTTTATTATAAATAATACATAAATTTTCAATACTTTCTATTAAAATACATTTTCTGATGGTTTTTGTTTTATAAAAAATATTAATACTATATGACAGATTTGAAGATTTGCTTGTTTTTTTTAGTTTTAATTGAAATTAGGAGAAATTGTGGCTAGTGTAATAGAATCTACCTTTAAAGAAAATAATCAGGTAGGCTTTAAAGTTACTTATATCTAAAAGTTACTTTTAATATTATTAATCTTTCACACTTAAAAGAATTGAAAAATACAAAAAATATAA
Source organism: Tetrahymena malaccensis 436 (assembly GCA_000231845.2). Taxonomy (NCBI): domain Eukaryota; phylum Ciliophora; class Oligohymenophorea; order Hymenostomatida; family Tetrahymenidae; genus Tetrahymena; species Tetrahymena malaccensis. The sequence continues at coordinate 2,124,166 of JH719946.1, read as the reverse complement.
TACAACTAAATTACTATTTCAAATTATAAATTGTAAGATTTTAGAATGATAAGCATTATCAGTGAGCAGGATAAAGATAAATTAAAACTTATGGAAGAATAGATGTCTTTGGAAGAATAAGAAGATGAAGAGTAAGAATCGTAATAGTAGAAGAAAGATGTTGTTATTGTTGCTAGTAGAAAAAAGATTTATAAAAAGAAAAATAAAGTAAATCTAATTGCTAAAACTATAGAGAATTATCCATTAATAGCTCCTGTTAAACAACAAAAATATTATTAATTGAATGGTAATTTTACTATATATATTTAACCAGAGAGTGTTCATGATTTTGATCGATGTATAAAAATTGATCATGTTGAAAAAAAAGGACATTACTACTAATCAAACTTAGTTACTAAATAATTTATAAAGAATTTCTAAATACCGATAGAGCTTCTTGAAAAAAGCTAAAATTAATAGTCATACTAACTAGCATAGTAGCTTAAAGACACATAACAAATTCTTTCTAAGGCACAAGAAAGTTTTAAGAATATATTAAAGCATTACAAAAACAAAAAAGAAGAACTTAGATAATTAAATTAAGAAAGATCAATTTATAAGAAATAGCAAATAAATAATTATATACAAGAAAATCTTAAAGATGATGATTTTTATGCAGTTGCTATATTTAGAGAGAATTTTGAGTATTAATAAATTGAGATGAGTAGTGTTATTTAAAGTGAATCTTTTATGGTATTATTAGGCATTGATAAGGATGAGGTATATTAGTATCTACTTCATATAGGTATGTTAGATTATATTATTCTATCTTAATAAGAGATGTTCTATGGAATAATCATAGATTTGTAAAAAAAGAGATTGCTAGACAAGAATATTAATACTGTATTTTACTAAGATTTTATATTCCACACAATTGAAAAAATAAAAGTTTATTGTGACATCGAAGTTAAAATTATAGATGTTGAGTATCCACCACATTTAGATTACGAATGTTAATATGAACCTTTCCCTTTTATTGATACTACTCTCCTTAAGTTTAACATTACTCCTTAACATATAAAATCCATTATTGAATTTAGAGAGAAGTATTAAGGAACATAAGAATATGGTTTACGATGCATAGAATACTAATTTTTATCTTCTATTTTTGTTGATAAATTTTATCCTGTAAAGGAATAAAGCGAAACTGAAATGGAAGAAGAAGAAGATAATTCAAAAATTTGTAAATATCGATCTATTATTTGAAATAGTTAATTACGAATAATTGATTTCACGTCTTATTTATTTGTGGTGTAAATAAATTGAATAATTATTGAATATTTAATATTTTGATTTGCTAAAAAGCATAAATTAATTTTTCTAATAGCAAACATTATTCGACTTTAATGCATTAAAAATCATAATGTCTTATTTTAAAATATTTTATTGTATTGCATTTTAATTAAATTTTTTATATTTTCTAGTATATAAAATATATATATATTCTTTTTATATAAATTCAATTTCACTAGAGTCATTTTAAAGCTGCTAGTAGCAATCTCAACATGCTAAATTTAGTAACTATAACTTTAAAATTACATCTAGCTTCATTAAAATCTATTTTGTTTGTTATACAGTCTAAATATGTAGATTGATTGATTAATTTTACTTTGAAATGTAAATAAAATGAAGCAAAGGTGATAATTAATTATTAATTAATTTCAAAATAAGTAATATCTGGAATAATTAAATAAAAAAATCTTAATACTTCTTTATTTCTTAAATAAGCAGAGAAGAAGAATTATAGATTAAAAGGCATTATAAATAATTAAAAGATCCTCCATCAAAATACACCATTTAATAAAATAGCGATTCAAATTTAGAAAATGTATCAAGATTTAGATAATTAAATCGATAGGGTAGAGTATGAGAGAAAGAATGAAAAGAGTTAGTCATATATTTCAGATTAAAATAGGGAAACTGTCGTCTATGGCAGACATTTTATGACAAAACCATCATTCATATTCTACTCGTAGGAAAAAAAATTAATTGTGAATGTTTTATGGTCTGGTTTGTCAATACAAACTGTCCCAAATAATCCAGATAATTTAGATAAAATAAAATATAAGGACATAATTAGTGTGCATTGTTCCCCTGACAAAGATAACGAAGTTATCATTATATTCAATAATAAATAAGTAGCTGCTGGTAAGAACCCATAAACATAGTATAATTTTAAATCAGATGACCGTCATCTTTTCATTTCTGATTATTATAGAGCAATCGATACTTATTACTTCTATTTAGGGGTGAAGTCCATCCCAAATTCTAACCTAAATCTCAATTTTGTTACAATATAAGCATCTCTAATTGTAGATAAATCGACCAAAAGCTACTTTGAATCTAAGCTTACTTGCTTTAATAGTCATCTAACAATTGAAATTCTGCGTCCTATCACTTTGTCAGATAAAAAATTTTAGAAAATTAAATCAAGTATGTTTTACACAAATAGCAAAAGCCATTAAAAATAAATAAAATAGTCAGAAGATATATAAAGTCTAGAATAGAATTAGAAAGCACCTTAATCTAATTCATAATTAGGTAATTTTCTCTTTGATCAACCAAGTATATATAAAAATATGAAAATAATTTTATCAAATACTGTAATCTCTTTAATAATAGATGCAACAAAAATATAAAAATATATATCTTTTGTTTTTTTTAGTGAAAATTGGAGTTTAATTTAAGAAAAATGATTTAGAATAAAAAATAAAGAAGTTTTAGCATATATATCTATTAAATTTTTAAAACAAATATGACAAGCAAAATAGTAATATTAAATATTTAAAAATTTAAATAGGAAACAACAAGAACTAATCAGTAACATTGGTGATAAAATATAGAGATATTTTGAGGATATCAAAGAAATTAAATGGTTTTTAAATAAATTTAAGTAAACCAAGTTTAAGTATGGCTTTTTATTTAAATGACTTGAACCAAGTTTAGTCATTTGTTAATAGAGTTCAAAAGAATTCAAAAGATTAGACTAAAATGGATGTAAGTGTAACAAGTACTATGTAAGAAGAAATTCACCATATAGTAAAGTTTAACGATTAATAGATGGATGTAGATTTTGCTCTTTATGCTGGTAGAGTGATGCCTACAAAAACACATGCTAGATTTTGTATTTTAGCCATTGGTAAAGGCGGAATATTTGAAGTAGATTAATATGATGGAGAAGTTTATGAAACGTATGATCTTAAATATTTAAAGGATATTGTTAGACAGGAATTTGTAGGAGCAGTTAGAAATTCAATCAAACTAATATTTTTTAATGGATAGGAGGTTGAATATGTTTTTGAACCTTACTAAAGAGATTTGCTTATTATAGAAATTTTAACTAATATTAATATGTATTATGATTTAGCTTCGCCATGCAGAAGATGCTTAGATATGATTCATTCACATACTCCGAACTATTAGCTGGAAATATAGGGCTGGAAAATGGAAAATGGAACACCTGATAGAGATTAAGATGTAGATGCAGAATTAATGAAAAATATAATTCTAGCTAAAGGAGAGGATTCCTTTTTTAGTGCTCTTAGAGAGTTTAATGTAAACTGTAATCTAAAGAAAACTTCTGATGCTGATTTAAAAATTTATCATCATATTATATCAGTTTTATCCAGATATTTATCTTACTTTGAAGATCATGATTTATTATTTTTCCAAAAGCACATAAAATTTGTTAAAACGATTCCCTAAAGCATCCAAGAAAAGTCAAACGATAAGTAAGTTTCTTAGTTACAGTTATTTAAGAAGGTAGAAAGTGAGGAAAATACAATTAATACAACTGATACATCTAATTTTAGGAATAGCCAAAGAAGAAATAGTCAAGAGTCTATGCTTTAGCATGAACACGAGCATTATGAAAAATTCATTAATATCTAGATTGATGCTTTACGCAAGCAAGTAGATGAAGAATATAGCTCTCAAAAAGACCATTAAAATGCTAACTAAAAGCTAATATCAGAGTAATTTTTACTTGAAGAAGATGTATAGAGTGATGACTCTGATGAAATTTTTGTACATGAGCAATCTCCTATGACACGTAAAAATATATCTGCGCAAAAATAAGGAGCAAATATACAGCTTAATCTTCAAACTAAAAATAATCCAACAGTTAGTCCTTTTGATACAGAAACAGCTCACATTGAAAAAAGTTAATCACCAAATATTCATCCTTACAATAGAAGTGGATTAAATATCTCTCAGAAGTTTCGTTTTGAATCAGAATAAATGGAAAATATTAATTTAAAATTGACTGATTAAAATAGAGAGTTAAAAAAATTGTTTTAGCTTTGCTCACACAACGAGTATTCATTGTAGGAATATGAGCTAATGTCTTAAATGAGAACTAAATCTGTTAATCTTTTAAAAAAATTGAATAAGACAGAAATAAATCTTCCAAATGATTCCTCTCAGCAAAGCATATTAAAATTAAATGTCGAAAGCGTAGAAGGATTATTACATAAAATTGAAGAAATGCTTAAATGTCTTACTATTTTCTAAAATTGTAAGAAATACTTTGAAGATAAAACAATAAAATAAGATAAGTTCAAAGAATTCAAGAGCATTCTTTAACTTCTTTCAAATCCTGATCCGTTGGTTGTTTATTAGACCAGCTAGCTATTTAAGCGTGTTGGATTTTACCACAATAACATGATGCAAAAAGCAGAAACAGAAAATAAAAATTTTTTGTTAGATTACAGATTTAATATTCTAGATAGAGTGTTTTACTAGATTAGCAATTACACATTAATTAAGCGTCCTCTATCTCAGTATACTTATATGGTTAGAATTTATTCTATGTTTAGTATTATTAACACTCTATTCTAAGCACGTATTGAATCTACAGCTCCTATTCATAGACAAGCTATTATCTATCATTTATAGTCTCCTGTATTTTTTGCTGCTGTTAGCAGAATTTTAAGATATAATTCATTTGCTTTAATTGTCAATTCTATCAATCTTTTAAATGCTCTTTATTACTTTTCAACTGAAAATAAATAATTTATCAATATGATAATACTTAACTCAACTATGATTTTATTCCTCCTTCATATTGTTATCTAAGATCTTTATTCATCAAAGCAACTAAAAGATATTGGGTTTAATCTTCTTTTTAGTCTTCTTAATTAAAGATCTCAAGCGTAAAATCTTTATAAATTATCTATTTTTCAAAAGTCAAAACAAAATTTTTTAAATTAGATGCTACGTTATTATGAATGTCTTCCCAAAACCCCTATTTAAAGTCTAAAAGACGGAATCTTAGTTTGTAGATTAATGGACGAAGTAGGAATGGTATAGTTTCTTCTTTTCTCTCATTTAAACAGATATAAAGTAACCTCACTTTTTCTGGCTGAAATAAAATTTGGTAAAATTTATTTATTCTCTTTAATTTTAACTTAAAATTTTCATCGAAACACATTTTTTTTTATTATTGAAAATTTATTTTTTATTTTTTTAAAATAGAAAATTTTAGATGAAGCTTTGATTAAAGAAGATAAAATATTTTTACATTAGCAGATTTTTACAGTTTTTAAAAGAATAAATCACGTTTGTGATTTACAATAATTCTTTCCTTATTTATTCAGAAAAGATGGTAATTTTGGAAGGGCTTTTGACATAACTCCAACTCACTCTTCATCATTATTGACTAGCTCCATTAGAGGAAATAACCAAGAAATTGTTTAACCAAGTGTTTCACCATAAGAAGCTGATATTCTTAATTAAATTAAAGAACTTTAAAAGGAGATTTTTACTAAACTGTACTGGAATATTGATGATTTTAAAGTAGAATACGAAAACATTAATGATTAAATGCTATGTGGACGTTATTATATTAAATAAATAATACAATACAATAGAAGGTTGCAATTTGATTTTGTGGATGCTAAGAATTAAATTTTAGAAAAAGAAATAAAAGAGCTATGGGAAAACCTTATTTCTAATTTAATGAATCACCAACAAAAGGAGAAACAAGCTCTTTGTTTAAGAACTATGACGATTTTGTATAAAGAATACTCTAAGGTTATTAAAATTACAAACATCTTACCATATTTAGTACACATTCTGAATCTCCACGAATATTAAGTTCTTTAATATTCAATTGTTCAATTACTTTTGACTGTATTAAATAGTGAAGATCTTTAAGCTAAATAATTCCATAGCCGTGCTATGATTGATTGTAATGGTATTTAGTAAATTGTTAATGTTATAGCCTAGCGTATTAGCTTCTAAGAGGATTTAACTGAAATACCTTACGGAGCGGATGCAACTTATCTTAAACTTCCAGAAGTCCGTAACAGAGGAGATGAAAATCTGTATATTATCTTTATGTGCCTCAAGATGATAAGTGCTTGCATTTAAATGCATTCTCACATCTTTAGAAAAAGAGAAGTATACCCTTTGACAAAACCATAAAAGGTTTGCTTTGAGAAAAGAAATTGGAGAATAATGCAAAACATATTACTTTTGAAAAATGAAAAAGATTAAAAAACTGAGCCTTAAGGTATTGTAAGAGACGAGTATTTGAAATTAGTTTACACCTACTTAATGAATGACTACATGCTTCATATTAATGGATTTTGTGAGCTTCTAACTGATTAAATTAGTGATCTCACAGAAAAATCATCCTTTACTATAATTAAGGCTTTGTTTTATAGACTCCCAGATGCAAGATAGATTTTGGAAGAAATTGTTAATGGTTAAGGTTTACAAAAGAGACACATTGAAGTCTTCCCATTTTTCAAGTTCTTTCCTGTGTAATTACTTTTAGTTCTCTTAAATGATCATGATGATGAAGAAAACAGTTTATTTAAATCTGCTATAACAAACCCCTCTGGAATAACTGCCCATTACTAACCACCCTAACAAACTCCTCCAGGTTCTGCTTAGATATCATCAAGCTCCAGTCAAAGTTAATAAATAACTATTCCAAGAGATTAAGGCGTCTTAAGATGTTGCGAGAGATTTAGATCAGACAATGAAGAATCATACGATTTGATATGGAATAAAGCGATGAAGTCAACTTTAAGAGAAAAGCTTGGAAACTTCTTATCAAGTTATAAAGATTGTGTAAATAATTACTACAACTAATGGTTTAACCCAAGTAAATTAGTCATGACTGATTATAGGATAGTTACTGAAGATAAAATTAACAATTACCCTATCATCACACAATCATTTGATGATACAGTTTACTACTCTCAGCTTAAAAATGAAATAACATCATGTTAAATTTTTCTTAGGTTATGGGCTAAATAAAAAAATGATGAAACTGAATTATTTAATCTTCCTTAATAATTTGCTCTAAAAACAGTCTAGAAAATTCAACAATATTCATTTTAACCTGATATTTTTAAAGTTTTAAATGAAAAAACATCATCTGCCATGAAAAATCTCCTTCATATTCTAAAAGCTCAGACTAAAATCTATAAAAATCGCTTACATGTAGAAAATACCTATCCTTACAACCATATACTTTCTATCCTATAAACATGCACAAAAATCGTTAGAGATGCTGCAGATGACCCTGATCTATTAGAGGATCTTAAAGAATCAGCTCTAGAAGATTAAACTCCTTCCTCTCCCCTACTTTCCTAAAATAAAAGAAACTCTTTCCGTAAAAGCTCCATAGTGGAATAAATGTAACAAAGTCCAAGCAGAGCTTCATTATTCTAGCCTAGAAAGCTTTCTACTAGTTCTATTGCTTCAGCAAGCAATCTAGATATGAGTTTTTCAACTCCTTTAATTGACAATATTTCAACAACTTTCAATATGTACATAAAAGCTTCCCTTAAAGTAATCTACAACACATTAAAAGAAGTAATTAAATTTAATTAATTTGTTTATTATTTTTAAATTCAAAATTTTTTTATTTTTATAAAGAGAAAGAATTTAGAGGCATTTTTAGAAAGCAGTACAGGAATTGAATGCATTCTATACACACTTAGTAACATAATAATATAGATCTAAATTAAAAATATTAATAGATAAGATATTAGAAATTACTTTGATGATTTATCTGTAAGCTATTAAGAAATTAAAATAATAAACTTATGTGTATTGATATTGCAAGAAATTTACGATGTAAAAAAAATTTCATTAAATTAATTGTCTTAATAGCAAAGAAATGATTTATGCTTGCTCATATAGCGTGCATAAAAAATTACTGTTACCTTCTTTCATACTTTCCTTGAAAAATACACTGGAAGTTTAAATAGTGGAGTCAAAGAAAAGTATGGTAATACTTTACCTTTACCATAAAAAGCAAAAAGTAAAGAAAAGCCAACTCCTGTTTTGGTTACAAGCGACTCTACTCCATCTCTACTCTCGCTATCTACAAGTTTGACTTCATCCCAAACAGTTCCTGCTAATGCTGCTAATCCTTAGTACACAAAATAAAATTCCTAAATTTTATATTTTTCAATTGAAATTTACAAAATTAATTAACATTTTAAATGAAATCAAGAAAAAGAAAAAATTTTAATAAATTTAATTTCATAAAAATATTTTGATCTGATTTAATTTATGAATATTTTATTATAAAATAGATATAAAGACTTATTAGATAAGCTATACAACATTGATACTGATACTATTTAGAATCCTTGTAACACAAAGATAGTTGAAAAGTTTTTTAAAGCAACTAGAGAATTAAATGTTTCTCTTTCTGTTTTAACTCTGTGCTTATCGAAAAATTGTTACTTCTTGGAGAGCTTAATTAGAGGTGGCTGTGTTTGGAGAGCTATTGAAATAATTCTTACAAAAGGGAAAACATTCAATACTTTGTAGAATAATGATAAAAAATATAATACTGAAAATTTAGATGAAATAACTAAAGTTTATTCTAAAATGCTTTATTTCATCATTGAAAATAGCTAATTCATCAAAACATTTGAAAATGGTACACAGACTATTTCAATTTCATTGAAGCCAGTTTAGATTGTTGGAAATGACAATAACTAAAAAGATGCTACTTTAGATATTTCTTTATCAAACTCAGAAAAAAAGAATAATCAATCAGGATTAGAGGATGACTCCCAAAAAAAAGTAATCAGCTCTTCGTCATTATCTAAATAAGATCAAAAGAATCAACTTCAAAATAGTGATTCTTAATCAAGTTTAAATGATACTCCAAATTAAAAGATTAAAGGAAATTGGAAAAATAATTTAAGAATGGACTCAGAGATACTTGAAGAAGATTAAAGCAGGAGCGATGATAGAAGTAGCATGGGATAGAATTCTAGATTTGGGTTTAGCATGTATAGCAAACTTAATAATGCTGATGCTATTCATAACACAGCAGGAAAAAGCAGTTAGATTAATGAGGGATAAGAAAATGAAGAATCTGAAGAAATTAACGAAGACAGTTCTCCTACAAGAAGAAGAAGAAAAGAAGATGAGCATAAAGAATACTTATTCCATAATATGCAGCTTCTCAGAGAAATAGGTCCAATAGGAAGAGACAAGTTGATGTTCTTTATCAACTAATTCCTAATAGCTTTAACAAGAAATGTTGATAATCATTTACTTAAATATCTAAAGGAGAGAAGGTTTGAGTCTTTCATTAGGAAAATAAACTCTAACATAGAGCTCCCTGATTTCATTTGGAACTAGATTTCTAGAGATAAGTTAGATCAAAATCTAAAGCTTTAAATTATAAATGTCAATTAATCGCTAGGAAAGATATTCTTAGATAAATTGCTTGAGCATTAAGGAATTATTTAATTAGAAGAAAATACAGCTGGTGGAAACGCAGGAAAAGAAAAAGATATCTCTCCAAATAATTAAGCAGAGCTTTAAATTTGTGGAATATACCTTAGAATTTTTAATGATTAGGATAACTTTGAGGTAACAAACCCTCAGACATTCTAACAAGAAATATTTAATTAAATGAAAATAAATATAACAAAAATACAACAAATTCTTTAATAGTAAGCACCAAACGGAGCATATGATATACTAGCTATTAACTAGCTATTTCCAACTGAAATTAAAGCAGTAAAAGAGTGTATTAAAGCTACTCTGTCATTACTGACAAGATATAATGTTTAATACATAATACTAAACTAAGACAACCTTGATACTTTCTTCGATGTCATAGAGGTAAAATTTATATTAACATGAAAATTATTAAGAGTTTTTTTTTATTAGCTGGAATTAAAATACTCAGTCAATCTAAGCACATTTAAGGTGCAGATTGCAAAAATACTACAAGACCTTGCTGCTACAGTTTAAGGTTCTAAGATATTGATGTAATCTAAGATATTTATAAAGTTTATTATAACTTATTTCCTAAACTGTTCCTCACTACCTACACAATATCAAAGCTAAGTAAATAGATTTTTTTAAAAAACATTTTTTCATAAAAATTGAATATTTTTTGTTACTAAAAGTTCTTAAACATTGTGCAGAAAATTGCTAGAAATAAAGAGAACTTGGAAATTCTGGTAAAAGAAAGAATAGTTGCTGCTTTGTTACTAAATATTCTGAAAAAGGAATCCCTTAAACAGGCATACAGAGTATAAATTGTTGAAGTGATTAACGAAATAAATATTGACAACCATGCTTTCATTAGCTATGTCAGCGATAAATTCCCACCTAGAATTACTTAAAAATGCTTTGCAGATAGAACTTAAAAACCAAGTGTTGAAATAATAGAAATATTTGAAGCTGTTTCATTAACTTCATCTGACTTGCTTTGGACTAATTTAATGAGAGTTGAAGCTATTATGGTGCTTGAAGAAGAAATATCCTAGTATCTTAAAAACTAAGATGAAAATCTAACACCCTTAATTCCTCTTTATCCAGAATATCTAAACGAGTTACAATGTAGCCAAATAATGCTTAGAATTTATAATTTAGTTCCTTCCTATACAAAATTCTCTGAATTGTCAAGTATCTCCCACATATATTGCAAAAATGAACCGGAAACTTACTACTCATACGCAGAAGTTTTAGTAGAAAATCTAATAGATTTAACTGAGAAGCTTAAAAATTAATTCATTAAGCTGTAAGAAGAAAATATGGTAAAAAGTAAAGAAATTCCTAACAATTTAATTGATGATAATCACTTCAGTGAAGCTCATAATATTGATCCTTCTTTACAAGAATTTGATAGAGTCTCAATTTCTTACATTACAGCCTTAACAAGTAATTAACTATTAAATTGATAAATGTAAATAATTTTAATGTATATGAATAGGTTTGATGCATTGTCTAGAGTACATTATTTTATAGGAAAAGAGATAAATAAAACAGCAATACTTCAAGGGTATTTGCAACTAATTTAGCATTTTGAGTGAAAACAAAAGTCACTCTCACATTAAAAGTACAGTCTTATAAATTGCTTACCTTCTCAAAGATCAACCAAACATTTAGAAGGCATTTATAGATAGTAACTTGTTTGTCCATATATCTTAAGCTCTTGCATACTCTCTTGATTCTCCTTAAGAGCAAGATTGCTTAACTCTCAGTAATATCTAGTTTATTTAAATTTATTTAAGATTTTTTATAAATTTAAAAGTTGAAGAAATAATCATAATGAATTTGCTTATCAAGCTCGTAAGAGACAAAGACATTTAAGAAAGAAAAGCAATTGTAGAATTAAATATGAAATACTGCTTACCAATAATTTGTAAGCTATTTGAGTCTATAGATGAAGACAATTCATTTATGAAATCATATATAATTGGATACTGTGCAGATATGCTTAAATCAGGATATTTCTTAGAGGAAATATCATAAATCATAGATTAAACTACTTTATCTTCTAAACAACTAGCAGCTTCTAAAAATGTCCACTGTGAAGTAATAAATTTAATTATTATATCTTTATTTAATAAAGTTATTTAAATTAGTGGGTTAATCTATGGAGAGTCTGCATAATAAACTATGATGGAAGCAACAACTTAAGTGACTAATAGTAAAGATTGTATTAAGAGAAATTTATTGAATTACAATTCTAACTTCCAATATAATCTGAATATTCAATATAGCCTCTTCCTTTCCCTCCATAAAGTAAATAAAAAAAAATATTCAGCTAATTAAATTTATTTTTTCTATCTTAGAATATTTAGACAGGCAGTAATAAGTAGAAGACTTTAAGTTGAAATATGAAAAAGATAATTCTTTAATAAAAACTAATTCTAATATGAACGAATCAATTATTCAATCAATAAATTGAAAATAGATTTCTATAAAAACAATACCATTTTAAAAAAAACCAACTAATAACTTAATATAAATAAAAAATAACTATTCCCAGATTCATTTACAAACTTGTATATTACTTTTTTGTTATTTATATTCTAAAAATTTTTTAATTAAATTTGCTCTCTTGTTTTTTACCTTTTTTTCCTAATTTAAAATGATTGAAATCATGTTAAACAAATTTTCTAAAATTAATTGAATCAATATTTAATGAGGTGAAATGTATGAATTTTTGTTGTAAAATGCATCATAGTCAAATAGAGAGAGATTTTTCCTAAATAAAAAATAAAAATTCTTCAAAAAAATATAAAATATTAAAATTTAAAACCCTTGCACAATTGCATTTTAGTAATATATGATATAAAAAAGTTGAAAAAAATAAATTTTTCAGTTTAAAAATTTCAAAACACATTCTTAAAGATAATAAGTTAAATGTATTAAAATAAAAATATAAATTTTATAAGAATTAAAAGAATAATTTTAATAAATTTCACAATTTATTGTATAAAAATAAAATGTTTATCTGTTTCTCATATATAAAATTTTTAAAATAAATTTTTTAGCTAATTTATAAAAGTAACAAATTTATTAGAAATAAAAGAATTATTTTAATAAGTTTCATAATAATTTGTAATTAATAAGCATATTTATCTGATTCTCATATAAACAATAATATTGAAAATATTATAAAATAATTTTTGATAAAATTAAAATTTAACTGCTAAGAAAATTAATTTGAAAAATAATTGGGATTATTCAACATTGTTATGAATATTTGATGTGAGTCAAAAAGATATTAAATATTAATTTATAAATGATTACTATTTTACATAATATAAGTCTTATTCCTAAAAAAAATAACTCACAAAACTTTTATCACATCTAAACTATATTAATTATTAGTCAATTAATTAATTAATCAGCTAAAGAAAATTGAATTAGCAAAGAAATTGAAAGCTTAGTTATATAATAAAATTAAAGGCAATAAATATTCTATTCTTAAAATTTAGGTAATATATTTTATTTTAATAAGATTGTTAGTTTTAAATATTTCATTTCAAATTAATACATAGTCAATAGTAGTTGATTTAGTAAAAGAGAACTTTAGCTTAGCTTTAAAAAGTAGTAATAACAGATCTAAGTCTAGCTAAGCATAATAATTAAAAATGTAATAAGGATTGAACCTAAGAGAGTAAAAGAATATAAAGAATTAACTCTAAAAGCATAGAGAAGAATTAGAACTTTTAGAGCTACAAATTTAATAAGAATAAAGAAATGGATTAAATAAATTTTAGAATAGTAGCAATATAAATATTTCGATTAGTAACAACCACAATATAAACAATAATAATAGCAATAGTTACCAACTAGAAGAGAGGAAAGCAAAGTCTTCATTGAGCAGGTAGCAGCCATAAAATACAAATGAATAAAGTAATAAAATGTATAAAGGTTAAAACGTATATATAGAGAGTTATAGAAATTCAAATAATTCACCTGTTAAATAATCATAAAGCAATAATTCAAATTCGCCTACTGTCTCTGTAAATAATAATAGACCATTAGGTATCAGGCTATCTCAAGCGGGTTAAGATGTATTGCTTCCTAATAAAAATAAAGTTTCAGTAACTATGGATGAAGCACAGATTATTCAAACAAATTAACTAAATAATTTGATGGAGTATAAATACAATAGTAAAGCGAGTAATTATAAAGGAGTTGTTGGTTCAGAAGTCCAATCTCCCCCTTATTAGCGCTCAGGTGTAATAAACAACAACTATAAAGTATAGTCTTAAATAGGTAACTCTAATTATCAAATTCAATAAAAAAATGAGAGTTATCCCCAAATTTACATCAACCAGTAGTAAAATCAAGTATAAAATCGTGCAAAATATAATACAGACTAGTACTCTAGAGGAATTAAAAATGCTAGTTAATATCCCTAACTAGAAAATAGAGAGAATGGTAATTATAATTTAGCAAATCAGCAATAAGCCCACTCTCAAATAAACCTTTAAATCAAGTAATAAAAGGGTCACTCAAGTCCTGAAATTACTTAGCTACCACACAATCTTAAAAATCTATCCATAGTTAAATTGCCAAATGAAGACGAAGTTCATTTCGATGAGCTAAATCTTCAAACAGAAGGCTACTTAATTGAGAAATATTGCGAATTTTTAAATAATGATAATGATTTATTTTATTTAGAGGGTAATTTCAGTAGATTGTATTCAAGCAGCATTTAAAGTTATCTTAATTCTGAATAGAAAGAGAGTAATGCTTTTAAAGGAGCTCTAGCAGTTTGTTTTGATGCTTAAAACCCTCAAACAGACTTTAAGTATATTCACCCAAATTTTAAAGTTTCATTGAAAAAAATAGCAAACAACCCTATGATTTATGCAGGCTTAGCCTCATAGGGAGCTTCTACATTATAAAATAATAATTAAGACTAAATCAATTAGAGCAGAATTTTATCAAATTCTAAGCTAAATAGTCCTCACTCAGAGCAAAGTTCAAATTAAGGTTTTGCAAGCAATTTTAATAACTTTATAAGTAAAAAGTAAAATAGCCAAGATTAAGATTCCTTATCACAAAACCAAAATTATATGTAATAAGGCAGTCGAGAAGGCACTAAAGGAATGAGTAGCTAAGGACTCAATAAAAGCAATAACATAAATCGGTCTTATACAAACTCTACAAACACAAATTTAAGCTTTTTCAACAAAAAATTAAACTTTTAAATTCCTTAAATAAGCGTCAATGATTTGATGAGCGAGCTTCAAAAAATATAATAAGAGTACAGAACTCACAAAGTGTTGTTTTATAAAATTTTCATAGTTACAAAGTTTAAAGTGAGGATAGATCTCGGTTTTCTATAAATATCCTTTAATATGAATACTCCAAACTCTCAAAAGCCATATTCATAATGCATCATACACAGACTATTTATTTCTAGGATTTATAGAAAGCTTAATTATGCATAATTTATTTACTTACAAGTTTATAATTTCTTATTTGCAACTTACCCTAACCTTGAGAAAGTATCAATTACTCTTTCGAATCTCTCGTAATAATATCTTAGGTTTAAGCAATCAATAGGTTTTAGATTAGAAAATATAAAATCAGCAAATGAATAAAGTTGTGTTTCATAATAAGTTCGTTTAATATTAAAGAGATCTGACTTTGCATAAATTTTTAACCACATCCATTCTAACAAAAAATTTGTAGACAAACCTGGTCTTGATAATTAGGCACTTAACCTATAATAAAATAAATTACCTTCAAATAAACTAGTCATACCTTCTTTTTGAAATTTTAGAAATAAAATAGTAAAAAGTAAATAAGGCTTATTCACAAAACTAAAAAACATAAAATAATTCTAAAAATATTAAAAATACATTAAATTAATTATTTTTCATACTAAATTTAATTCATATATCCTATTTCATTAAATATTTATTAAAAACATTAAAATAAATTTCTTACATCTTTTTTTATTGTGAGCATATTAATACTTCAAGTTTTAAGATATTTGGATCTAATTAAATAAATCTGAGTTAGATGAATTCAAAAATATAATAATCTATGATTATAGGATATTGGAATTTGATGACAAATATCAGTTTACACTCACTTTTAAAAAATATTTAAATATAGAAAACAAACCCTTTAGATCCATTTAAATTATCATTTAATAACTTCTAAAGTTTTGTGTTCTATTATATTAGTTGATTTAGTAATTATTGAGATAGGTGAATAAAAGCTTTATTATTTGCTTGAATTTCCTAAAGCTCATTTAAGTAAAATATTTTAAAGATTTTCATGAGTAAGAAAGTTTTAATTTATATTTAAAACAATAAAATTTGTATTAAACAATTATTTTTGCAGAATATCTTAAGTCAAATATTGGAAAAAGAAAATAATAAAAATAATGAAAGAATTAGTAGTAATCATTTTTAGAATCAGATAAAATTTTAAAATGATCAACATTCCTTATTAAAAAACTTAACAATAAACATTTAATAAATATTTTCTTAATATATTTTATATAAATCTTAAATAAATCAGCTTTTCTTTACACATATCTAATATCTATTTAATCATATTTGAGCTTATTTATCTTCAGAGTATATTTATTCAAGCTTTTACTATATTTATAAAATCATTAATTAAATTAAAACTAAAAAATATCATTTTAAAAAATAATTTTAATAAAAAAATAGCAATTATTTAAAAAATTGGCTCTTTTTCTAAATTTTTTTGAAAGCACTAATTAATGTTCATACAATATTTGCTTTGGCAAAAAAAATGTTGAAATTATAACAACTTGAAAGAGTTTTTAATATTTTATATTTTTTAGTTAATATTTAAATAAATTTACCTGCAGCTTTTTTAGCAGGAGCCCAGTCGCCTGAAGCTAATGTTAATCTGCCAAAGTATTTAGAGAAAACAGGAATGCTGCTGAAATATCTAAGATGACGAACTGCATGGGGATTTTCAGATCTGAATTTGTCATCAAAAGCTATTTTGAATGTACGATGAAGGACTGCAGCTAATGCTATATCTGCAATAGATAATTTTTAGCCAACAAGGTAAGTATCAATCTTTAAAGCATCATTAATAAACTTTAAATTCTTTTCAAAAAGCTTTTTGGCATTCTTAACAGATGTTTCATCATATTCTCTGTATCCATAGATACTAGTAGTGATATCATCATAAGATTTATGCAAATTACCCAAAATAATATCCAAAAATTGATCGATCTTGGTCTCATCAAGAGGAGAGGAGCCTAATAATTACTTTCCTGCTCTTGCAATATATTTAAAAATAGCAACTGGAGTCAAAATAGTCTCTCTATCAGGAGTAATAAGAATAGGAATTAAACCAAGAGGATATTTCTTAACGAATTCTTTGCCAGTTGCTTCTTTGTGTTCAACTACTACATGCTTCAAAGGAACACCTACTAATTCTGCAATAATCAATGCAATATTGATATTAATATTTCCTAAAGGACCTAAAATCTATAATTCTGACATTTTGTTAACTAGTTGTTTTTTTATATTTAGGTTTATTTCTTTTTTGCTTAAGAATCTTTTAAATCTTCTTTAAAATAATTAAATTTAATCAAATATTTATTTCTTTATTTCTTATTTATTTTCTCAGAATAATTATTATCTTTTAACAAAAATTAATATATTTATCAATCTATCTGAGATTTGCAAAAAAACTCTTGTTTTCACGTCGTCTGCAAATCTTAATTAAGTAGATGCATTTATTTGTATTGGGTTTTTAATTCTATCAAATTTTCTATTTAATTGTTTATTTATTTACTTATTCTTTGAATTGATCCTAAATCATAGGAATATTACGCACAATTTTTTAAAATAATATAATATTTATTCTTATTTATGTAAAACATTAATCATTTGATGATTATAATGCATATCATATATTTGTATAGCTTCTACTAGATTATATAATGTTGTTAATTTCTTATTAATTCAATTTCATTAATAATAACTTAAAATTGTTGTGTGAATAACAATAAATCCACCATTTTAAACTAAATAAAAGCTTTCTTTATTAAAATATTCATTTTAAATATGGCAAAAGTATTTTTTTTAATCAAAATATTCATTATTAATATGGATATGTTTATTTTTTCATTTTTTTCAAAAAAGAGATAGTATTATTACATATCAATAAGGATTTTTTCATTTTATAATCACTTTTGCATTTCAACCATACTCTCTTTTTATAAACAATACACTTTTCATTTTCATTTAAATATTCTATGTTTTTGTTGTTAGCTTTAAATTTAAAAACTGATTATTGAATAAAAAATGAAATAAGATATTTATTGAAGTGTTTAGTCAGTTTTTTAGATATGCTTCTTATTTTCTTATTGATTTTGAAAACATTTTATGAATAATTTTGTTTGTATAAACTAATTATTTTAAAAGTTCAAAAATAGATAGAATTTTAAAATTAATATATTTAATTTTAATCTCTTTTATATTTACCATCTAAACTAAATATTAATTTACTCAAATCATATACAAAATATTTAATACATACCTTTATTTTTTATACAAAAATATTAGCTAGTGTTTTATTGCAAATTAGAAAAAAAAGATGCTCAGAGAGATGTAAATTAAGTAAACTTTTCAAACGTTAGTTTGTTCAACATTTTTAAGACCTTTATCTTTCTTAAATTCAATTTTATTGTCAGTATAAGAAATAATATTGAAATTTCTAGTTTTTGTTTCTTGTTCTCTTAAGTACTTGGCTCTAGCTAAAGAATAATTTTATGCCTCTGCTCCAAACAACCTATCTCCAGTATCAATACCTTAGCAACCTAAGTTGGTAGTTACAGGTCTTTTAGTGCTCCAATTAGGAGTTAATCTTTCTCTTTGAGTGTGATTAAATATCTATGAATTATTTTTAACTTCTGACAAAGTATCATATTAGTGCTAAAACCTAAATTAACTGGCATTCAATTATGGAGCTTTTGCTTTTTCGTCGTATTCTTTGTTTGGGAAAACTCTTTAGCTGTAATTATTTAGAAATTCTATCTATGGATTTGTCCTTTGTAAATTGGCTAGCCTATCTTTGTGAAGGTCTTTAAATTGCTCTTTTCTTACTTTTTGCAAGTACTCCTTTTTAGCCTCGTCAGAGTATAACTAAGATTCAAAATTATTTGGGTTATCTACTTGTAAAATTCCAGATGGATACATACCTTTATGGACCCTATACTTCTTATTCATCTTAGCATATTCGTTCTTCCAGTTTTAGAATTCTTTTTATTCGCTTTTGAGGTTTAGTAGTTAATCCAACTTCTAAGCGGGAGTCATTAGTGTCACAGGCTGATTACACATAGATAGCTTCATACTGTTATTGTCAGTGTGCTTGCTTACAGAAAAGTGCTTATTATAGTAATTAGTATCAACATCTTTCCTTTCGCTCACTAAAAAATTTTTATTACTATACCTATCAGGATAATCAATCATTTTGTAATTGTTATCGTCAACAAATCTAGA
Organism: Tetrahymena malaccensis 436; assembly: GCA_000231845.2. Classification (NCBI taxonomy): domain Eukaryota; phylum Ciliophora; class Oligohymenophorea; order Hymenostomatida; family Tetrahymenidae; genus Tetrahymena; species Tetrahymena malaccensis. The sequence goes on along the minus strand of JH719946.1, from coordinate 2,104,871 downwards.
GACAGAAGTAAAAAAGAAACTTTCGCGAACGTTTGTGTTGCTATCTTTGTTTTTATTAGCCATAGTACTATTATTTTTAAGAGAATTATTACCTCTAATCTAGTTTTGGCTTTAACTTATTCTTTTTTTGGGATCATTTTAGTAAATAGATTGATTATTTGGAGAATAAGCCTAAAGACGATTACCTAATTAGCTCTATGCTCCATTATTCTAATAGTATACAGATTAAGTAGCCCAAGGACTATTAGCTACAAAACTATCTAAGTGCTACGAATCCCAAGTATTGCCACTCATTTTTTTATTTTAGTTTGGTTTTTATTCATTACTACCCTCTATCTATTCCATACTAGTATGCTTAAATTTTGTACTTAAGTCTTTGGTTAAATTTTGATAATCATCATTAAAATCCTTGAACGAATTTCCTAAATATTGAGGAATCTTTTGCTTTTTTTAAAACATTGTACTCATTTTTGTTATACGTTCCCTATTCTATATAAATTTTATCGTGATTTTGCGAATTGATTTTGAAATGACCAGCTAAAATATATTTAATTAAATTACTATCAAAATCATTAATTTCTAAAAAAAAAACTGGCATTTTAATATATAAAATCAGTCAATTATTAAATTCAGCTAATTAATGAAATTTATGAATATTTTAATTAGCAAAGATATATAAATGATCAATATTTTTCCACATAAATTAAATTATAAAAATTCAATTTATGCAAATTATTTTTTATATTACTTTGATCAGTCTTAAGTGTTCTATTTAAATATTATTTTTTAAGCTTAATAACGAAAAAGAGCATCTATAAGAAATTATTTTCAGAAAACTTTTTCTATAATGAAAGATGAATATTTGGCAGCTAAGTATAAAATATATTTAATTAGCTTTTTATTTTTAATTTTAAAAGCGAAATTAAAATATGCTTTAAAAAATTTAAATGTTTTTTGTTTAAATTATTTGAAAATAAAATCTTTTTACTTAATTAATTCCTTCAAAAATAAAATAAAATATTTATCTGAGATTTATTAGCAAAACAATGATAAACCATATAATTTTTAAATAATGATATGAATATGTATAATCATTAATCAAATATTACATTTTGTATCTAATTACCTTTATTTATTTTATTTTAAAATAGCTTTACTTTTTACTTTTCTTAACTTTTAAAATTTACAAATTAAAATTAAGGTATTTTGAATATCTATTATATGAAACAATAAAAGATTTTTTAGTTATTTTAGGTTAGCGTAGATATCTAAATAGTTTTAATTGTGTGGTAATAATAATAAGTTTTATATGCTCTTAATAACCACAAATAAATCTTTTTTTAAATATTTGCTATTTATTTTTTATTTTAAAAAACTCAAAACTTATTTAATTCATAAAAATGGAGGAAATTTAAAAAATTTAAGCAGTATTTATAATATCATATCCTAATATACATTAATCCTTTCTTTGATTTAATTAAAAATTAATAATTTTGTTTAGTTCATTATTTTTAAGAATATTAATCGATGTAATAATGAAGAGTTTTTTTAATCACTATTTAATTTTTGATTCAGCATTTATAAATGGTATTCATTCTAAAAAAGATTTTTCATTTACTGCTTATTTTTAAATACCTCAAAACATTAAATAAAACTTAAGCTAATATGCACACTTTGAAAAATATATTTTACATCCTTTTATCAGCAATATTAAAGTGAGAGGGAATATAGTAATATACGATAAGTAAATAAGTTATTAGATATTACCTAAAACTTAACTTAAATATTTTTTTTGTTTTCAAAGATATCTTAAACCGCATCAAATATTTTACAAATAATTATATTTAAATTAAAAAAATAAATTATAATACTCAAATAGAAAGAAAAAGAAAAATTCTTTTAAGATACTCTAAACAAATTTAAATGAAAGTATTTAGATTTTTTGTATTAGGATTATTCATTTTAAGTGTAGTTTTAGCAAATAATTAACAAGAAAAAACTATACTTACCACAGAAAATAATTATATAGATACTAAAATTAACAAGGTTTGCTAATAAGCAAAATAAATGTGTTCAGTAGATTCTAACAACTTATTTCTTTAATGTTGCTAGCAGTATAAATGTATAGCAAAACAAGGTTAATTTTTTGGATATTGCTAAATAATATGAAAATTAAATTATAAAATAGATTAAATGTACTTAAAATAAATAAAATTGTATAAAATATCTTATAAAAACTAAATTAATTATGTGTATTTTTTATATTTTTTGTAAATAATAATTTAATTTTACTTACTTTGATTTATATAGCAATTACCATAGAATGAGAGAGAGAAAAATTTCTCCAAACATATAATAAACAAAACCTTCATAATATATCATAAATTTTATAATTATGTAATTATTAATTGCAAGAAAAAGAAAGCGTCGATTTATTTTTTCAGAATTTTGATTTTAATTAATTGCTTATAACTTAAATTAATCTTTTTAACATGGAGATGTAAGTTAAATAATTAACTTCTTAGTAATAAGTGTATGACGAATTATTTCAATATTGTAATTACACATAATTATAAAATTTAAATAATTTCTTATATACTTCTTGGAAATCTAGTCATTATCAAAAAATCTACTTGTAAATAATAATTTTGTAAAATCTGATTACTAAATATCAAACCAATTTAAAAACAGTTTATTCGAATGTTATGATTAACTATACTTCATATTTAATTAATTTTATTAAATTTTGGCTGTTAATTATCTTTCAAAGCAAATGTTTCTATATTATAAAAACGTTTAGCCTAAATAAATCCACATCCTTTTAAAATTTTTTGAAGGTTGGATAATTAAATTAATAAGGTAAATAAATATATTTTTTTTAAAAAAAGAACTAAATGAAATTCAAGTGATTTTTTGATTAGAAAAGCATTTTTTAATTTTTAGATTAATATTTAATCAAAATAAATTCTAGTAGGACCTTATCTTAGTTATATGATTCAAAATGGCGAAAAGGAAATATAATTCAATTTCCCTTTCTAAGAATTATGAGATTAAATAAAATTGTATACATATTACTTAATCCATATTAAACTAAGTATTCAACATTCTATATTAATAATTAAAGGAAGTCATATTTTCCTTCCAACATAATCACTATATTATTTATTGTATTAAAATTTCTAGCAGAAACCACAAAAACCGAATATAAATCATCAAACCATCTGTCCTTCGTTCGGATTTATATTGAAGAGATATTATTAGTAATACTACTACTTTTAATTTTATCTTTACTTAAAGAAGTAAATATAAATATTTTCATTTTTTAGTTTTTGAAAAACATTAGTATAGTTCACAAATTGCGCATCATTAATTTATTTTCCTAGTATTCTTAATTTAAATAAATATGAATGTTTTGTAAATTTAATAATTTAAGCTTAATTTTTAAAATATACTTTGTTTAATTTTAATAAATTGATTTTAAATAATACATTTTTACTATTAATTTATTTATATTTTTAATATCATTGACTTTATCAATAAAATTAATCTAAATTTATGTAATTATAAAAATTGTTTCATATATTAAAAAACAATTGATCTATAAAAATAAAATCAATTAAAGAAATAAAAGAATTAAAAGAATTAAAAATTTAAATATTTTAAATGATTTTGTTTTCTAGAATTTTTGAATATCTCAATTTTATAAATCAAAAAATATATTTTAATTATTATCAAAAAAATTAGGTAAATTTTATTTTTTAGAATAAAAATATGTACTTCTTGAAGCTTAGAACAAAGAAATGTCAATTTAAAAATTTTCTTTTATCATTACTATTTTTAAAAATGCAAATTTTTATTAAAAATGTTTTATAGCAACAATAATTAGCATGCAGTTATTCATATTGATGTAATAAATAGATGGTTATAATACATTAAGTTTTTGTTTTTTAATAATTAATGCAAATCAAATTTCTTTAATAAATAATTCATATTTAAAAAGGAAATACATTTTTGTGTTTTATAGAAATATTAATTTTTTAGCAACTCATTTTTTTCTTGTAAATTACTGAATGAATCTTAAATACCTTTAAATTATTAGTAAGATTATATTTTGAATTTGATTGGTTTTGTGATTCATAATCTGCTTTTTTTTTTTAAGAAATTAAATAATTAACAATATAAGCAAAAGTAAGACAGAGGAAATAAATAAAATTTGTTTTGCTTGTGATCTTTTAATTATGTTTTTGCTTTCCTGCTGATTACTAATTAATTTTTTTAGAAAATTTTTCAAGAAAATTGATTGATTGGTTTAAAAAATTAATTGTTTTTTTTATAAATAAATTCAAGTTAGAAAATTTGTTTAGTGTAACCTGTTTTCAAATTTTGTTTTTACTAGATTATTAAAAAAATGCATCCGTTTTCATAAAGATTTTCAAATATTCTATGAATTAATAATCAGCTTTTATTTTTCATATTTATTTATTTGCAATTTTTTAGTATTTGTATTTAACAGTTGAGTTATAATTTTAGTTATCATTTTTATAGTTGTTGATACTTTTAATTAATTGATTAATTTAAATATCTGAATAAAATTTGTTACTAAAAAAATATAAATTATTTTTATTAAAACCCCGAACTGTAACTAGTTGAGTCAACCAAACCACTTTTGCGTTTTTTTTATTAATTACATTTGAAAATTTTTTATTTTTTAGATTAATTACACATATATTATGTGACTCTAATTTATGTAGAAATTCGAAAACTTAAACAACCTTAAAGTTAACAATTTTTTTCAATTGCTTTCAAATAGTGAGTTCGATTAAGAAATTAATATTAAAAAATAAAATTGAAATCTCCTAACTTAATAAAAAAATCAAATGATTAAAAAAAAATCCCTCAAATTTTTACTCATTTTTACATTCATTCTCTAGCTTTTTTGCTAAGCTCCTCAAAATTGGATTTATTCACCTTAGTATAGCTACATTATTAAATCTTAAAGCTAACAAAGCGAGTTCTCTAAAATCTTAGTAAGCTCTTAGACAGGTCTGCTTTTTATTTCTCAAGGTGATGAAGGTGTTTTAGTAGCAGATCCTATGTAGGAATACAATAAAATTGCTTCTTTGTAAACTGCAGATAACATTATCGGATTTGCTATTACTTAGGATGCTAACTATGTTTTCTTGAGTAATTAGCAGAAGTTTACCATTTACAACTTTGTTAATTAGTAGAGCTTTGTCTAAATGGGATAGGATTCTGAGTTGCTTTTTATT
>JH719946.1:2071026-2088150 GCA_000231845.2 Tetrahymena malaccensis 436 | reverse complement strand
CCACCTTAAACTGAGTTCTAAAAGAGTACGACTGTCTAGGTGACTGCATCAGATGGATTTACCTAGATTTCTGATACTTTTACTGTGCATGTTAATCAGCTTCCTCCATTATTTGTAATATAGTGGATAGCAACGATATTAGGTCCTATAAGTGGAGTACTCGGTGCTTACAAATTTAGAAATGTAATCTATAATATACTTTATAAGAAAAAGAATAGATATAGTACAATTGTATGTAAACCTAACGAACCTTTCATGCTAAAAATTCCTTTAATATTTAATGAGTAAAAAGCTTGTATCTAAATTATTCATAGTTTATTGAAAATTCTTTCGCATAAGAAAGTAACTTACGAGAATATTGCTGCAAACTAATTAGATGACTTTGAGAAATAATAACTTACTACAGATAATAACTAAATGAAGCAGGGATTAGTAAATAGATAATAAAGTGCTATACCTGCAAATATTGCTTATAAAGAAAACGATATTTACTCAGTAACTCAGTCCATTAGAAAAAAAATTTAATCAATGAAAGGTTCAGACAAAAATTCATTAGTTGAAAAATTTTATTTGAAACAAACAGGTGAATTTAATTACAATATCTTCTAATAAGATATCAGTCAAAACGATATCAAATTTACTTTAAATGGTGTCTAAACCTCTACAAAAACACTAAAAGAGGAATTTGATGATGAAAACAGTACTTTAAGTACAATTTTAAAATTTTAAATGTCTAAAATGCTATTGAGCTATGACCCTAAAAGTTTGGAAGTATATGCATTCCTGAAGAAGTATTCTTTAATTTTGAATCCATAGTTGTATGAAAATGATTGGTATAAATACTACCTCACATTAGAGTCATCAGAAGATTTAGATAAGCAAGGTCGTGTATTTACATTCCCTAATATTTAAATTAAATATTAACAGTTCTTCGAGCCACTTTAGAAGCTTCGTTTAATAGACTAATAGTCCATTTAAAATTATGTTTCAGAAGAAGAGATTAATACTTTAGTTAAAAAATAACTGTATTTTAACATTCTCCAACAAAATGTTAATTTACACCTGATTGAGTTAGCACTATAAGCAGATGCGCTAGGGATTTAAGAAAAATCAGTAAGTTCTTTATTCCCTTCAAAAGGTGAATCGCTTCATATAGAGGCTCATGAGATTGCTAGTTTAATAGCACTTAGATATTCACCAGGAGAGTCTTGCTTAGCACTATAAAAATTATTAGGAGCTGATTATAAGCCGTATGGTCCTAAAGGTAATATGCAACTTCCTAGTTGGTTAGTTTTAGATATGTAAGCAGGTATAATTATAATGAGAGGAACTCCTGAATTACAGAATGTTGAAGATGTTTTGATATAGATAAATACAACTGTTGGTTATATTATAAGAGAATTTGTTCTTAGAGTAGAAGAAGATTAATTCGAGTTATAAAGGGTTAGATAATAATCCTAAGTAAAAAAGGAGAATTCTAAAAGGGGTGACAGAAAAAAGAGAGATTCTTAAGGAAATTACGATTCTTAAATAGATTCATAAGAAGACCTATTTAAAAGTGGTTAAACTAACAACCTAACTAAAAATCATAGTCCCAGTATATTCTAAAAATCTCCGGCAATGTTAGGTTCTGATTCACCTTTATAGGATTAAATCAAGGAAGATAGCCAGCAAAATAAGAATAAAAAAAGCTAATAAGATGAATAGGATTTAATGAAAGAATTACAATAATTAGTTTTGTGAAAATTAATTTCATGTTTTATATTTTTTAGTTATTTGCACAAGTCTATCTATCTATCTCTTTCTAATACTCTTCTTAATTTGACTTAAAATTGCTTAAATCTATCTATCTCCTTATTTAAAAAAAAATTTTTTTAAGTTAATTTCTTTTTTTATACTTTGAATTAATAAATTATTTGGCCATCTTTAAAATAAAAATACCTTAAAATATAGTAGTCAGCTACAACAAATAGAAATCACATCGCCAATAGAGAATTCTTACTAATATAGGTATAATAAATTCTAATGAAAAATAAAAAAAGCTTATGAGTAGGAATATAAAGAATTTTAATTTTAGATAATTGTAAAATTCATAATTATAAGTGTTTTTTAGAAGACTTAAAAACAATAAGGTATGAACTCATTTACTTTCCTCCTATTTCAACAGATTTATTACAACCTCTATATATAGTAGCTAATTTTGAGTATAAACAAAAACTCTGAGAAACATTTTAAATTTAATATTTTAATTACTCTTTTAACTTTTTAACTAATAAAATAAATTATAATAAAGGTTTATTGATAAATCAGTTCAAGAATAATATTTTTTAATAAATAAGTTTTTATTAGCATCTAGTTTTTTGAAAAGATATATTAAAAGCTTTTTTGAATTAAATAAATTAAATATTCTTCTCAATATCCTCATACTTAATATATCAAATATTTTATTTTATAGAATTCTTCTAGAAAATATTTTAAGTTAGAAATATAATTTTAGTAAAACTGAGTATTTTTTCTTGACAGTTAAGCTAAAAATCTTTCTTTTTTCTGGAAAAATAAAAAGACATAGATAAATCATAATTTAAATTTAAATAACTAATTGTATTGAAAAAAAATCAGTTATATTACCCTTTTATATTATTTATCTAAAGTATTTTTATGTTTATTTTAATTCATAATTAAAGTATTCCAATTTTATTGAATATTTTAATAAATATTTTTGAGTAAAATGTAGGGAAACACTTTTCACTTTCTGATTCATTAAAATCACCTGAAATATAAAATTTCAGGTTAAATTTAATTGCTTTATTTTTTATTTAAAAAAATAATCAAAGAGAAAATAAACGTTAATTAAAAGGTGCTCTTTTCTTTTTTAAATTAGTTTTTTTGAATAGAGTTAATAAACGCTAATAAGAATGTAAAATTTCTATTCTAGTAGTCTAATAAAAACTTTTATAAAAGGAAATTTAATTGAATGATGAATGCGCTTGATATATTTATTAATTACTATTTTATTGAAAAAATTTGTGAGACCATAATTCAGGACAAAATCATAGCTAGCTACAAATAAATAAAAATTTTTAAATTGATAGAAACATCTATTTCATCAAAAATAATAATTATTATTTTGATCGCTTGCTTATTAATTCAAAATCAGATTTTATTTAAATTTTTTTGATGATTAGGTAAAGAATTTATTATCACATATAAATCAATATAATTATTTTATAACTCACATCTCACATATTTTTTTAGAGTATATTCATTTTACTTCACACATATTTATCAAAGCAAAGTGATATTTTGAATCAAATTAATTTTAAACAGAATCATTTTAATACTCTTAAAAACTTTTCAATTTATTATTTATTTAAATTCTAAATGGGATTTTTAAAAGTTTTTTTCTTTTTTTCATTTACTAGTAATAGAGAGATAATAGTTTAAAATAGATAGATTGAATTATTTTTTTTATAATATTTTAATAGTAGCAAATTTTTATATAATTTAATAACTATTTAAATACAGAAAAGAAATAAGCAAAAGTAAAAATGAAAGTAATTAACCTAATTATAAAATCATTCTTTCTAGTACTTTTAACCTTAAGCTTTATGAAGTCTTAGAATTCAGACAGCTCTGTTGTTCCTACTACTGACACTGAGGATGAAAGCTATCACGATTAATTGATAATATAAAAATGCTCTAAAGTTAGAAGCATGTGCATTTAAGGGATTTAAGATTTTAAATGTTGTGAGAATCTAAGATGCGTATAATATGCAAATGGATACTTAGGAAAGTGTGTATATATGTGAATAACTATAATAAATATATTCTTACTTAATTTTAATTATTACTTTTAATCATTTTAAAAATATTTATTTTCTGTGTCTTACTTTTGCAAAAGTTCTACTTATTTGTTTTTATTAATACTAAAAAACTTGTCTCACAAATTTAAATCAAAAATTTTTACTAATTATATTAAATCAAATGATTACTTATCTATTTATAATTCGCTTACCTTTAATAGAAACATAAAAGTTTATTAAAATTGAATTAAAATATTTTTTGTTCAAAGTAGATAAATTTTATATTAAAAAAAACAAAAAAAATATATTTATTTTTTTTATTAAGTTATTTATTTAATTTACTGCACTTTTTGCTTATTATTGTAAATAAAAATAAAATTATATTTTTTCAAAATAATATAAAAATTAAATCTTGCTTGAATTTGAATGTAATTGAGCTTTTTTTAATTTTAGATGGATTACAGTAATATTATTTACAATTTCAATTAATTTTGAGAAGAAAGTTGGATTTTTTAAATTAAATATTTTCCTTATATTACCTATAACCAAATTCTGACAAAAGAACAATTAAATATAAATTAGTCTATTTTAAGATATTTCAATTGGAAGATAAAAAGTTAACTTACAAACAAATATATGAATGATTGATTACATGATTGAAAATTATTTAAATTACTAATGCAAAGTATTTGATAAAACCAAAAATTAGATTTTTTATGTTTAAGAATGCTTAAAAAATAATATTTAGATTCAAAAAAGATGTAATTAGTAATAATTATTTTTTTGTTAATAATAAGAAATAAAAAAACAACATGATTAAAAATATCACTTATTACAATAAATTTGTATTAACGTTAATAGCAGCAAATTATATTCTAGTTATTTTACAAATAATTTGGAGCTATGTAAATGACCATTTTACTTAGTTTGTGATCTTACTCCTCTTTTTTGGAGTATTTAGAATTACTGTAATCATGAGGAGCTTTTTGCTTTGCGACACTAGTCTATCTCCTTTTTTAGTAATCATTTCTTGGATATTATTCTTTGACTATCACTTAGGAAATGTATTTCTAGAAGATGGTGGAATTAAATTTGATAATTAAAGACTAGCAAAGAATATTGCATTAATACCACATTTTTTAAATTTCTTTCCATTGATATGCGCATTTTATATTATTTCTTGCTAGCATAATTATACTTAATATTGGCTTTAAATAACAATAATTGTAGTAGGCATATTTTTAATTACAATCACTTCAATTGAAAGATAAAATCTCTACATGATTCAATCTTAATCCTTATTATGGAAAATATACAGATTTATAGTTAATAGCTCTAGGATATTGTGCTTCTATATGTGTATAGGGAATATCCTTTAATATCATGCAGCTTTCAGTCTTCTTTTTTTGCCATATTTCGTATTTGAGATTTTTTTGATAAAAAATTAAATAAAACTTAGCTTATCTGTTATTTAATTTCAGTAGATGCCCTATTACCAATTGAAATATTATCATAATACAAAGAATATCAAAAAATTTGGAGCTAATTCATTATCATAATCTTTTTAATTTTTTATGCTAATTATTGTATTTATTATCAACTTAAGCATAAATAATTAAACAAACGAATACAATCTAGTGATCTATTGTACTTTTTTAATTTTGGCATATGAAATAATCTAATCATTTAGTTCACTCATTGTTCTAATTAAATACGGTCTCGATTTAAAATTTAGTAAGCATATTAATCTTAAGATAAATAATCAAATCTAAGGTTTTGATTTCATTTTAAAATAGATTATGCAGATTAACAACTTTGTGTAAATTTAATTATATGTAAATTTTGAAGACTTGTTAAATTAATAGAGCTTTGATTGTTTTTTGAATATAATTTAAGAATTTTCATAGTCTTAAATAAATAACATATATTTTAGCCTTTTAAGCATTAATGATAATAAGTAAATTACATTCACTAAGAACAATTCATCATTTAGATTGCTAATTGCTAATAGATAAAATAGAGAATAACAATCAATCGTTAAAATAGTTCAGGACTATATTATTTGGATGTAAAAGCATAAACTAGATCAATAGAGTCTTTCTACTGAAGGATTTCAAATTATGCACACAAATAGAATTTGTCATATTTACATCCAAAAAATTCTTTTTAAAAACCTAAAGTATATTAATTTCCATAATGTCTATGATCCTTATGGTTACACTCGTAGATTCTGGAATAGCTATAAATCTTAAATTTTGTAAATTTGCTAGTTAAATAGCATAATTTAATAATTTATTCCTCTTTTGCCTTAACTTGTTATTTATGATTTATATGAGTCCTTCTGATTTTATAAAAAAATTGATATATTTTTTATTTTTAACAATTTAAAAATATTTTAATAATTTATTTTTTTTAATTTTAAATTTATTTTCAATAATAGTTTTTTGATAATTTAATTAATTGATTGATTTCTAAGATTTTTTAATTCTCATAAAAATCTAATTTTAGAAATAAAAAACGAGTAAAAAAAAATTACTGTAAAATAATTAGCAACGTAGCATTAAATTTTTAATTGGTATTAGATAAAAATTATCCGAAAATTATATTTTAATTTTTAGGAATAAAAATTTATTTAAATGGAAGAGTTAGAGTTTAAAAATAATATCATGATACTGAAAAATATTAGTTTTTTCAAAATGGTTTATAGATAGATTAGAAATTTTAGAATAAACTTACTCAAACAAGAAAATTGTAATTAAATATAAAAATTAAAAATAGTTTTACCACAAAAACAGAAAATTAACGTTGGAGAATCATCCAATTTCTATGATATCTTAAATCTTTTCTAAAAATTAGATAAGCTGGAAATAACAATTGCAAAATTTAATAGTTATTAAATAGATATCTTTTAATTAATATAGTCTTTCAACTGTTTATGCTTACTAAAAATATTCAAATTCATTTTAGGTAAACATAATAATAATTAAGAGAAAAAATTGAATGAATTGACTAATTTTATTTCATAACAAGAAGAGCTTAGACAGCTGTTTATCTAAATATCTAAGGGGAACTAAGTTAATTCTGTTTTTATCTCAAATTTTAATTCATAAGTATCAAAATTAGCTTAACTCAATTATTTAACTATTATACTTAATAAAATTAATATAGATGAAAATATTTGTTAAGTAGGATTGGATTTAACTAATTTAACTCGGCTTTAGGAATTAAATCTTAATTTAAAATTCATTGATAAACAATAAATTTCAATCTCAAAATTAGCAGAGACTATCAAAAGCTTAAAATAATTAAAAACAATAAGCATTCTTTTGTTAAACTGTTTTATTAGCAAATAAGATATTAAACTTTTGAATTAAAATCTGTAGTCTCTTTAATTAATTTAGAAGATAGAGATATAAATTTATTAGCCTACAGTTCTTTAATTGGTTTCTTTAATATAATTCTTACCGCTGTTATCATTAAAATAATTTAAATTGAATTACATTAAGTAGCTAGAATTTTAAAGATCAAATTCTAACTTAGTAGATAAAAATGTAAATGAAAATTTATAAGATATAAATTTAGATTGTATAGATGAAAGCTAAGTTTAATTTGCAAATTAATAATTAATAAATAATTTAAGTTAAAGTAGTTAAAATCTGGAAATCATTTGTTTAGAGTTAAAAATCAATTTATTAATATTAGATATTGAAGGATCTGAAGCTTTGAGAGATGGTTTAGAATAATTTTCTAATTTAATAGATTTTAAATTAATCTTAGAAGATATAAATATTGGACCAAGGTAAATGGAAATTATATCTGAAGGAATTAAATGCCTAAAAAAATTAAAAACTTTGGTGCTAGATATTTACGCTAATAGTGAAATTGGAGAATTGGGCTGCTAAGGAATAGGTAATGCTCTTTCAAATTTAGTTTAACTTGAGGAACTATAGATAATTATTTAAAAATGGAATAAAATTAAATCTAAAGGAGCTATTCAAATTGGATAAGGTATTAGAAACTTAAAAAAGTTGCAAAAACTGAATGTTCAGTTTGGGGATGACAACTTTATAAATATGGAAGGAATAAAAGGATTTTTTGAAGGTGTTTAAGACTTGAATGAATTAAAAGAATTGTATTTTGATTATGGAAAAAATAATTATATTGGAGAGATTGGATTTTGCTAATTTGGATAAGCTATTTAAAACTTAAAAAAATTACAAAAATTAGAAATTATTATTGATAAAAATAATAAAATCAATTCAAGTGGAATGGCTTTTATTTAAAAAGGATTTTAAGAATCGTCTGAAAATTTGGTAGATTTAAAATTAATTTTAAATTTTGATCCAGATTTTAATAATAAATTAATAGTTGAGCTTGCAAATTGTCTAAAATGCTTATTAAATTTAAAGAATATGAAACTATAAATTAATACTGAGCATAATATTGAACAAAGCACTGGATTAAAACTTTATAGGTCTATTTGCTAGCTTAAGAAGTTATAGGGTATTTAGCTATATTTAGATAAATTATTTATACTGCAGTTTGTAAGCCTTCCCTAAGAATTAAAAGAATTAGAATAAAATAGCTTTAAATTATTTTCTTTAAGAAGTATTAAATATAAAAGATAGAAAGAATTGACATAAAATCTTTCTTTTATATAAGATATAAAACATTAATAATAATATGAATAATATAATCTTGATAATTAATCAGATGTCATTGAGGCAATCGATGCAATAACAGAACTATAGGTTTCTATTGACAATTAAAATATATAGGCAGAGGGAATTTAATCTCTTACTTAGGCTTTAAAAAGGTTAACTTTTTTAAAGATTTTATATATTTAAATTTTACCAAATGCAATTCAAGCTGAAGGAGCTAGAAACTTGGCTTTTTCCTTTTTTTATTTATAAAATTTGTAAAAATTAAACTTAAAAATTTCGTAATCAAACAAAATTAGTGAAATGGGTGCAAAATATATTGAATAAAATTTGAAACACTTAATAAATGTAGTTAGCTTCTCGTTCTCTTTAGGTAAGAGCAATTTTATTGGAAAACAAGGCTTTAAATTTCTAGTTTAAGGCATTAAAAATATACCCAACATTAGAATAATCAAAATTAGAATTAATCCAATAAATAATATTTCTAGAGAAGATTTTAATACACTTATTAAAGAAGTATGTTATTGGGAAAATTTAATTTAGTTAAATCTCAAAATAAAATTTGCTGATTTATTTACCAAGTAAATATTTGTTAATAACTTGTAGGCAGAACTTTCTAAGTTAAGATATTTGATAAAGTTGAAATGTAAATTACCTTATACAAACTTAAAACACCATAAATATATTTTTATGAGGAAAATTCATAGGTTAGTATTTGTATAGTGATTAAAGGTAAAATAAAAAAAAATGAATAATAAATTTTAATAAAATTCTGTTTATTAGATTTACTCATTATTTATTTTCAATAGCTTTGTATCATTTATATTTTATTTCTTAAGGGTTAGTCACCTAATTTATAAGATTTAAATAGGTCAATAGTTAAAGCAAATATTTCAAATGTAAATGTAATAAAATATTATTCAATTTAATCCATTCATATTCAACAAAATTATTTTTGCTAAAATAAATTTTTATAACTTACAATTAAAAATAAAATTTTAATTATTCTTGTAAATATTATTTAATAAATATTTTTACAAGAATTACGTTATGTTTATTGAAATAAATAAAAAATAATAATAAAAATTTAAAAGCTAAATTATAATTTCTATTTTAAATAATTTTAATAGTATTTAGGCCATAAAGAAATACATATTTTCATCTTAAAGAAAAATATGAAATTCCTTATATCTTTTTTAGCTATTAAATTAATTTAGTAACAAAAAATAATCAAAATAATTGCTTCCTAATTCAATTTGTTTTACAGAATTGACTTTTTGATTAGTTATTAAACATGTAAATAAATATTAATAGATAAAAGACTATATTTACTAAAAAGATAAGCTTTCATAAAATTAAATAGAATAAGTATTTATTTTCTTTTTAAATATGTATTCAATTAACTTATTTTATATGTTTATTATATTTCACGAAGAGAATAATCCTACTTTATAAATCAGTGCCTAATTATGTATAATTATTTTTATAATTATTATTTTAGTTCATTTCTATCTATCATTTAAATAATTTGAATATGACAAACTTGATCTTAGTATAAACAGATTACGAAATAAAATTATTCCTTTAAAATTATTATTCCATATATATATTGCTCTGTTAAATCGATGTATAATCGCAACATATTATTAAGCATATAATACACATTTTTTTTAATGATACTTTTAGAGCCTATTGTTTTTTTATAAAAATTTAATAATTGATTAAACAAGAGTCAATTGATTGATAATTTTATAATAATTAATTGCAAAATTAATATCTAAATCTAAATAATAAAAAGTAAACTAAAAAATTGAATGATAAAAGCATATTACTTAATAATTTTGTGTGTATTTAAATACTTTGTTACTATAGAGGCAAATAGCTAAATTAATAACGAAGAATATGCAATTTGTGATGATAAGATAATTAAATATCTAAATAGTAAAAATATCTAGTATAATATTGATGACTATGAAATTTAATTAGGTGAATTAAATATGTAAGTATTTAATTTGGAAATTAGCGATTGTTATGTGAATAAAACTTTAATTTTGAATACGAATTTCAGCTATGAGGTAAATAATATAGTTTTAACCAATCTCACTAGTAATCAAACAAGCTTCATTAAAATAAAAAGCAACAATTCAATCGAATTTAATAATATTTTAGTTAATAATTCTGCAATTACAGGAAATAGTAATCTTGTTGAAATAGAATCTAAAGAAGATATGCTTATTGATAAATTATCATGTGTTGATTCAAGAAAATTAAATTTAATAAGTAATTCCATGAAAATAAACAATCTCTACATAATAAACAACAAAAGAAATTAAGATTCTTTAGATTTATACAGTAAAACAGATATATTTATAGAAAATTTATATACGGCCCATATTTTTTCAGAATCATCTACAATTTCCTCAAACAGTTCAATACAAGTCAAAAATATATTTTCTGAAAGTTATCAAATATCTTATTTTTTAAGTTAGAGTGTTTTGATAGAAAATTTAATCTTAGGAATAGAATCATTTTTTTTTTTCTCATAAGGTTATTAATAAATTTAGTTTTTTTATATTAAAAAAATATCATTAATGTAAGGAAAGACAAGCATAAAATCTTTAAAACTCTATTTCGACCATGTTAGCATAAATCTAAAAATTGGTCATATTAAATTAGATGAAAGAAATATTATATTTACTCTATCATTTGTTAATAATATACAAAATATCACAATTGATAAATTTGATTTAAATGTGAAAGATGAAAAAATGATACTGGATATTGATTCTATAATTTCCATAAGTGGAGCTTAGTATGTTCAAATTAGTAATTTAAATTTTACTTCAGCTTCAAATGTACTTTAAAATAATCTTATTGTATTTGATAATGTAAAAGATATTAAAATAACATCTTTTTATGTGGAAAACATTTTATTTGAAGCTTGTCTAATAAATGCTATTAATTCTGATACCTTTTATCTAGAAGATATTCGTGTCAGAAACTGCTTTTACAAAAATAATTTGATTAGTTTGGAAAAAATTAATTTAGCTACGATTTATAATTCTAGTTTTATTCTTGATTATAATTCTTCAAATTTCAATTATTTCTAACCACTTAGTAGAATTGATAATAGTCAAAAAGCAAAAAAAATGGAATGGCTAAAAGCTTATAATGATATTGATGACTCTAGGTCTTTAATTACTATGCACAATTTTATAAGTTAATTTGAATAAATTATTAATCTAAATATTGAAAATGTATTTGCAGATTTTGGAGGTTTTGATTCAAGATTTATTTCAGTTTATAGTTCTATAAGAGATTTAAAAATTAAAAAATGTAGTTTTAACAATATGAAATCACATTAAAATGGAGGTTGCTTGAGATTTTATGTTTTAAACACTTTGGAAATAACCTCATCAAATTTTACATATTGTAAAAGTGATAAATTTGGAGGTGCTATATTTGCAATGATTTTTTAAAGTATTCAATTTAATGATCTAAATTTAGAAAACAATTCAGCACTTTTTGGAGGTGGTATTGCTATTGATTAAAATGATCCATAAAACATTTTTCAAAATTTAAATTTTAAAAACAACACATCAGCATACTTTGATAATGACTTGTTCAATTATAAAACTTATTTTCAAGTAAGTTAAATATTTGAATATATTCCTAACTATTTTTAATAAAACTATCTACTGAGAAATGTTTCAATGTCTGGCTAAAAAATTAATCTGATTCCAGGTTCTATTTATGTACTTCTAATTGATTTGAATTTTTTTACAAACACAAATGATTCTGAAAAATAAAAAGAGTAACAACTAACTACTATTAATAACATATTTGTAGGGAATTTGTATGACTTCTACAATCCAGCAAAATAATAATACTCATAATAAGAAATTAATTAATTTTTAAATTATGAATTAAATTTGAAGGAATTCAAAAATAATGAATCATATATTTTATTTTAACCTAATTCAGGATTAAATCAATTTCAAATAAATTTTTTGTATGGTATTCATTTGTAATCTAATTTAAAACTTTCTTCTGCTGATTGTGTTTAAGGTTAATAAAAAGTTTAAATTAACTCTCTAGATACATAAAGATATATGTGCAAATATTGTGAAAATATGTCTGCAAATTATAGAAGCAATTTATTTGAGTGCTAGTAATGTGATAGCTAGTTATTTTCTAAGTGCTACTTAAACTATACACTGCTTAATCAAGGCTATTGGAGAGAAAATCTTCAAATAGATAAAAGATTTATATATAAGTGCCAGAGTACAAGTTAATAATCATGCATAGGTGGGAGTGGGTTTGGAAATGAGCTTTGCTCAGAAGGAAGAATTGGAAACGAGTGCTCAGCTTGTGATGAGACTTCTTCTTATTGGAATGCTACTTATACATCAAGCAGTCTTTACTCTTGTATTAAATGTAATGACATTGAATCAAATTAAATTAAAATTTGTGTAGGAGTCATCTCATTTTTTATAATACTTCTTCTCTTGATTCATAGTAATTTTAAAAAGATATAAAATTAAATTTATCAGCACTATTTACTTAAAATGTAAATCGTGTTTATTGGTACTAGCTTTACAAAATTTGGACTCGCTTCTGTTTTTATAAAGGTGTTATCATTTAATGCTTCATTATTAAGTTTCGTCTAAAATTAGCTAGAAATAAACATAAAAAATACATTAATAGAATAATCAATTTAATACACAAGTCCGTTGTAAATGAGCTTTATTTCAATTAATTGTGTCCTTTATGATGTTTTCCCTAACTAACAACATTATGGTATAATAAAACTAAAATTATATTTGATGATACCTTTATTAGTTATCCCCTTAGTGCTGATATTCCCTTTGATTAGATTCATTTTCAAAAAGTCGAGTAAAAGATTTCTAAAATATAATATGTCTTTAACTATAATTTACACTCTATTTATAGTTTTTTACAATCAAATACTTAGTGTTTGCCTTGACTCTTTGACTTGTAGGAGCTTTGGCAATGGAGAAAAAGCACTATAAATTGATCTGGCTGTTGATTGCAGCTAAGCTCACTCATATTACATATTTTCCTTAGGAGGATTAGTGTTATATTCTATATTAGTACCAAGTTACTTAATTTACAGTTTGATATCAAATAGAAATAAATTAAATAGCATCCAAACTCTATTCCAATATGGATTTCTGTACTAAGAATATAAAAGGTAATTTTATTTTTGGGAAATAACACGCTTTTTTGTAAAGGTTTCGTTTCTGATAATTCAAAAAGTTTTCTTCCAGAACAAGTAGCTCATGAATGGTCTATTCATAATTATTTTAATTTTTTATTAATATTGCTTACAAAGATACTAACCTTTCTAAAGAAGCTTATTAAATAAAATTGAATTGATAAGTATCTAAATTGTACTTCTAAATTTTATTGCGACTATAGTTTTCGAGACTTAAAGCAACAATATTTAAGATAGTTTTATGGATTATATTCCAAATATATTCTTATATATATGCTTACTTTCTGCCCTCATATTTATGATATACAATTCTATAATCATTATGATATCGTTTGCAGAAACAATTATTATAAAAATATAATCTAACTCAAAATTGGCTTGTTTATTAAGATATATTCCATAATTCAAAATGAAATAAAATTTAGAAAGAACTCGCAAAAATTTTCAAAGGTTTAGAAATCAAGTAAAGTATATAATAAAATTTAAAAACCAACAAGAAGAGTTTTAAGATACACTTAAATATCTATAAGATTGAAGAAATTAAGCTTTTAGGTATTAATTTTTTTCTATTAAATTAAATGTCTATCCTAAACTTCTTAGTTTATTCATTTAATTTAAAACTAAGCATAAAAATATATGTATTGTTTTGTATTTTAATACACTTAATGGATTTCTGTAAAAATTAAATTTACCTTTTTGATGCATTAAAAAATTTCTGTTCAAAATAATCTGAATCTTTCTGATTGATATATTTTTGAATTATTAATAAAAACAATTTAATGCTGATTAAAAATTAGCTAAAATGATTATTTGACTCATAAAAAAAGTAAAACAAAAATAATATTCACAAATTAAATTTTGACATGTAAATAATATAAAAAATAGAGCTTAAAAGTAAATTTTATTTATACTAATTTTATATAGATATAATTGAATTAAAATAGGGTTATTTTTCATATAACCTATATGAAAAAAAGATTATCTTTGCCAATTATATCGTCTACCTTACATTACGCTTAAATGGTCCTAATTACAAAATGTACCATTCCTTTAAAAAAAATGAATTAGTTTATTCAATAACATAATTTAAAAAAACTCAAATTAACCCTAACAATATTTTTAACTATTATATAAAAAAATATTTTATTTTATTGTAAAATGTGAATAATTTTCTATTAAAACTTTTGAATTATTCAAATGATAATCAAAATGTGCTTTTAGATTCAATTTGTTAAGTAAAATTGGCTATTTAGTTTATTAACCATAAATGTAAATTAAATTAATTGATAATAGCTTATTTATACCTTTTAAAATATACAAATTTATATGGAATTCAATTGCGTATTTAAAATATAATTGAAATATAGATATTAATTTATCATACTTTTAGTGTTTTTTTATCCTTTTACAAAGAAGGTAACCTGTTTCATAGAAGAGTACATCATTAAAGCGATTATTATTTTTGTATTAATAATCCTAGATATTTTCTATCTATGATTTAAATAATTTGAATAAAACAAATTTCTAAAAAGTAAAAATAGATTTCCGCATTAAATTATGCTCTTTAAATTTTAATTCTATATACTTCTTTCTCTGTTTTATTAATTTAATATTGTAAAATATTAAAAATATAAGACATATTTGCTCTAAATGCTATTTTTAAAGCTAGTTTGTTTTTTACTAAAGATTTAATGATTAATAAAATAATATGAAGATATTGATTATTTTTATAATAATTAATTGCAAAATTAATATCTAAATCTAAATAATAAAAAGTAAACCAAAGAATTAAATGATAAAAGCTTATTAATTAATAATTTTTTGTGTAATTAAATTATTTATTTCAAATATAGCGGCAAAGAGCTAAATAAATAATGATAAATATCTAATTTGTGATGAAAAGATAATTGAATATCTAGATAGTAAAAATATATAGTATAATTTAGATGGCTACGAAATATAATTAGGTGAATTAAAATTCTAAGAATTTAATTTGGAAATTAGTGACTGTCACGTTAATAAGACTTTAGTTTTAAATACAAATATTGGTTTAGAGATAAATGATATAGCATTAACTAATATTGTAAGTGATCTAGCAAGCTTTATAAAAATTAAAAGCCAAAATTCAACTCAATTTAATAACATTTTAGTTAATAATTCAGTAATTACAGGACAGCAAAATCTTATTGAAATAGTATCAAAAGAAAACATTTTAATCCATAAATTATCATGTGCTGATTCAAGAAACATCAATTTAATTGGTAATTCAATGAAAATAAATAACCTCTACATATTAAGCAATTATGGATATGAAGATTCTTTGAATTTATACAGTAATTCTGATATTTTTATTGAAAATATGTATTCTGCTCATGGCTATTCATATAAATATAAAATTTAATCAAAGAGCTCAATAAAAGTCAAAAATATATTCTTTGAAAGTTAAGATTTGTCTTATTTTTTAAGCTAAAGTGTTTTGATAGAAGATTTAATTATTGGAACAGATCATGTTTTTTTTAGCACATTTAGTGACTCAGCTTAATTGAACTAGTTTTATTAAATTAAATAAATATCTTTAATGCATGGTAAGACCCACATAAAATCTTTAAATGTATAATTCGATCATCTTTGCCTAAATTTAAAAATAGATCATATCAAATTAGGCCAAAGCAATAAAAAATTTTTTCTATCAGCTGTTAATATACAAAATATCACTATCAATAAATTTGATTTAAATATTTAAGGGAAAAAAAAGGTAGAGTTTAATGATAATATAATATCCATAATTAGTGCTTAAAATGTTTAAATTAGTAATTTAAATTTTACTTCAGCTTCAAAAGTACTTAAAAATAGTCTTTTTTCTTTCGATGATGTAAAAAAAATTAAAATAAAATCATTTTATGTTGAAAATATTTTATTTGATTCTTTTCTAATAAAAGCTATTACTTCTGATACCTTTTATTTGGAAGATGTTCGCATCAAAAATTGTTTCTATAAAACTAATTTGATTAGTTTGGAAAGAATTAATTTAGCTATAATTTAAAATTCTAGCTTCATTCTCGATTATAGCTCTTCTAATTTCAATTATTTCTAACCACTTAGTAGAATTGATAAGAATCAAAAAATATAAAAAATGGAATGGTTAAAAGCTTATGAAAGTATTGATGGCTCTAGGTCTTTAATTATTATGTAGAAGTTTGAAAATTAATTATAATTTGTTAATCTTAATATTGAAAATGTATTTGCAGATTTTGGAGGTTTTGATTCAAGATTTATTTCAGTTTATAATTCTGTAAAAGCTTTAAAAATTAATAAATGTAGTTTTCACAATATGAAATCACATTAAAATGGAGGTTGCTTGAGATTTTATGTTTTAAACACTTTGGAAATAACCTCATCAAATTTTACATATTGTAAAAGT
>JH719946.1:1741326-2068914 GCA_000231845.2 Tetrahymena malaccensis 436 | reverse complement strand
TAAAAATATAATCTAACTCAAAATTGGCTTGTTTATTAAGATATATTCCATAATTCAAAATGAAATAAAATTTAGAAAGAACTCGCAAAAATTTTTAAAGGTTTAGAAATAATGTAAAATATATTATACAATTTAAAAACCAACATGAAGACTTCTAATATACACTTAAATATCTTTAGGAATGATGAAACTAAGTAGAACTCCTAAAAAGTTTTTTTGTAAAAAAAATAAAATATGTAATTCATTTAAAATATAATACTTGTAAAAAAAATAGCAATTATTTGAATGTTATTCAAAAATTAATTATTAAAAAAAAATCAACCTTTTAATAAAAATAAAATAAAACATAGCCAAATATCAAAAATTAATCTATATAAAATTTTTCTTTTTTATGCTAAATATTGGTATGTAGTTATCATATAAAAAGTAAGTATTTTTACTAATTTATAAAATATAATATATTTGGTTATTTTTGATTAATGATTTTAATAATTTAAATTATTTTTTTACCTATTTGATCTATGGATTAAAAAAAATTTTTAAATATGATGCAGACTTTTCTTACTTAAGCTAGTAAAAATAATATTAAAAGAAAAATTTTTATTATATTCTATACTTCCTAGTTTATACATATATTTTCAAAGTTAAAATTTATTGAATGTGGAGAGCTTAATCTTAATCAAAAACATCTCTGATAGTTGGAAAAACTAAATTTAATTCCCTTATTTATTAAAAAACTCACTCTCTCACCTATTTTAAAGTAGAAAATATCTAATTTGGGTTTGATCAGAATCTAAATTAAGAAAAATATGATTAATTTGGAAGTTTTTTTACAAATTCGATAGAGTTTTTTATTTTCTAGTTTAATTGTATTTACTTGATAATTTAATAATTTATTTATTTGAAGTGTGAAATAACAAAGTAGTATTCAAGCATTGAAAATATATCAAGATATATTCTTTTACATTAAGATAGAAAATAAGTATATTTATAGAATTTTTAATGGTTTGATCAAATAAAAGCTAGGTTTCTTATATTTTATAAAGTATTGTTATTGATATTTAAAATATTTTACACTAATAAAATAATTTACTTAGCTATTAAATTTATTTTGATTCTATTAATAATTATAAACAATCTTTTTATTTTAAAAGAGCTTCTACTGTTTAAATACTTGAAATACTTGATCAATTTTTTTTTATTTTCTACTTTTACTAGTTAAAAATTATTTACCTACCCTTTTGAAGTATTTAGTTAAAATTTAAATATAATAACCTCAGATAATTTTAATAAAAATAAATTTTTTACGATTAGAGTTACAAAAGCTAATTAATGTTTAGAATTATAATTTTTGCAGGTATCCATTTAAGAAGTGTTCATCTATACTTTTAAATATTTCTTTATGGTTCATAATTAGATAATAAGTATTTATGATAGAAACCATAAACAGGGATTATTAAGTACCAAGAAAATTAAAGTAGCTACTCAGTAGAAGGTATTTGTTGTCAGATTTTTAATAATTTTCTTAAATTTTTTTTCAATGAGTTTCCTTCAAAGGAATAAAAAAATTATTTCAAATTTATTTTAAATTTTAAAGTGTTTTTTAATAAACAATCTAAAAGATTAAATTAAAATATTTGCTTATGAAACTAAAAATTTTATACTTAGGGCATACAAAAAGTTTTAATATATATATAATAACACTACTAAGGTTCATGATAAAATAAAAATATCATTTATATATATGTTCAAAGTAAGTAGTACCAATTGGCTATTATTTAAATAAATTGAAAACTAAGCGCAATATCTCTTACTTTTCATTTTATACAAAATATATAAAGACTTTTTGTATGACCTAAGTAAAATTATTAATAAAATTTAATTTGCTTTTATTTAAATCCTCAAAGGCAATTTTAATTCATTTATATAGATATGCTTAAAAGTGATACCTATTTTAAAATCTTAATTAAATACATTTGATTTCATAAATGTTAAATAACTTGTTCAACAAACTCTTTATTTACACTGTATAATTCCATTTTTAAGAAAATGTTAATTGATGATTATAAGATAAAATAAAAATTGTTCATTTAAAATAATTATTCATTCATTATATTCATTGAAGCATCAAGAAATAAACGAAGAAGGTATTTTCTCTTTTTAAAATAATTGTTGATTAAAATTATACTCATTTTCAAATTTTGAATGAAGTAATTGTTATTCTATCAAGTCTGTTATTGAAAAGTAGATACATATACGCATATTTAGTATAAATGATAATATTAGTAATTCTGGTTTTTTATGTTAGTTTAGTTTTTAATATTTTTTAAATTTAATTTGTATCCTACCCTATGTAGTTTTATTTTTATAATAACTTCAATTATAATTAATAAATTTGGCTATGCAAGAAGATAGATCACTTTCTAGATTTTATCCATAGCTAAAACATACTAAAAATATTTAAAAATATTGCAAATGAATAAATAAATTATTCATTTTACTATATAAATAACCTAATTCAACAATATTTACTAATAATTTAATAGATCTAAGATAAAAATAAATGTATAAATAAAATTAACTACTTTTATAAGTGAGGATAACAAACAAATTTTGTTGTTTATATCTGTGGTAGAAAAATTATGATATAAGTAAAAATTGTATTTATTAACTATCTTTTTAATAAGAAAGATATAAAGATAGCTTTATATAAAGATGTTAATAATAAGTTGAATAAAATTCTACTCGAAACAATATTGTAATGTCTTATTATTTGCTAATAATTATAAATGAAATTTCTATTCTATAATGCAATTTGGTAGGTAGGTAGATATATCTTTATAAAAAAAGGCTGGCAGTATTAAAAGAAAAAAAGAAGCCTGTAATATGTATGTGTTCAAGATTTTTAATTTAAATAAAAATTTTTTTATGATGCTATTAGACTATTAGCTTTTAATAAGTAAACGAAATATATTTAAAAAAATAAATTATTTAAATACATCCAACTAATTTTTTTTGTGAATAAACTCTAATTGTAGAAGATTTATTTAAAAAAGAATTTCATTTCTCTTTGTAAAAAATACACCTTTTTATACAATAAAATCTTTCTAAATATCTAATAATATTCAAATTGGCAAATAAATATTTTATTTGATGTTATTTTAAAAAGTTGAATTTTTAAAAATTTTGAATACAAGAAAAATGATGCTATTAATAATTATGAAGAAATAAGTCTATGCAGCGTGATCAATTTTTGGTCAGGTAAAAAAAATAAATAATAACATTTAGATTCTCAGACAGCCTTTTTGGAAACCAATAACTTTCTATTACACTATTTAGTTAATTATTTTAATAATATATTATCAACATTCAAGAAAGTATATGCTTTTATGTTTATATTATTTAAAAATACTTCCTATTATCATTTATTTAAGAGATTTAAAAGCTGTTGTTGACTATAAAAACAATTTTAATTTCAAAAATGCCATCATTTTTAATTATTAGATGTATTAACTAGTATAGATTTTTTTTAAAGAAAACTCATAAATTTTCTTGCTCTATTCTAATTTATCAACTATCATTTGCTATTTAATTGAATTATTGATAATCTATTTATTATTTACAATAGTAAAAACTTTTAAAAGATGAAATTTACCTAATTATAAATAAAATACTTAAAAAAGGTACATATATTTATACTAAGAGAATAGCTGAAGTACATTATTATAGCTTGAAATTTAAAAATAACTAAACCTTTGTGATATTATTTATTTAAATTATTTATATAAGAAATAGCCAAAAATTGAATAATAATATTTTTTATTGATTGGTAGATTGCCTGATTATTTAGAAAATTCTTTTCAAGAAACATCTATTTTCAATTATAAAAACTGTTTAGTTTCCTATTTTACGATATTATTAATTCTTGCAATAAATATAAAACAGCCTCTCTGATTAACTTTTAGTTTAGCTATTTCATTTATTCATCGATTAATTTTTGGGCTAAAATAATTCTTACTTCATAGATGTTTATCACATTTTACTAAAATATTTAGAATAAAAAGAATATAATTTTATTCATATTAATGATTATTTTCAGAAGTATTATAAAAAATAAAATCATTTATGAATAATTTTATAAATATATTTAGGCATTGAAATATCATAAATATGTATTTAATTCTTTTAAATTAAAAATCTTTTTTAGGAAATTTTTAAATGCTTGCAATAATTTTTTTTACTGAATCGTGAATTTTTAAGAAACATTTTTAGTATTTAAAAAAATATTGTAAAAATAAAATAATGAGTGAGCATATTATTTTTTTTTTTTTACGCCAAGTGTAAAGTAAATCAAAAAAGCTGCTAATTAAAAGAAAATATTATTAACTAACTTAAATTTGCATCTATTTATTTACCACATTAGCTACATTCATAATACTACTCAAAAAAGCTAATTTAACGTTAAATTAAACATTTTTAATAAGATTAAGTCTTTGGTAAAGCTATATTTACCACAAAAAGAATATTGTTAAAAATTATTAGCTTCTTTGACTTAAAAATGATTTTATCAAAATAGGATTTATGATTAAGGTGTTAATATACACAAAATAAATATAATTTAAAGCATAAAAAAGCTTTCCATAATTATAGCATTAACTAAATTATTAATTCTACTAGATCTTATAAAGCTTTAAAATTTACATTAATATGATAAAGAAAAATTGTTTATTTATTAAACCTAAATTAATTAAATAGCTAAAAACGCCTCTACTTATTTTTAACCAAAATGAGTTATTTTAATTAAATTTCGTATAAAATGTACCACCAATTACCAACTTAAGTTTATCTTACACTAATTTATTTATTATAATTCAGAAAAAATATAAATATATATTCTTATCAGTTAAGTTAGAATCATCTTTACTAAAATTATTCTAATTCACTAAAGAAAACTTATCAAAAATAAAACATGAATATTTCAATACCTAAAACTAAATAAATTAATTTCTTTTCTCTTTCTTATTACATATTGCCTGACATAAAACTAAAAATGATACCAATCTTTTAAATACAGATTCTTCACAGAGGTTTTAAATTATAGAAATCAATTTCCAAGATTTTTCCTTTAAAAAGCAAATTTTTTATTAGAGGAACTAATTTGATTATTGATAACTAATTAGATTCTATTCCAATAATAAAGAAGGATAAATATATTTTTTATAATCTTGATTTACCAATAAACAATTTAAATGTTGATAAAATTTAAACTACCAATGGATAATCTAAATAATAACTCTATTTATATTAAAAATATTTTATCATTTTATTAACTTTTGTCATTAAACTGAGCAAATGTATACAGCATAACCTAACTGATTTAGTTTATATAAATATGAATAATCCTTTTTAATATAAAAATGAATGAGTCATTTATGTTTAAAAGATTTCTTATTGTAATTTGTGATAAAAATAAAATCAAAGCTGCATGAATGGAAAATGAATGTTTCTCATATTTAAAAATGTTATGATAAATACTTTAACTTACAAATGAGGAATATTAATTTGTTACTAAAGATTTTTGAGAGATTACACGAACCTTATCAATTACACACTTAAAATTAAATAATTTAAAATTTAGATGTATTTTTTAAAAATGAAAAGATGGTTACAACAATGTAGGATTATCTTAAGATTTAAAATAAATTATTTTGTTAGTAAACTGTCTTATCATATTATTAAATTCTAATTATATTTTAACAGAAAGATTTTTAGTTACAATATTTTACAAATAATAGAAATTATTAAAAAAAAAAACCAAAAAATTTCAAAAACAGTAATAGAACAATCAAAAAGTCTAAGGAAAGTACCATATATTTATTTTTAGATTACAATCTTAAAATAGTATGAGTATGTTGGTTGAGATAAAAAACGAAGGTAAAAAGTTTAAATGTTTTTCTTTTTCGATTTAATTAATAAAAATTAAATTACAGTGAATAATTACATGTGTTTAATATAAATTATCAATATTTGCTCTCAAATATTACTAGAACCTTATTTCTATGTTTTTTTACTTATTATTTTAAATTTCATGGTCATATAAAGGATCGTGAACAATCCATATTTTTTAGATATTCTAATCATAAATTTTATTAACTCTGATATTTGTTAAACATTTATTTATATTATTATTGGGTCATTTGTCTTTGATATGCCTTTTACCACAATATTTTATGCATGAAATCATTTACTTTTAATTGTTACTTCGCATTAATAAATATGTGTGATCTTAAATAACTTAGTAATAGGAAAATATTTATTTAAAAGCTTACCTTAAAATTCTTAAAATTTAAAACATTATAAAATGATCCTTATTACTATTATAGAGTAGTAATACTATGCTTTTAATATCCAAAGAGTAAACCTAATTTTGATTTAATACCATTTTGATCAATTAACCTTATCATTAAAAAAAAACTCATTTAATGTTATTTATTAATAGGTATAAAAATTAAATGAGTATTTTAAAAATGCACAGATAAATTTATGAAGCGAAATTAAATAAAAATAATACTAAGTCTATATTTGTCTTGAGGAGCTATCAAATAATTAATTTATATTAAGTTTTGGATTTACAAAATAAAAACAAACATCTTGAAAAACTTAAGTCTATAAAAATCTGTAGTCTTTAAAAGATTGAGTTATTTTAATATAGTACTATAAACAATATAAAAGCATGATATTAGTTAGTTAAAAAATTTATCTATCCTAATAATTAAATTATTTTTGATGATTTTCTTTTTTCTTAATGTATGTATGTACTGTCTGTCGTACATCAATATTGAAATTTCTCAGTAACTGTAATTAAGTTTTTTAATACAAAATATCATGTCAGTAAAATTATATGTAAGTGAGTAAGAATTAAAATAAAAAGCCTTAAGAAATAAATCATTTAGTTTTAATATGAAGTATTTGAAATATTTCATACAAACTATTTATAGAATATTTGTGAATTTGAAATGTAAACTTCTGCAAATAATACATATAAAATAAAAATGATATAATCTTGAAGTATTTATTTAAGAAAACTATAATAGCACTTTAATAATATTTAGATTTTATTTCAATTCAAGTTATTTAAAGGGTTTTTAAAATAGATTCTTAAATCATTTATTATTTATTTAATGATTTCTTTCTATTTTATTATCACAAAAAAATATATACAAACATGAAAACTTAAAGAGATTCATGTAGCATGAATTTAATTTGACAAAAAAAATTAGATGAACAGAAAAGATTGTTTTGAAGCTCAAACAAATAAACAAACAAACAAACGTGGATTTTAATTAGATTAAAATAAATTGAAAAAAGAATTAAGATTAATTGATTGAAGAGTTTTATTGAATTTTATTAAATATTAAAACATGTTGTGTATATATAAATATAAATAAGGCAGTAAAGATTGTACAATGGTATATAAAATAGTAATTTTTTGAGTTTTTTTATATTAAATAATGGACAGATGATATCTTTTTCACTTGGTTATTTCAAAAGAAATTGAAAGTAAAGTTTGATATTTTTGTTGGTTAATGGCTTAGAAATAAGCCTTTTAATTTATTAAAACAGGAGGGAGAGAGGAGGGAAAAATTTATTTGTGATTGTCATTGAAATTATATTTGTTATTTTTATTAAAGAAGAGATTTAAGTTTAGTTAAATTGGCCATTCGTTCATTCATGTATTTATGAATGTATGTATTTGCCATTAAATCGATGAATGATTTATTCAGAAACGGAGTTCTTAAATGGAATCAATTTAATTTTAATTATTTGAAATTAACAAATCTCCAATATTAATTCTTCTTCTATTGAGGATAGGAGATCTCTTTAAATCAAGAGATCCAGGAGAAGAAATGCATGAAGAACAAGATGAAGATAAACTTATTTCTAATTCAGGAAGTGATTATTAGCTGCTGCTGTCATTGCTAAAAGAATTTTAGTGGATAAGTAAGTTAATTTAGTATTGAGCTTGTTCCTTATTTTATTAGAAGAAGTCTCTGAAGTGCTCCTCGGGAGCCTTTTAGATAATATTTTAAGCATCAAGCCAGTCATTAATTCTTTATTCAGCTTCAGCAGAAAACATAGCATCATATTTAGGAGCTAATTCCATACTAGAAGTCATTGAGGAATTGTTGGAGAAGAGTCTGAGTTTTTTTTAGTTTTTGGTTTAGACTAACATTTTGAATGATTGATTGTGTTTGTATATTGTTTGTTTGTTATATGAGTAATGTGTATTTTTGGGATTATTTTTGGTTTGCTTATTTTCTTTTGCAATTTTTCTTTTTATTTTTTTTTAATTAATTTTGAAATTTCTTCAGAGTTATTTTTATACAGATCGTTCAATCAAACAATTAATTAAAGAAGAAACAAAAAAAGCTATCTTATTTTTTATTGTTATTTCTTTATTAATTCCTATTATTATTGTGATTTCAATTGAATTTAGATGCTGTAATCATAATAAATCACCTAATTAGTCAAATTTCATCACTTTTTTGTGATTTATCTACATAATAAATCCTACCCCATTTAATTATTTATTTTTTAGTGCTCATAATTTATTTTTACTTATTTTTCCAAATCATTTAAACCTTCATACATACCTTTACTGATAATCTTTTCTATATATGCATACAATTTCCTTTTGCATAATAAATGATTGTTTTCAAGGTTCGTTCATTTTGATCTTTTAAAGAAATATACATTTTTTTTAATTGACACTAATGTCTGAAATTTTTCATTTTTGTTTATGTACATACATATTTTATAATAAACATTTAAGTTAAGTTAATTTTAATAGTTGCAGGATAAGAAATATGTTTAATGAGAAAAGCATTTTTTAATACTTTTTATTTATTTAGATTCTCCTTATCGAATTATTGAATTTTAAGGCAACATCAAAGAAAATTATTTAGTAATTCATATCAAACTTTGCTGTTTGTAATTTGTTTAAATTTGTAAATAATATTGTTGTTAATTATTCTATAAATATAGTAATACTGAATATTTATTTGGCTAAATAAAACTCTTTCAAATAAAAAACGAAAATGAGTTTATTTTATAGAGAGAAAATATAGATTTTTACAAAAAGTAGGAAAATTTAAAGTTAAATACAAATTAAAATATGCAGTTATAGTAATCAAAGGGGTATCAATCTAATTTTGATGGATTTTTTTAATATTATTTATTTATATTTTACTTGTTATTTGGTTATTTAATTCTTTTATTTTGAATTACCCAAATAGTTTGTATTCCTTTTTTAATAATTGTAAGTATATTTCAAGATACTTCGAAACTATAGAATAGAGCCAGAGTTATTATATTAGTTTTATTAGACCTTACCCGAGTATAGATAAAATTTTTAACTCTTGTTTTTTTATATATCTTTTAAAGAAAGTCTAATTTCTATTATTGATAAAATAAACTTGATTAATTTGGTTTATTCAATATCTTAAAATTATTCACCTCATCTTAGAAAGCAAGTTTTCCATTTCATTAATACCCTGGATCTAAAGTGTATACAAACTATCCATATATTCATATTTAAGATTACTCATTTAAATTCATAAAAACTATTCAAAGATATTAATAACATCCCTTAACTGAACAGATTTTATATTTTAAAGCTTTTTATCAATATTTAATTGAAAATTAGTACTGGGCAGTATTTTAAATAAAATAAATCAGAACATACAACACTATTTTTGTTTAACTCTAACTAATATTAACAAATATCTGAAAGGATTCTCAGATATCTTTGAGATATCTAACCAGACTGTCAGATTTCCTGAGTCGAGGTATAGAATTCAAATTATACTATTTTATAATAATTCCACTCAATTCTCTTTATGTAATTATTTAGTCAGCAAATATTTATCTATCTATTGCTTATAGTTATTATTTAATTGGATTATATATAAATACTTTATGGTATTCCAATTTCTATACTTACTTAGAAATTTTGAGATCTTCTCTGCTACAGATATAGTTTTGTACTATAAAACAGATCTTAACTAATTTTATTAAAATATATCTGTTATTTGATCAATTTTATTTAATTTATCCTACCAAATCATTTATTTACTTATCTTTTAATGATTATGAAAAATTCGATTGTGGTGAATTTTAAAGATTACTCAACCAAAATCAAATTAATAAAATAAAAAAACAAAAGAGCCAAATAAAAAGTAAAATAAACTCCTATTTCAAAATATCCCTCTTTCCTTCTTTACATTTGATTATTTATTTTCAAAACAAAATTTGTATTTTTCCTTTGATATTAGGAATTAGTTAAGCTTTAATAGCGAATTTTCTTACACAAAACCCCATTAAATTCTGTCTCTAATAATTTATTTTGTTAATTTTAATTGAATTGGTCGGTGTAGATACATATAAATATTTGTACTATAAATAATTTAAAGTTACTTCACATAATTTTGAGAATCAAAGATATTAAACTAATTTCTTAGCTTGTACACACATAAGAACATATTAAATTATTTTTAATATTTTCATACTCATTTTTTAGAGATAACGATAATTGCACCATTGTGCGATAAGTAAATTAAAAATGTTATTATCTGATTTCAAAGTTAACAAAATTCTATTAATAAAAACCTTACTTTTTAAAACATACGCACAAAAAAGATGATGACTGTGGGTGTGAAATTTTTCTTTATTAGTTAGATAAACTTCTCAAACTGCATTTTTAAATTTCTTGTAAATTAAAAAATGACTCTCAAACAATAAATTAACTTATTGAATCCAAAATAACTTATCAACTTTTAATCAATTATAGAGGAAACGAATTTAGCATATCCCCATTCCATATATTATTTAAATTTAAATAAATCTCTTATTTATATTTGTAACCCTTAATTAAATCAGTTTTTTGAAGTTTTTTCCAAAAATTTCAAACAAGTTATTTTTCAGACTCTCATATGCTTCTTTATCACATTTTCTCTCAAATTAATACATAATTAAAATATAAATTCCTACACAATACTTTCAAATTAATTGATTATTTAGTTGTGCGTGTATATGTTTTTTTGTTCTTAACAAATATCTAAAATATATATTTTTGAGTCAACTTTTAATACTCCAACATAGTGTAAACTAAAGAATTCCTACCAATTATTTAGATTCAAGATTTCAAAAATCCTACTCTTTTTGATTATAGTTATATACTTGATATCAATTTAAATAGAAACTTACTCAAAAATTTTGTTCCTAACTTGTAATTTTCTAATTATAATAAGCAATTTTTTTTATGAAAGATTTAAATAAACGAAAATCAATAAAATTTAGATTGTATTTTATGTGTAAAATAAAAAAAACTAATTAAAGCTAATAAAAGATTCAAAAAAATTCAATTACTTTTTTAATCAACTTAATAAAATACCTTACAAATTTCAATCGAACCTTTAAATCATAGATATGCATTGCATTTAATTAAGATTTATTCAACACCCATAAAACAGAACCAAAAATATTTACTTTTATTGTATTGTCTATCTATCTATTTATTAAAGAAGACTTTTTAATTATTAGTTAAATATTTTTTCTAGATCGCTGTGGTTTTATTTTTGTCTAAAATCTTTTCAGAAAATCATCTTTGCTGTTTACTAAATTAAAAATTTAAATAAAAAAATCACAGTTAACACTAATGATTATTAAATAATTTAACCTCGGGTTAAAAAACTTACATTCAAGCATACAAAAATTATTACATTGAAAACTCCTTTAAAATTGTAATTTGAAAAAATTGATAAAAAAAATATTGAAAATTAATTCTCAACCATCAAATATTGTAAATTTAATGTGAAAATAATAATTAGCTAACTAGAACCTAATTAAGTATTTTCAGTAGCTTGCAATATCGATACTGCTAATTATTTTTTATTGCAGTAACAATTAATGCAATTCTCATTTTCATTAATATTCTGAATTTATTACTGAATTATCAATACAAAATTATTTTATTTAGTATATTTAAATTTTTAAATTTAAAATATCATCCTATTATCTTTCTAATGTGTCTATTCGAATAATAATGTCATAAAAAAATAAAAAGCTATCCAAAATACAAGCTTTATTGTTTTAAATATTTAAAAAAAATAAATTATGTCATATGTGGAGTATCTTAAATGCAAGATTTGTAAGTTAAACATTCAGTATAACCATTTAACTTCCTTAAATATTTAATAAATATTAGTTATTGCTAAAATTAATATCTTAGATATTACAAACTAAAACACAAATAAAATATTAAAGTAAAAAATTTAGTTTTTTTATTTTTGTCTGACGTTAGCTTCTTTCTTTGACAAACAACTTTAATAATCTTTCAAAATTATTATTTTTTCATACTTACCAAAAGTATACTAAATTAAATTTTTGTTCCTCCTCTTTACAATTAAATACATACAGTTAATCAAATTTTGACCACTAAATTTTCGTTTGATAAAATAAAATATTAAATTAGCCCAATATTATTAAGAAATAAAAGTACAATGTTACTTAAATAAGAACCAACATATTTGTTTAGCACGTGATTAAATTTAATCGATCAATATTTGCTTTCGTATTATACTAAAAACAAATAATCAATTATTCTATATTCAAATATTATCAAAAATAATCTATTTTTCTTTTTTCACTATCAAAGAAGAAACTATTTTTTCAAATTAATTTATCTTTTCTATTTCTATTTTGAATATTTTGACTATCTATTGTGGTAGTATTTAGATTAGTTCATTTCAATAATTAAAAACAAAAAGTAAGATTTAATGTTTAAAATAATTTTAACATACTAAAAAAAATATTTCTACATTATTTATATTTTATTTACTTTGAACATTTAAATTATTAATTAATCTTTATGAAAAAGATTTTATTTTATTGATTTTACATTTTGTAGGATTTTGGTTCTGTGTATAACTATTAATTAAATTGTTATACAACATATATGAGAATACTAATTTAAAATAAATAAATTTATATACTTTGCCATTTTATAAGTAATAACAATATATTAAGATATTTATTAACTACTTTGGCTAATTAATAAATAGATTTTTGTATAAAATTTAGAAATTTAAGGTGATTTTTATCAAAAATAAATTATTGGGTTAGACTACAAATAGATTTTTTCATTTTCAAAAAACAAAGTTAAATCAAATTAAGAAAATATTGAAAAATAAATATCTTTTTTTTATCTTTTTTCAAAATATATGGGTATTAGGATCTATATTTTTTCTAGCTAATTTAATAAAAATGATAAACAAATTAATCAACTAATCTTATTGATTGTATTGAGTCCTTTGAAAATCCTTTGAAATTTAATTAAATAGATAAATAAATTAAAAACTCATTTTATGGTATTTTATTTTGAGTTTACTTCTATTTTTTGAATTATAATCGTAACTTATTGTTAAATATATTAAAAAATTAATTATTATTTCGTCTGTTTAAATTTTTGTTATTAATCCTTATAATTGTAACTGATTTAAATTAAAAGAAATATTTGTTAATTTTATTTGCTGTCTTGATGCTTGAAGGCACAATTATTATCATTTATTTATAATTTACTGCTAGTTTTTTCTATTTTGTTTTATTTCAAAAAAATCGAATAATATTTATAAAGTAAGGATGTCAAACGAATTGACAGTGAAAGCTAGGTATAAATGGGCTTATATATTTGATAAATAGATATTAATTTTAATTATAAATAGAAATATATACACTTCTACTCTAGAGATAATATAACAATTGATTTCTTATCTATAATTTATAAAAATACATATTAAAATACTCCAAATAATCATATTTTATCATAGGTATAGTTTTTTTTCTTTAGTAGTTAAGATTATTCTTTGAAAGAATATTCTGATATTTTTAATGAATAACAGATTTAGAAGTTTAAAAATTTTTGCACTGCCTTGATTCGGTTTGGATACAATTTTTTTAGGACTAAATTTATGCAACTAACTCAAAAAAAATTTCAAATAACTCTGAGTCTGATGATTACTGTAAATTTATTTCATCAATTATTCTTTATTAGAAATTTATTAACAAGAGTTACAAATAAATTTGCTTAAATGAGAGCAATATTTATAATTTAATAAAAATATTTCTAAATAAATTCTCAATATAAAAAAAGCAATTATGCTAGTATCATTATATCTTTATTCTTTCATTTTGAAAATAATTTATATTTTTATTGTGTTTTAAAATTAAGATAACTTATTACAGATAATAACCAATTCAAGTAGGTATTAAAATTAATTTTTGTTCTAAAATGCAAATTCAATTATATAAATAAATTACATAAACAATAACTAAATAATGCCAAGTGATGGAATTTCAATAAATGTATTTTTTGTACTGTCAAAATTAAGAATTTTTATTGTTGTTGTTGTTTTAAATGTTTTTAAATGAGAGAATCTTCAGTACTGTTTATTTAGAATAATAAACACAAAAAGAATTATGTAAAAAATAATATAAAAAGAAATAAATTAGAAATTATTTTTTAAATTTAAAAGATAAATAAAATAAACATTTCTGAAAAATAAATTTTATGATTTAAATTTTACACTAAAAAATAAATTTATTTAAATTTGGTTAGAAATTCAATTTATTGCATTTATAAAATATAGTGATTTTAATACATTTTATTTGATTATCTTAAAAAAATTATATTTTATTGTTAAAAATGTATATTTGCTTCATTAAAACTCAAGCTTCTAATTGTTCCTTTTATTATTTTGGAGGATAATCTTTCATAAATTTCTTTAGAATTTTTTGCTCTTCTTAATCTTATCTTAATACATTTTTATAATTTTTCTTTGATCCAACGCAGTAAAATTTATTAAGTCGTTCTATGTCTTCGTCTGGAGTTAGCAAATACCCATTTGGAATTTTTTTAGATATTTAACCTTTGTACATGTTGTTAACCTTTTAGTAAGATATTACATCGTATATTTCTTAAGGATCTTCTATTTTATCAAATATTTCTTTCATGAGCTAATTATACTTTTCATCTGGTAGATTTTAAATAATAGGCTCATATTTATCATAAACAGAGCTAATACCTGATTTTGGTTATTCAAATATATTCTTTACAGGATCAAAGTTTTTAAATATGCTTGTATATATTTCCTGATATTCTTCTTCAGAAATATTCAAAACTTTTTTTTAGCCCTTAGGACCAAATTCTCTCTTAAAGTTTTCCATTTCATCTTCAGGTACAATTAAGTATTTAGTGGGTAAATTTGGAAAAGTAGAACCATAATTTTTAAATAGCATCTCGTACGATAAAAGAGTTTTAGGCTCATGTGTTTTGTTGAGTTCGAAAACAGCTTATAGCATTAATTTACCATAGTCTTTGGTGTCTAAAATAACCTAACTAGCTTTTTTGCTATTCGCGCTATCCATTTCTACTTAGAATTATTAATAATAAATTATTAGGAGATTATTAAATTAATATTAATTTATATGTTAAGACTATTCAGATTTTAAAGAAGTGAATGAGGTGAATACTTCTAATTAATTAAAATTGAGAATCTAATTTCAATTCATCATAAATATAATATATCATTATTATTGATATTTTTATGAGAATAAATAAAAATTCATATCTTGTTCATATATTTTTGATCGGAAATCGAAAGAATAAAATAATAAATCTCAAAATTCTAAAAATAAAAAGATGCATGGCAAATATAAATATTATTAATTTCTTAAGAAGCAAGATTGAAATGCTTAATTTTGTAATATTTAATTTTAAAAAAGGTAAATTGTAATATAAATAATTATATAATATTGAGTAAATAAATCATTTAATTAAAATTTTAATAAAGATGATTTGGTTGCTTTAATTTTAATGGATTACTTCTAAATAATCGAAGAAACCTAAATAATTCAACCTAATTCTATTTTTAAATTAATAGCTCATTTAAGTTAAAAGTATCTAAATTTTACAAAATACACTTTAATTCAAGTTTAAAAGATTCTTCTAAATTTAAAATCTCATTTATATATTTATTTATTTATATTATACTCTTTAATTATATAAGATTCTCCCTTGATACAACAGGCATTAAATTTATATTTATTATTTTAATTTAATAGACTTTTATAATTTAAAATTATTTTTTTAACTTATAATTTTACTAAAGTTCTTAAATTAGAGAGTTTAGGTTATAAATATAAATATTGAAAAGAGAAAATGCTATGATAAACTAACTTTTTTACGATATCTAAAATAAAATATTATCTCAAAATTAAAAGGTTTAAATTTAGTTAAAATATTTGGGTTAAAAACTTATAATTAAGTAACAAACCTCTAATTAAGCATCAATTTATATTTAATAGATTTTTTAATTTAAAAAATATATTTTAAGCTTTAAATTTTGTAAATCTTAGAATTCTTTAAGAAAATTTTGTAAAAATAAATGAAATCATCTGTTTAGAAGCCATTATTTGGCATAAATTGCTTATTTTTTATCTCAATCTAAATTTTCTAAATTTAAGTAACATAATCTAAAATTAGAGAATAGAAATTTTTTATTTTATTGTGTATTATTTTATAAAATCCAAATCTTTAAATATGAAGGCAAATAAAACTCTTCCAAATAAATGAATTTTTTAAATTAGAATCAAAATATTTTGAAATTGATTAGTTATATAATAAATAATTGAAGAACAAATAAAATGAAAGTTCTTATTATTCAATAAGTTACTAAAAAAAGTTTTTTCACCATTAATTTGTAAAATAAAATATTGTTTTTATCTAATTTACTGAAACAAAAAGAGTTTGAAAATTTGTTGTAAAAATCTAAAAAACTAATTGTATTAAAAACATATCAATTAATTCATATAAAATTTTATTTAGATTATTTTAATCAGTCATTAAAAACATAGAGTTTTTATCTAAACAATAATTAAGGATAAAGAGTAAACTAATATGGGATGTAGTTCTTCTTAACCAAGAGTAAAGAAATTCCGTGATTTTATTAGGGTTGGCTATTTGTAAAGTAGAGCTGTATCAAATAAAAATGAAATGATTATGCAAAGAGATAAAAGTAAATCATACTCAGGAAACAATTCAACAAATTAAAATATATAACAACAACTAAACTCGTTTGATGATTATTAAGTGATCAAAGGGAGAGGATAAAACTTCAACAAAATAAACGCAATTAAAGTCTCATTTACTAATAATATTATTTTAAATATGGAAGTTGCTTATGAATTAGATGATGGGTCGATTATAACTGGAGAATCTAGTCGTGTTTATGCTGAAAATAACATGAGCTAAACTGCCTAAAAAGATTAAAAATGTGTAAAGAGCAGGGCAGTCTCTGCATGCGACCCGAATAATTTATAAGGAGACTAATTTGTTTTATTTGATGCAAAAATATGTTCAGGGGTATTTGAGATTCTCCAAGATGATTATTTATACGAAATATCTGGTTCAGCAAGTAAATAAATTATTAAAAGGAATTTTATAGATATCTGATTGCTTTCTTTTTCAAGCTTATTATCTTTTCACATAAAGCAACTTTTATACTCTTAATGACATAATAAGCCATATAAATTTTACAACCTTTACTTTTACAGAAATTAATTCTTTTTCTATTAAAGAAAAAGGAATTTAATTTATTATCATACCAACTAAAAATTCCATTTTTATATGCTAAATATTATTTTCATATTCAATTAGATAGCTTTTATGTAGAGCAAATTAAATTTAAGACCTACAAAGGCTTAGAGGGTATATTTGGAGAGAAGAAAAGCGGAATTGAGTTTAGCTTTAAAGAATAAGGTTAAACATTTGGTCCTTTGAGCGGAACATTCAAGTAGAGTATTGATTTAAAAGCCTTAGCTATGTTTGAATTTAAATTAGTAGAAACTCCTTCAGATTTTATGGTTGAATTACATCAAAGTAAAAAGAGAGAGCTATACACAAACTCAATCTCTTCTGAATAAACAAAACAAGATCTTAAACAGTAATTTAAAAAATAGTAGTTGTAGTTATAAAATAATTGAGATTGATAATTAATAAGATATTTAACATTCAAATAATTTTATTTGTAATAAAAGTAACATTAATTAACTAAAATATAAAATAACAAATAATTTTATTTGTATTGAACATAAATAACCAAAGAATTGATAATTATAATAGAATAATCAATTAGACTCTTGGACAATTTTCAGTTATTGAGTACTAAAAAAAATTTATACAAAAATAAAAAAATGTTTATTTTAATTGATATTTAGCCAATTAGTAAGTAACAATATCTATCTCTAAAAATATATAAATAAACACATTAATAAAAGCTAGAAAAAAGATGAATATTTATACAAAATATAAAAAAACAAACTAATTAATTAATTAAGTTATTAATTATTTGTATGATAATATAAATACTAATTTCTATGAAAATTAATTGATAAATTGTCTATTAAATAATATTAATAATAATAGAATGTATTCATTTATAGAAGTTATTCATTGTGATTGATCTAATTGAAAATTAGTGATTAGATATGTTAGTGAATATCTTAATTTATTTATTTAGTTGGATTCTTTTTTATATGATTTTGTTTTGGTTTTATTAAAATATTCACAGACACCTTTTTTAATTAATATCTACAAATATCTGAGAGAAATGAATTATTTTTTTTCAAAATAAAGAAAAAGATGAGCGAATATTTTTGATGCAAATATTTTTTCAATTTCAATCTTGCTAGAATACATTTATTGCTTCTTCTTTTTCATCTATGTTTTCATCTATGCTTTTTATATTATTTTTAACTATTGGTTTTATTACTGAATTTTAAGTAACAATTATGTTTGGGGTTCCATTTTACTTAGCTACGCTTGTTTCCATATTTTTATCATCCTTAGGTACTATTAATTACTAAAACGAGCTCCTAGTTAGGTTCTTAGCATAATATTCAATTTATTGCTAATCTAACTTCAAGTGCTACATAAGTTAAATATTTGTTTCCAACAAGGCATTCTATTTTTTTTATATTTCTTTTAAATCTTCTCTTAAAAAGTCAAATTATCTTCCCTAATTATTTTAAAAGTTGTTTTAGAGATAAGTTAATAGATAAATATATTACCAT
The DNA here is from genome assembly GCA_000231845.2 of Tetrahymena malaccensis 436. NCBI lineage: Eukaryota > Ciliophora > Oligohymenophorea > Hymenostomatida > Tetrahymenidae > Tetrahymena > Tetrahymena malaccensis. The sequence continues at coordinate 2,049,726 of JH719946.1, read as the reverse complement.
TTCTTCACTGATATTCTCATCTCCTATGCTCCTATATTATCTTTGAGCTATTTTAAATTCGTTCAAAGCTTTTCTCAGTCTAATTTATGTTCTTTTTATAATTTCAATGTCAAATTTTATTGAATAAATTTTGCTAATTAATTTACTGTTTTTTAAATTATCCTTCAAATTTTCCTTTACGGTTAGCTAAACCTATTTTGGCTAACAGAGTCAAAATATGTGCTGCATGATGCTTCATTTAACCTTTCAAGTGCAATCTTTACAGAACTGCTATAGCCTTTTTTTCGAGTGTAGTAATATTCAAGGTGTTACTTAATGTGATAACCATCATTGATACAATAAATACACCCCAAATACAGACAAAGAAGATAATAAATCTTCCTAAATGAGTTCTTGCAAAATAATCACCATAACCTACAGTAGTCATTGTTACAATAATATTCCACATACAATTCCAGAAGCTGTAGAAGAGGAGCTACCCATCTTATTGATTTCTAAATATTTTTTGAGATACGAATAGGATTTAAATTTAAAAAATAAATAAATTTACCTATATAAGGGAGCTTCACAAATTCTGATCATATAACCAAAATAAAAGATAGAAATAACCATTGCACTTGTAATCAATATATAGGGTTGGGTTTCCATGATGCACTTAATTACAAACAAGTAGTCAGCTTCACATGCATACATACTACAAACTCTTTAGGTTCTATTATTGTACCAAACTGACATCATCAAAAGCGTTCTAACTATCAACAAAACACGAAGTAGCATAATTAGCAATAGAATTTCATTTAAGTGATAGTATGCTTCATTTTAAGTAGGTTCATTGAAAAAATATAGACGAATTTACCATGTCCATGGCATAGGATGGACTGCACTGACAACGATTTCAATAAGCATCCACTTAAAAAATCCAGATGTAAACAAATTCGATTTCTGTGAAATAACTTTTCTTGTTTTAAGCCATTCGAGCTTTGCTTAAAATCTAACAATAGTGAGTAAGATCATACCTTTTTTAAAAAGATTTGTTAAATTATAGAATTATCAAATAAGATTACAATCAAAAATATCAAATTAAATATTCCTCTATATCATTTTACTAAGATTAACATTAAAATAAGAAGCAACCAATAAAAGATAAAAAATTTTGTTAAACTTTTCTAAAATTTTTTTAGATATGCATTAATGTTAATTTCATAGAAAATCAATTTCTATAGCTTAGTACTAAGATAATTATATTAAAGAACGGAAATAAATAAAACCAAAGATGTCTAAAATTTGATGAATTAATAATATATTTTAAAATAGCCAAAAAAAATGATATTGCTCTAATTTATTTTATTGATAAATCCCCCTTTTCTTTTTTTCTTCTTCTTCATATTTTGAATATTTTAACTTTCTGTTTTATTTAAATTCGTTGAGTTAATTTACCTAAAGTTAATATAAAAGTCATCCAAAGCATGGCCTTAGCTGTAAATTCTTCTTTTTCCTCGAATTCTAAATCATACTCTAAAACTGCAATAACTATAGACAAAAAGGAAAATGATGAAACTGCTTGATCGATAAGTAAAAATCTTGCATAATAAGCCTTTGTTTTTCTACCGTCTTCAAAACCTCCAATTGAATTATCTCCATCATCCTCATCGTCTTCAATTATGTTTTATAATGTTTATTTTTTCTACACATTCTGATTCATGCCATCATCTTCTTTGGATTGTGTATTTAAAATTTCTGCTTGCTCGGTATCTAAGTACAACAGGTCTTTGTTTTGAGTATCTAAGCGATGATTATTTTCTTCTGTTTATTAAGGCTTGACTTCATCAAAATTAGGTAATTATTCAAAAGTCTTTTTTGACTAACTCTTTTTTTTAGAATGGCCTCCGAATGGATTAATAGGTAATCCTCCGCCTCTTGGAACTGCTAGAGGAATATTGCTACTCTTTTTACTTTGCTTTGCAGCAGTTAATGCTTACATCCTTTTAATTTTAGTAAATTGATATGTAAAACTAGTTCAAATTTTCAAAATAAAAGATTGTATTCAATCTAATAATACTCAAATGAGTAGCTTATCAAATTTAATTCTTGCTGCATAAAAATAGACTTGAAATAAGCATTCCATAATATGAAATGCAATTTTTATTCAGAAAGAAATTAAAATATATTTTAAATGTTTATATTACCTAATTGCTTTATAAACTAGCTAGCTGTTATAGTTTTTTTAAGTATTTTGATTGATAATATGTATTGTGATGTATTTGAAAGCTTTTATTGTTTTTTTTGTCAATTAATTATTACTATTTAAATTTACTAATTACAAACTTAAATAATCTATCTAATTATTTTTTTATTTATATATTCATTCACTTTTTTCGAGCACATAAAATAATAAGCAGTATTACTATTTTTTACTTCTTTTTTATCTATTAAACAAGTAATTAACTCTTTTTTTTAATTATTCGTTATGATCTTTTATTTTTTTTAGGTAATAAGAGAATCCTTTTGTGCCTATGTCTTAATCTTATACAAAACAACTGCGATTTGAATTAACTTAATTAAATGCACTTCTAAAATATTAAATAAATTAAATCTTTCCTTTAAAATATAATTAATTCTAAAAACTCCTATTTAAAAACTCCTAAAATTTAGACAAATCTCTTCAATATATTATTAAAATCTTAATTAATACCCTTTAATTCTAATAATAGATTTGTAATTATATTTAAATTTGAGTCTAAATTGTCTTAAAACCATTCCTTTATTTCTAAATGAATAAATAAATCTAAAGCTCAATTCATATTAAATAGATAGCTTTTTCCACGCAAATATTAAAGCAATCCTAAATATCTTAAATTGAATTTAAAAATTATTAGTTAACACCAAACCTCTCTATGTAATTAAATCAATTTCCCCAATTCCAAAAATTTAATAGTGCAAATAGGAAAATTAATGTTCATAAATATTTAATGAGCAGCTCAATAAAAATTGTTTACATTCAATTTCATAACCTCTCTTAATTTAATCTTCCTAAAAACCATTTAAATAGAATATTCATAATAAATAATTAATTGCCACTAAACCGCTCTAATCCAATCAATTTTCTTAATAAAAAATATTATAAGTACAAATAGAAAAATTAAAATTTACAAGTATAAAATGAATAATTTTATAAAATTAAATACTCTCATAATAATAAATTAAAAGATTAAGATTTTAATTTTTCAAATTGATAATTTAAAATTTTATTTATTTAAAATTTAATTTTTATAATTAATTATTTAGTATTATTTGAGATTTTTAAAATCTTTAAAAAAATTCTTTTAATATATTTAAAATTTTTACAAAAACATTTTATTCATGAACAACACACAAATAAAAACATTCAAGATTGCTTTTTTTTTGAATAGCTTATATACTGATTATATTTTATGTAGAGGTCATTTAAAATTAGTTTTATAACGAATTCTCTTATAAAGATGTAAATGAATTGCCTATCCTTTTTAAATTTATTTATTTAAGAGTTGATTTCACTCTCATTTTCAGAAGTGTTTTGTGTGTGCAAATTTAGAGAATAAGAATTTTGTAATAAGTAAAAGAAGAGACACATGTTTTTAAGCAAATCGAATATGCAGTGGTAATAATCTATTTATTACTTTTCTTCATTTTCTGTTTTTAAAATTTTCTTAAATTTTTTTAAGAATGTGTTTTTGTATTGGTCAAATTTATTGTTGAGTTTGGATTATAAACTATTTTGTTAATTTGATCCAAGCTAATCGTTAGAAAGCAAGCTTATGTTATTGCTACTAGTGTTATTGTTATTATTATTTATTATGTTGCCACTAGTTTAACTATTTTAGTTGTTGGAATTATTAGAATTTTTGTTAGGATTTAAAAATTACATGTTTTCTTCTATTAAATACTTTTTATTTTTATAAACACTCTAACAATATTCCCGCAATGATTTTACACTAGCAAATAGTTCGTAACTAGGACTGTATTTATTCATAACTAATATCTACTCAATATTATAACCTAATTCATGCATTATAGCTTGCTTTTCTTTTAGTGTTTCGTTTTCTTCAATAGGCATATACCATATCAAAGGAGTAATAAATAATCTCTTTGTTAATTAAACTCCTTGATGCATGCTGGTAAATAGCAGTTTAATGTTCATTTCTATCTTTTCGAATTCATCTACAACATTTAATAGAGTTTCTAATGAAATTTACTAGTTGTTAGCTCCCTATTAATAGCAAAGAAAAGGATTAAATCTGCTATCTCCCTCTACGTTTAATAAATCTGATTTTTTAATTGGATAGATGCTATATGGATCCATAATATCGAATGTTTCCAAATGATTTTCCATTTCAATAAGTTCTCTCTTTTATTTTTATAGCGAAAGAGACTTGCACCTATTTTAGTAGCTAAAAATCAAAGTTTGCAAAACAGTTTAAAACTAATCTTTGCAGTAAATTATTTCTTATTCTAAAATTATAATAGCTTTCTTTAAAAAGTCTATTGCTAAGGCTTCACAGTTTTTCTCCTACTCAAGTTGAATTGCTTTTTGTGCTAGTGCTAACCCTGATTAAATTGCAATGCTTGCATTTGCTTCAACAGCCATTGTAAGAATATCTTACTATTAGCTTGTCTCTTAGCTCATTTAATATAATTATAAATTACTTTAATAAATTGAAATCTGAATAAATTATCAAGAATAAATTTTTGATGACCTTTGTAAATTTTTCTTGATATAAATTTTGATATGGTAAAATTTGTAATTAAATAAATATCTTTAAGCATAGAAATTTATTTTTTAAGCCTTTAATAGATCGATAGATATACCAAAATATTCCTTAGAAATTTAGATAGAATTTTTCAAAAAAGTAAAAGAAAGAATATAAGCATTTCATTTTAAGTCGCATTAAAACATTTAACAAATAAATGCATATAATTTATTATTATTTTAAAGTGGATTATAAATATTATTCATTATTTGAAGTATTCAACCATCTTATCGATAGCTCTAAATCTGTGGGAAATTTTATTCTTTTCTTCCTTGGGTAATTCAGCATAGGTCTAGTCATAGCCATCAGGTTAGAAAATAGGATCCCTAATTTTATTAAAAGTAAATTCAATTAATTTTTAAAATCTTACTTAAAAATATTTATTACCATCCGAAGTTTTAAGGACCTCTAGGTTCGACAATAGTTCCCTTTATTACAATGAATGAAAATTAAGTTAAAAAATTATTTTTTTAAATCTATTTACTGGAGTTCTTCCAACAAAGCAAATAGGTTCCTTAAGTTCTTCACTCATGTAGGTGATAATGCATTAAGCATAACCAGTTTTATCTTCGAATCCAGCAAGCATTTTATGTAAACCAGCAGGCTTAAGTTCTTACAAGAACCATTTACTAATATTATAAATAAAAATTAGATTTTATTTTATTTATAAAAAAGCAAGTTTTTAATCAAATTTATCAAGATACAAACAAAAAGTATCTTTTATCTACTAACTAAATTAAGAATTTAATTTTTATCAAAGTAGCCAATATTATTTTAATTCTTTGTTAATCTTATATTTTTTCTACTAAGATTTTTTAGATTTTTTAAACAGCTATTATAAAATAAATTACATATAAGGACCAGGAAGACCATTAAAAGCATTAAAGCATAAGGAGGTATCTTCAACAATGACGGGTTTTTTAGCCTATGCAGTTAATAAATAATTTTTTAAAATTCTTCGTTTGCAATTTGGATGAATAATTATTTACTTCTTTAAAGGCAATCATAGCCTTTTCTTTGGCGATTTCTTCAGCATTTCCTTGGAGTTCAGGTACTATTTAAAAAATACAATATTATTATATTTAAACAATCATTTGATACTTACAGTCAACATTTGCAGAAGAAAGTTCGAGGTGAGTGTTAGCAAGGATTTGTTAGAATTCCAACAATTTATTTTTCTATTATAATAAATTAGATGAGCTTTTGTAAATGAAATGTTTTTAATAAAATGGCTGCTATCTCACTAAGCTTGCTTATAAATATAGAATAATATTCTTTATTAATTACGTTGCCGGTGATCAAGAATATTTCCTTTTTGTTTTGCATTCCTAATTTATTTAAAGATGTTTGTTAGTTATGTTTAATGATGTTTTGGTTTTTCAATAAAAGTAAATTTGAGTTTTAAATGAAAATTATGAAATTTAGTTGCTCCTATCACTTTATTTATAAACAGAAATTTAGTTTATGTTTCTTTTTTGGATTTATAGTCCAAACAAGTTAAATTAATTTAGGAGCTAGAATCTACAAACTAGCCGCAAGTACCAGAAATTTAAAAATGGGAGATAGTTTAGAATTATTTAAAAGTCAAAGTGCGATTAAATTTTGAAGTGTTTATCAGCTAACTAAACAATACCTTGTGAATCATTTGATTTTTCTAATTTCTTTTGAATTTATTCTTCAGAATTATCTTTATCAGTGAAAGGATTTTCGCGCTTCTAGTTAATATCGTTGCTTTCTTATTAGCTCATTTTTATTCTTTAATAATTAACAAAATCTTAATTTTTTTTATTTAATATCAATATTTATTCAAAACACATAATAATTCTATCAATCTTTTTAAAGATATGAACTTCCTAGATTTCTAAATCCCTTTGCTTAACTATTACGACCATTTCTGTTTATTACTTACACTTCTTTCAGATTTCTTTCTATTTCTTTCAACTACCATAAGAAAATTTCTTATCGTTTCTAAAAATCCTAGAATATTTATTTATTCATAGCTTAGTATTTTCAATTTAAAACAAAATAAAAACGAATCTTATTTTGGTATTGCTCAAATTTATTTAATTATTTAAGAATTTAGTAACTCAGCTTTAAAAGCAGAGGAATTCTTAAAGATGTTTAAATTAAGTTAAATTTTCAAAAAGGAAATTTTGTTAAATTTTTTAGCATTTAAAATATAAAAATAGAGATAAATTTTTGTTTTAAGTTATTTTATTTTCTCAATAATTTAAAATTTGGAAATTATTATTTTTAAAACTGGTAGTATCACTTAGAATTAAGAATAAAAGTGTTTAATAAATATAACTAATTCGTATTTTAATTTGTAAAGTAAAGATATTTCTGAAAGCTATTTTATGAGCTTTAAAGAGATAGTTTTATGTAGACCTAATAAGAGAATTAAATATTAAATTATTAAAAATGAAAGAAAGATTTTTTTTTTAAACATTATCTAATAGTTGTTTTGTTCTATCAGATATCAGATTTGTAAAAAATTAAGAGAAATAAAATAAGACATTTAATTGAATATTTTTTAGATTTATTTTTTGATTAATTATTTTATTTTTTTCTGAATAATTAACAAGATATATTATTTAGAAATAAATATAAATGAATATTTAGTTAATAAATAAAATTGAGCAGTTTAAAGGATAAACAAAAGAATTACAAAGATAAATGATTATTATTTTTAGAATATTTATTATTAGATTTATTATTTTTATAGAAATAAGAAAATAATTAATTTTTAATTAGATTAAGTATTTCAATTAAAAAGTAGATAGTTAGGATTTAAACTTGTTTATTTTAAACTTTAATTGGTTATTTATAGGTTTATTTTTTAATTAATTAGTTAATGAATAGGTTTCTAGTGTTGATGTATGTACGTATTACTAGCTAAATTTGTTTAGATTTAAACAATTATGTTTCAAGATACCTTATTTAGTGCTGGTATTTTACAATTTAATATTTACTTTGAGTGGCTAAGGATATTTAATTATTCTTGTTATCGAATTGGAATAATTTTAGTTATAATTATTAATAAAATGAGAGCTATCATTAGACTATCTATATATTTTCCATTACTGCCTGCTCAAAATTTTGAATCAATTAATTTTTTACATTGTTTGATTCATTAAATTCTTCTTACTTTATTTCATTTTGCTTTTTTGATTGAGCAAATTCATCTAAAGATTCACCATCAAACATGAATTGGTTTTATTCAAAGTTTTTCAACTATTCTACAAATCCATAATTTGGATTGGCAACTTCTCTTCTGTCTTAAACATATTTTAAGGTCTATGATAGAAAAATTAAATAAATATTGAGTAAAACTAAATGATAAAATACTTATTCAAAACTCCAGTTGAACGTTCTCATTAAATACATGCAAACAATTGTGGCTGAACGAGACTTTCCTTAGGCACAGTGGATGAGAATTTTGTTATAGGGTTTGCTAATTGCTGATGCAATAAATTGATAGGTTTCTTTGAAGTGCTATTGAATGTTTGAAGTATCCTCATCATCAATATTGATTTTCAAGTAAGTTATATTCTCTAATATTAAAGATATAATTATGTTCTAATTAGTTTGTATGTATGTAAGTAAGTAAGTAATAAAATCCCAAAATAAATGAAATTTTATAAATGAATTCATCAATCGAAATCCTTATTTTAACAAAAGCTCAATATCATTAATCTCCTCTCATTATTATTGAATTTTATGAATTATTTTAAAATGGATATTTATTTTCTGATTTTGCTCTATATTTATTGTATCATAAATATTTATATTTTTCTTATTATATTTTTTAGACTCTTATTAATATCCTTGTTCACAATTATGCATATTCATTTGATAGGTAATTTAAGCTTTATCCACCAATTATTAAGAGTAATATTTAAAATTAATTATTTTAGAATGTAAAAATTATGATAGCAATTTTCTATTTATTAGAGTTTTATTAAAGCCATATATATTTTAGATAGATTATATAAAAGTTTTATTTTATATTCCTCTATTGCTATTTTAAAAAGCTCAAGATTTAACTATTTCACTAATCAGAACTAATTGTGAGTAGATGAGTAAGAAAGCATGAAAGATTTTAAGTTAATAATTAAAAAAATAATATAATTTTTAATTCAAATAAAACAAAGATTGAATTTAGTGGAAATAATAATTTAAATTTAATGCAAGAAATGCCTCAAATTTATTTAACTGAAAAAGTGCTTCGAATTTGGAAAGAATTTCTTAATTCAATTTGATTTTTAACAAAAAAAAAAAAATAATAATAATAAGTATTTAAAAAAGTAAATGAAAAGAAAATTTAAAAGAGAGGAGTGAAATCTGTGTATATTGAGCTGTATTTTAGAAGGGAATTCGATGATTTTATGTGGAGTTTTTGTGAGAAGAAGATGATAAAAAAGATAATTAATTATGAGAGTAATGTTTGTTATTAGAAGTACTAGGAGTGTGAGAAGTATTGATAGTTTATGCTTAAGTTGTTTATGGCATGGGTGTATTAGTAGTAGTTGTAGTAGTAGTAGTGATGGCGCTGTTGTGAGTAGATTTAGTGGTTATTGATGCTGTCAATGTAGAATTTTAAATATTTGTGCATTGTGATGGTGATTAGCTTAAATTCAAATTTGGTAATTCTTCAAATATGACTTATTAAAGTTATACATTTTAATCTAATTAAAAAGAAAATCTTTTTTCTAAAATTATTTAATCTATTTCTGTTTCTTGATGTTAGTTTGTAAGATTATTATGATTATGTTATTATTGCTATTAAATATTGTTTAATGTTGAGGAGGAGGAGAAGGAGGATGTTTATTTGTTTATTTAAGGTATTAAAGTTTATTAAGTATTAATAGTAGATAATTTACGGTTAGATGCAAAGTAGTTATCAACTTCGCAGGTCATGTTAACAATGTGAGTGATGCCTATTGAGTTGATGATCTCTTCGTTTGATGCATGTTTCCAGTTACCAAAGTACATACGATTGAATAAAATATCATTAGGATAACTCTACTAAGAAGCACCTAATTCATTTTAGTTATCTATATTATGATTTGCTCACTATCATATGAGGAGAAAGTAAAAAAATAAAGGAAAGAATTTAACAAAAAATAAAAATGATTTAAGAATCGTTACTGTTCAAGCTGATAAAATAATTATGCATAAAGGGGTAAGAATTAAAGAAGGATTATGCAGATTCTCTCAGAATATGAATTTCATTGATCTTATTATTTCTTAAAATTTTGTAGAGAGATAGTGCCTTACGCCAGTTTGATACTTATTAACTACAATTTGCTTCAATATCTGGATTTTCCTATAATTTCTTTTGTATTTCGCTTGCTAACGAATCGCATTCAATCTTTACTTAGCCACTGTGCAAAAGTAAATTGCTTCTGATATCTTCTGCTGACTAATTCTAATTATTTATTTTTTGCAATGATTGCAAAACCTAGTTAAACAAGGTTATGAACTCGCTATCTTTGGGTTAGACCAGGAGGAAGTTAAAGTATCTTTTAGACTTACTGAAGAGCTCTTCTTTTTCCTTCGAAAGTATTTTTTAAATTTCTGTTAATTTGACAGACTCGTCTTTGCCTTGATTTAGCAATTTAGAAACATCTTCATTTATGCTAATGAAATTTTAGAAATCATCAGTCAGGCATTCACCTCCAGATATATCATAAATAATAAAATTATTTTTATTCTTTGATGAAGATGATCCTCGCTACAGTAAGTTATAGAATATATTGTTGTCGATAATTGAGACTTCAAGTTACTTCTTCATTTCGCTTGATCTTTTTAAAATTAGTTATTTTATTTTTAATAAGTTGCTCTGTTTTTTCAGTCAAAAATAATATGAAGATTGTTTTTATTTCTTAAACTATTATTTATGCTTATTAAATTCTTTGTCTTTTATTTTTGTTGATAACTCTCGTCATATATAATTTATTTATGGTAAACATTGTTCTCTTGCATTTAATTAATTAATTCATTCATTTACTAATTATTATTATGTATTTTTCACTAAAAATTTGCAAGTCTAGCTAGCTTGGCAAGGGTGACAAAAAATTTAGGCTTATTGCTGTAAATTCAAAATAATCCAAATTTTTTGGGTTAAAAAAAATGAAATTAAACTAGAATATTAATAAAACTAGAAAGATTGTTTCATAACGAAAATTATTCTTTACTGATAAAGAAACTAGTTTTGTTTTTAGTCAATCTATTTATTTTATTTAAACTTATTGACCTTTGCTACGGCTTTCTAGTTTTATTAAATATAATTTTTTATGGATTATTCCATGCATTTCTTTGCAGCTGTAATCATTGAAGGATTATTTACAAAGCAAAATGAGATTATTTAAACATAAAGCCAATCTCCATATAAATTAAAAAAAAATCTTTACTGGGAGTTGTTTGTATTTAGGTTTTGTAATTTTTGGTTCTGCTTAATATATTTCCTAGCTTTTAATGGCCCACAAATTCTTTATTTCTTTATTATCTTTTTATGTCTTACTGGTATTGCTAATCTAATAAATGTAAATCAATAAATTCAATTTACAATATTTATTTTCCCTTTTTATCTGTTTTTGTTAATAGCAAGAGAGGATTTGTATTATTTTTTTGTTCGTTTGCTTTAATTTAATATTGATTAATACTTTAATTTTTTTGAACTTCTTTCTGAATGTATTTTTTCATTTATTTACCTTTTAGTTGGTAATAATATTTCGCAAAATTTCTTTTCGCTGTGAATATTTATCATTGAACGAATACTCTCTATTACTGACAATATTAAAATTTCTAAAAGATGTTAACTACATCCAAAGACCCTGGTTCTATTTTTTGTTTACCAAAATTTATTAAATATAGTAAATCTACCACAAAGTAAAAAAAACTTTTAATCACAAGAAAATAATTTTGAAATTCATCCAATGATTCGCATAATAGGTATTTATAAATGTAATATCTTAGATTTAAATTAATAAAAGAAATTATAAATGTATATTTAAAATGATAGAATTTGATTTTTTCTAAAAATATTAGATTAAAAAAAGAAAAGACGAGATTACATAATTCTATCAAAAATTAGATTGCCTTTATAGTTATCACATATTTTTTTTGTAAATGAGTTCATTTCCAATTTCTATAATTAAAACAATAGACATATTTTAAATAAAATAGAATTTTAACAGTTAAAATAAGTTAAAAGATTAATAAATTAGGTGCATTATGAATAGTTAATCAATTTATCATTTTTGGATGTGAGTTAACAAATATTTGTTCTAAATATTAAATTTATACAGATTATAATAAAAATACATGTTGTAATGATTTGGTAAATAATATAAAATAGAAGAATTTATCTGTTAAAAGGTATTTTAAATTAAACTAAATTTATAAATTGTGTAAAATATATTTCAATTATTATGAATCTATTATTTATCACTAATAAGAGTAACACTTTTAGGTCTAGTTAAATTGGTTTTAAAAGAATTTATTTCATAATTAAAATCAATTTATTTTGTCAATAAAAATTTCATGTTTAAATAATCTTTTAAAATAGAAATTATATGAATCACTTATTAAATAGAAATTACAAAATAGTTAATTTTTCAAAGAATGATTATTTGATTAATTATATTATAAATAAATTAATATTGTTTCTTACTTATTTTATTATAGATATTATTTAAATATATCTGATGACCAACAAGTTTTTAAAAGTTTTTTGAGATATAGCTGGTTGATTAAAACAAAATAATATAATTGTTGAAATTTAAAAAGAGTGTGTTAAATTTTATAATAATATGATTTTTTTAGAATTTATTGAATAGATAGTTCTTTTGAATACAAATATTGATAAATAAATTGTTTGTGTTATTTTTTGCTTTGAATTAATTAAGTGGATATTAGTTATAGTTGTATAAATCAAATTACTAAAGCAACACTTAATTATAGTAAATATTTAAAATATAGAAGTAAGATATTTTTCAAAGAGTTTTCTTCTTTAATCAAATGAAAGGTAAATTGTTACCTCCTAGCATTTAAAGAAAAGATTAGTTTAAGTAGGATAACTTTTAAAATTTAGAAATTTAAGCAATCAGATTAGAAAAAGCTAACACTTAAGAAAAGTATGCAGCACTTTAGAATAAGATAATTACAGCATCTATATAAAATTAAAACTAAAATTTAAAAAAATCATCATCAAATCTCCAAGAAGTTCGCAATTCTAACACAGAAATTAATTATGAATATACTACATAAATCCATAGCAAAACACCTCAAAGTAGGGATAATAAAATTGTAGTTAAATATAGTAAAATGCCTTCAAATTATGAACTTTATAGATAAGAAACACCACCTGCATTGATTCCTTAACTTAATTAATAAAAATATCATACTAATACTAACTTAGCTCAACAACCAGCAAAGCCCTATTTTAAAAAAATTTAAAATCATATAACCTAATTAGCTAATGATGAATAGACTTCTAAAAATTAAATTTATCAATCAGTAAATACAACTGCAAGAAGTGTCAACAAATAGCTATAAAATAACTAACACTAATCACTTAAGAATCTATAAACTTACAACAAAAAGCCATCTAGTTCTCACAAGGGATCGCATAATTAATTAGAATTCCAATAAAACTTTCAGTTAAGTTTTGAAGAAAATGAAAGAGTTTTAAATGAAACCAACAGGAAAGGGGAATTGAGAGTTTAAAATGATGAAAATGGATTTATTATCGATGGATAAAAACTTTTAACAAAAAAGCAAGCTCCACTTTCAGCCAAAGAAAGTTTTTCTTTGAAAAAAATACCTCCAAGCAATTCGGCAAACAGGATTCAAAATTCTAATTCTTAAACAAATGGAGATTCATAAACTAAATTATAAACTTTAACTAAATAAATCAGCCACATAGGTCTCTCGAACAAACAATTATTACCAAGAATAAATGCTAATGATGCATTAACTAATCCTGGTAATTAGCTAAACAGGATAAGCAACCATGTTAATATTCCACTTTATAAATAAAATAAGCTTCAAGAAAAATCTGGAATAGATTAGTTTATTGAATAATAATAAATAAATTAATAGAATATATAACTTCAAATTTAATAGAATACTTTACATTAAAAGCAATTAAATATGTAATTTTAATAATTATAAAATGGATAAAATTAATAACAATAAAATATATAACCTCAGTCTTAATAAAATAATCAAATTTAAAAAGAATATTATGGCTAGCTTTAGAATTTGTAAAAATAAAATCAAGCTGTATCAAGTACTACAGGAACAAACTCAAGCAAAAATAAAATCATTATTTAAAACCAAAAAAATAATAATGAATAATTAAGTCCTGATAGTACAATAAAATCTGCTCATGAATATCTACCTTTACAAACAAATTAAGTGAATATATCTCATGAATTTTAAGAAAAGCAAGTTTTAGACAACATTTAATAAAACGATGAAAAAGTAAATTTAGATAGTTAAAGCGATTAAATAAATACCATATAATAAAATATTTAATAAAATGAAGGTGTGCTTTAAAAAAAATATTAAATATAAATAAACATAAATTAAGTGAATAATCTTCAAGAATCAGTTAAGAATTAGTAACTCGAAATAGGTTAAAATAAGTCATAGCAAAAAAAGTTAAATACTAGCTCAGAAAATGTTAAATAACAAAATTAAATCTAAGCAAATAAGCAATAGAATTCTCTAAAATCAGAATATCTTGAGATCAATCAGAAAGAATAGTAACTAAACTAACAAAGATAAAATAAAAGAAAGGACAGCGATTAAATTGGAAATAGCTCAGGTTAGCGTAGCTTGACATCAACTAAATAAAAGTTTAGTGATTTACCTATCCAAATTTCATATTAAAACTAGTTGGAACCTTAAAAAATTTATTAACAGGATGATCCAGCGAACTAGAATAAATAAAATAAAAAAGGATTAAATTTTGAATTAAAGTAAAATGAAAAGCTTAGCCCCTCATTGAATTTGAATCCACAAATAAAAATTAATATCAATAACACTCAACCAAATTAATTTAACTAAAAAAATATTAAAAAATTTTCAAGTAAAACCAAAATTCCTACAGCAAACGAGATAAAAGAATCAAAACCAAAGACAAAGCAAGAACCATTAACCATTTAACAATTTGAACTTAATGAAGAGTTTTTTAGAGAAAGTTTTGATGGTTATAATTTTGATGCAGAAGAAAGTCTAAGTGGAACTTGGACAGGATATACTATCCAATAATATATGAAGAATTAAAAATAAGAAACAGAGCTATAAAATAGAAAGGAGTCAGCTTAAAAGTAAAAAAAGAAGAAGAATTCTATTATTAATGTAAAATAAAATGAAAATTGTGGGCTTGAGTAAAATAATAATACTGAAGAAAAAATAGGTTTAAAAAATCAAAGCGAAAAGTAAATTAAATCTAACTCCGATCAGCAAATTACTAATTCATAAAATTAGTTTATAATAGAAGATATTAAAATCTCAGAAAATTGAAAGACCAAAATAAATAAATAATCAAATAAAGAAAAATAATTAGATAATTCTTTTAAGTATTTGCTCAAATATAAAAAATTTTGATTATTAAAATATCAAAGTAGTTAATATGTCATTAATAATTTAAAATGTCTCGAAAGTTTGATAAGGTCAAATGAATTAAAAATGAAAGATTTTTTACTAGCTAAAATAAATTTTTTACACAAATACTTTGAAAATATTAGTAACATCTTACAAACAATTATTCATGAATAAAAAAAGAAAGAAAGTGTTAATATAGATTTTTTAGAATTATAAAAGAATTGATTTCGAATAATTTCTGAAAACTCAACTAAAAAAATACATGATTTTATCACCTTTAAGCATTATAAATTGTAATTCAATCAAAAAACCAATTAATTTTTAATATTTAATCTTTATTTATTTGATTCATTTTCTTCTAAAAAGAGATAAGTGTATTCTCCATAATTAAAATCAAAAGTATTTCATGTTTACTAAAATAAAATAAATCAAAAGCAATAGGTTCAAAATTTTTTTTTTAATTCCTTAAATTTAGCAGAATTTGTGAAAATTTATTACATTTCTTTTGCTTATTTTATATATTCTTATTTGTTAAAATATCTTTTGTTTTAATAACTGACAGTAAATAAAATCTTTAAAAAGATCACTCTTTATTTTTTTATTAATTAAGGATTAGCTTAGTTACTAGCTGATCAAATACTTTATCAGATTTAAAGGAGGAATGTGATATAAAAAACAATTTTTACAATTTTTTTTATTTTAAAGTTGCAAATTTGGATTTTTACTGGTAAAACAGTATATATTTGATTATCTAATTGCATTTGATTGTGATAAGCAAAGAAAAAAATTTAAAAACTATCAAAAAATTGCTTATTAGCCATCAGATGTAATGAGCTATTTCGCTTATGAAAAAGATTTTGTTTGGGATATTGCTGGAAGCATGCAAATAGATTAAAAAGATAAATGATATACTTCAATGACTATTTAGCGACAAATTAAGTAATTTATTTACCAGGTTTAGCCAAATATTAAAAAATTGATTCAATCGATCTTTTGATCTTGATTATTACTCAAACTAACTAAGTAACTATTTATTTGCTTATCAAAAAAAGAAAAATTTTGTATGAAAGGCTTTAATTTTAATTAAAAATAATTAAGAAATCAAAGAATCAAAATTTATAAATATTTATAGTTGGAGGATTTTGTTTGATTTGACTAAATAAGGGCATAAACTAGATAATTTTTTAGTGGTTCACATAAATGAGTAATAGTGAAATAAGTACAAAAGAAGTGTTACCTTTTATTTAAAGTGAGAATTCTCCTCTAGGATTAGAAAATAATAAATAAGCAGCTGATTAATATTTAGATTATTATGATAACCTTGGTTCGTTTATGATCAAGGATCTTGATAGTGGAGTTTCTTACGATGCTAGAGAGGAGAAAAAAATTGAAGAAATAAACTCTAAGTATGATGTAATAACTCCAGTAGCAGAATAGAGTTAAACAAAAGCATGGAATGATTACTGGTAATTCTTAGCATTTTAAGCTTTCTTAAATGATAATTTCAAATCCATTCAAAAATATATTTTAAAAATAGAATTTTTACTATTTCTATGAAGTTATTTTAAAATTTTAATTAAGCTACATTGAAACTGATAATATTTTAAAATATTTTTGATATTTTTTATTTTAAAATTAAATAGGAGATAGATTAAAAGGTTAAAAGAAGATTTTTTTGACTGTGTTTAAATGGGTGATTTGATTGGTCTTAAAGAAATATTAGATAAGTAGAATGTACCATTTACTGCAGATATCAAGTAATTATAGTTATTAATATTAATAAAATCTTAGTAATAGTCAAATATTGCAATAGCTCAGATTTTAAAATGTGCAATTAGTATTTGCTTTTACTTTTATTAGTTAGTTGAACTGAGTTTTTTAAAATAGCTTTAATGAAAGATATTTATTTCATCAAGTAAGTGTTGATTAATATTATAAAAGATTTAATCAAAGCGGATTTAGAAATCCAATACTCAATCAACAACAAATAAAAAATAAACAAATAAATATATTTTAATTATTTAAATTAATTACTATTGGATAACATTAAAAATGTTTAAAACATAGATGGCATGATGAATGGACTCCAATTCATTACGCATGCAACGAAGGTCATGCAGATATAGTTCAGTATTTAATTACTAAGGGAGCAGATCTTAAAGCAAAAACTTCTTTTGATTACACAGTCCTTCATTTAGGTAGTATCAGAGGAAGTCACGAGTGTATAAAGATTATTTTAGAAAATGATTCATCATTTATAAATGAGTAAGATAAAGAGTTTAATACGCCTTTGCACTATGCATGCAAATATGGTTTCATTAAAATTGTAGAGCTTTTACTTAATTATAATGTTGATATGACTATCAAAAATCATATCGGCAATACTCCGTGCGAAGAATTACAAAATTTTGACATATACTAGCTCATTTCTTAAAAAGCAGCTGAAAAAGGAATTAATTCAGAAAATTTAATTAGGAAAGATATGTATAACCGTACTTTCTTTAACAACAACATAATGAGAAACAGTAGATAAGATCATGTTTCAAAGTTACTAAGACTTACAAAAAATTTTGACCCTCATTCAATAATCAAACCCAGTGAAGTAATTTATATAAACAGTTATATCAATTTTATTTCTAACTTACTGACTCATTTAAAAAAATAAAGAATATCAAGGAGGAAAAACCTTCTTAAGGAGCAGCTATAGTTGAACATTTTAAGAAATTAGCCAAAAACTAATTGCAGTTTAAACAAGTAGAGGTGCAACAAGAAAATTAATCAAAAAATTCAGTTGGACCAAACGATTTTACCATTATAGAAACTCTTGGAAAAGGTGCATTTGGCTAAGTATTTTTAGTTTAGAAAAAAGATGATAAGCTCTTTTTTGCAATGAAAGTGCTTCAAAAGGAAAGAATCTTAGGCAAAAATATATTAAAATATGCACTGACAGAAAGAAATGTGTTGAGTGTTATGTAACATCCTTTCATAGTTTCACTTAAATATGCCTTTTAAACTAAGAACAAGCTCTACTTAGTCATGGATTATTGTCCAGGGTAATTAATTAACTAAATTAAAACATTAAAAATAAATAATTATATATTTTGATGTAAAAGTGGTGATTTAGACAATTTGCTATTCCGTAAAGGAAGAATTCCAGAGCCAATAGCCAAGATATATATCTGTGAAATTGTCTTAGCACTTGAAGCTCTTCATAATAATAATATAGTGTTTAGAGATTTAAAACCTTCAAATGTTGTTTTAGATAAGGATGGTCATGCCTGCATCACAGATTTTGGGTTGGCTAAGTAAGGCATGCAAAGAGGAGATATAACAAAATCTTTTTGTGGTTCTTTGGCTTATTTACCTCCTGAAATGTTAAATAAAACAGGACATACATAAAGTTTAGATTGGTATTTATTAGGAGTATTGATGTATGAATTACTTGAGGGAATGCCACCTTATTACAGTGATAATAAATAAAAGTTATTTGACAATATTCGTAATGCTCCTCTTAAGATGCCAAAGCAAGCTTCAGATGCTGCCAAAAACTTATTAAAAGGGGTAATTAAATAAAATCATAAAATTTTTTTTCATTCGTATTTTAAAAATAAAGCTCCTCTCTAAAGACCCTATATAAAGACTTGGCTCAAAAGGAGCAGATGAAGTAAAAAATCATCCTTTCTTTAGAGACATAAGTTGGGAAGATGTATATAATAAGTAAGGATATTTTTCTAATAATTTAATTTGAAATAACTTTATTATTATTTTAAAATAAGAAAACTACTTCCTCCAGTACCAAAGAAACCACCAATTCAATTAGAAGGAAAAGAAGATAACTTAATAAAAGTAACTATATCTTAAGAATAATAAAAGGGAGATAATAATGAACCTAATTTTGTAAATTCTTGGGATTTCAACATAAAAAACTACTAAGCTTAGAGCCCAACCCTTCCTAAAAACTGAAAAATATTGTAAGTAAGTAATAATAGCTAGGTATTTAATTACTTAGTTTGAAATTCCTGTTTAAATACTTTTAGATTTAAATTAATTTATACAACGAAAAATACTACTTTTAATAAAAAAAATGAACAAAATATCATCCAACTAACAATAATAAATTGTCTAAGGCTATAAAATAAAGAGTAAATATATTCTAACAAAAATTAAAACAATAATAAATAAATAAACAAATATATAAATAAATATTTATATATCCTCCAATTTAAATAGTAACCAAATTTATATATTATTTATAACAAGCTTACTGTAATTATATACTAAATGGTTAATCAAACAAAACCATACATAATATTTTTTTAAAAGCTAGTTTAATAACTTTAATTGGCTTTTTTAAAAATAATCTGAATATTATTAATAAATAATTAACACATTATTAATTACTAACCTTTTAGTTTTTCTTGTATGTATGATTCATATTTAAAATTTTTTTTGTTATCAACTTAAAAAGTTGTCTGATACTAAAAAATACAAGGAAATATTAAATTACTTCACAAATCTTGAGTGATTTATTAAATATTTTTTATGCTAGAAGCAGAAATAAATATGTGGCTAAATAAGATCTATCAGAATACCATTTACTTTTTTATAAAAATTTTAAATTGAGCGCATAATTTTAGTTAAAAAATTTTTAAATAACCAACTAAAATATTTTTCATACTTTTGATACGTTAATTATGAAAAAAATTACTTTTAAGTTTTATTTGATTTACGTTTATAATTATTTAAACAGTTACTTCAAGTAGTTAACTAAAAACTTCATTAATTTTAAAGAATTGATAGTTTTGGCAAATAAATTTTGAATCGTTGTTATTATTAAAATAAGACTAACTTAATGTATTAATTTTAAAAATATATGTAAAATTAAAAAATTAATTAACTTTTAATAACAACACACTTTTTACCTCTTAATAAAATTATTTTAGACTTGTTATAATAAATTAAGAAAGAAATAACAAATTGAAAAAGTTGTAAATAACTGGACATTGTTATTCAACTATTAAATAAAAGTAATTATATGTATGATTTGGTTTGCAAGTAATTTACAAATTAAATAATAGGCGGATTAAAAAATTGATAATTAGTAATCCGTTGATTAAAAAAATTATAGTAAAAACAATTTAAGTAATACTAAGATTACTTAAAAAGTAACAAAAATGTTGTAGCCAATTCAAACAATACATTCAGAAGATTTTCAATTAGAAAATATTTAAAGTAGTTACTTACCAGAAAATAACTCAAAAAAACATATTTAATAAGCCAATGACTCTTAAATAAATACGCTCAGTTTAAATCAAAGTAAAACTTACAATTTAGCTGAACATTTATTACTCTTTTTTTTTACAATATTAACTAAATGATTAATTATAAATATTAGACTAAGAGAACTCTAACAGCTAACAACTTACAGACAGGAATAAAATAAGCTAACTAAAGATGTAAAATAAAATTTTTGTTTTCAATTATCATTTAAATTAGGCTTCATTGAAAAAAAAAATTTTTAATTGATCAGTAATCATAGATCTTCATTGATAAAGTTGAAAGAAGAAAACCGCACTTAAATTTCTCAAATATAAGATGAACAAAAACCAACAAGCTTAAGTCCAAATAGATAATATCTAAATTTCCCTTAAATTGAATACTTAAACAAAAAAAGAACAATAGTCCCATTGTAAAATTATAACTCCTAGAGAAAAAGTAGAAATTAATTTATTTTACATTTCATTTTAGTTTTGTTTCTTTGTTTGTTTGAATAAAACTAATTTTGTTGGTTTTAAAAATTTATTCTGAATATAATGAATTTATTAATTAGGTGAAGTATGTTTGAATGGGTCTCAAAGTCTTCCTAAATTAAAGAAACTTTCAGAATATCAAATTGCGAATTATCTACCTTCAAATATCTATTAATAGCAAAAAAATAAATATATTTCTAATGAAACCAATGAGTATAATTCATACTATCAGTAACAATAGAAATCTAAAAACACAAAGTCAATCCACCAAAAGCCTCTTAAAAAGCTTGGAGACTATTTAGTAACTGATTAAGATCAGGAAAATGGTGAAAGATTTATAGCTAATTAGAAATCAATAGCAGATAAATATAAATCATTACTATAACTAAGGCTACTAAATTCTGAAAGCACAATACAAAATCCTGCTGCACAACAAAATAACTCTTAGATATTTTAAATTCGCAAGGAAAAGTTGTCAATCCCTTATTTATCTAGCAAGTTAGAATAATAATAACAAAAGGATTTATCTAATTAATAATAAGCTATCAAAAGATTTAATGTACCTTTTATCATTAAATTTCATTAATTTAGTTATTTAATTTTCTAATTTATTACTTATTATTTAGGAATCAATTGATAGAAGATTTAAGTTTTCATGTAAAACAAAAGCAGGTTGCACTTATGATAAAACCCCAAAAATAAATCAAGATAGCCCAATCATTTATCCAAAGCAATTAGGAGAAAAAGGTATCTCTCTTTTTGCTGTTTGTGATGGACACGGTATGTTACTAATTTATTTTTTGCAATGTTTTATATTTTTAATTTGTTAAGAAATATTCTTAACTAATAAATTATTTTAGACTATTTTCAAATAAAAAAGATAAAACTCCTAAAAAAAATCTTAAAATTGAGAAAATTTGAGTTTTTAAGAAAAAAATATAATTTTATCATTATTAATAAGAATAAAATATATTGATTAATTTTCTGTAATCAAATATAAATATTATTTATGACACTAATGAGGTTGAGTTGTAAAAAAAACTAAAATATTTATTTTTTTTTTAAGCAAAATTAAATTTCTGAGTAAAATTTTGTTAAAGGCTATCAAATTTTAATAGAACTTACTTTTTATTTACTGACTTTATTTATATAAATTACATAATTCTAGTTGAAAGCACACCTTTTTTTACAAAATAAATAAATTATATTTTATCATTAATTTTATTTAAAATGGTATTAATCATATCTAATTTATTTTATGTTAAAAAGGTGTAAACGGACATTTAATTTCAGGAATGATTAGAAAAAATCTACATAAGCATGTTTTGAAGTACTTGAAAATAGTTTAAAAAAAATAATAGTTAAATAAAATTGAAAATGATAAAACTGAGAAAGAAGAAAAAGCTTAGATTGATATTGAAGGAATTAAAGAATTAGATATTTAAGACTTTAAAAATTGTATTTAGCAGGCGTTTTATGCAGTGAATTCTGATATTTTAAAGTCAGAGGTGGATTCAAATTTAAGGTAATTTATTAAATACATTTTTTTAATGAAAATAAATATTTTTTTTAATAGTGGATCTACTTTAGTTAGTGTATTTATACATGGTAAAACAATAATATGCTCAAATGTTGGAGATTCTAGAGCAGTAATAGCTAGGAAAAAAAATGGGAATGAAATTCAAGCTGTCCCTCTCTCTATTGATCATAAACCTTGCTTTGATAGAGAGAGACAAAGAATCATTTAAAGTGGAGGAAGAGTGTAAAGCCAAAAAGGTTTTTAATTATTAAGTATTTAAACCAATTATTAATTATTTTATTTAAGTAGATCATTATGGAAATCCTATAGGCCCATTAAGAGTTTGGATGAGTAGTTTAGATATTCCAGGTTTAGCTATGACAAGAAGCTTTGGGGATAAGGTGGGAATTTAAGCTGGAGTAAATTGTGAACCAGGTAAAAAGAATTTTTTTTAAAGTACTTTTAAAAATCACTTTTTTAACTTAAATAGAAATTCTAGAATCTGAAATTAACGAAGACGATTAGTTTATAATTGTAGCTTCTGATGGGTTGTGGGAATACTTATCAAATTATGATGCTGTTAAATTAGTTCAACCTTATTATGAGAAAGGATAGGTTGATTTAGCAGCTGAGAGATTAGTTATTGAAGCTTCAAATGCATGGAAAAGAGTAAATTCATAAATTTTATATTAAATTAAATAAAAATTTAAAATAAAAAGGAAAGTCTCTCCAGAGATGATATAACATGCATTGTTATTTTCTTTTAGAAAACTGAAGGAATTAAAGACGATGAAAAATAAAAAATTAATTAAAAAATTATTGAAAATAATTAATGAATAACGAATGTTTGTTTTAATTAAAAAAACTAATTTATTTTAATTATTTATTGAGTTTAAAAGCAACAATTAACATTTTAATCAATTTATTTAATTCTAAAAAGACTAAAATGAATATTTATTTTATTTTTACATAAAATTTACTTACAATTTATATCAAATAAAAAAAATAAATATTCATTTTTAAACATTTTTATGTCTTATTGATTAAAAATATGACCAATTTTATGCCTTACTTAAATAAATTTATAATAATTAACATTTTTTTAATAATAAAAATTTTTTAATTGAAAATAAATTATAACCGAACATCTTTTTTTAAGAGATATTTTATAAAATGTTTTCAAAATGTAAATTAAAATAAATATATAAATAAATAAATATTTAAAATTAAATTATTTAATTATTTAATAAATAAAATAAATTTTTTTAATTATTTTTAAAACAAATAATTTGTAAAAAAAAAAATCTAGTTAGAAATTTTTTGATTATAATTACAAAAAAGGCTAATAGTAAATTACCAATTTTAAAAACCATGAAATTTAAGAAATGCTTATTAGAGTTTTATTTATTGAGTAAATTTAATAAAAATTTTTGATAATTAATTAAAATAAGATCACAAAAATAAAGGTTTATAGATAATAAGTAGAAGTAATTAATTTTTAAGTAAAAAAATAATAATGAATAAACTGCTAGATGTCTAAAATAGCAATACCCATTTTTAAAAATTAAACTACTTATCAAAGATTATGTAGGAGATATTGATTAAATTAATGCATTATGATGATTTTATATTGATTTTGTCTAATTTTATTTATGAGCTGGCTTAACTAGAAGGTTGTTTATAAAATAAGAACTATCAAAGATAATTTGAATGCTTAGCACCGATCATTTTCTAATCAGTATTATTTATTTTATCAACGATATCTCTAATTGTTGCAAAAAAGCTTTCTTTTTATAAATTCTTCAAGTTACTCATTCTTTTCATTTTCTTAGGTTATGTAATTCAATAAATTGTAATTAAAAATAGCTTTTCATAGTTTCCTGTATTTTTAGTTCTTTTAGAATCATTTTTATCTGGAATAGAAGGTTCAAAAATAAAAATTGTTTTGTATATCTTCTTAGTAATGTTGCTGATTTTTGTAAGCATCTTTATTGAGTAAGTTAAATAATTTAGCTTTTTCATGATAGTTTCAATTTCTTTTGCCTTCTCGTTCTCAAACAAAACAATTCTAAAGAAGGATCTAATTATTTCAAGTGAAAAATATATTTAAAATTAAAATAATTCAAACGATTCTAACATTAGATAGATTATTGAAGAAAATAATGTCTTAGATAACTCGTGTTAATTTTAAAATCAAAATAATTCATTCGAACCTATAAATTTAAAAGCTAAAACTCATTTAAACAGCAGCAGTTTTGCTCCTTTTTGTAAACAAAGTAAAAAATAAAGTAGCATATTCAATTTAAAAGACGTATAAAGTAAAATATCGGATTCATTATCTAATTAAGATTTAAATAAAACAAGTGATTTTATCTTAAAAAAAATTGTTGACAACTTAAAAACTGGATTAGCCTTGTTTGATCAAAAATTTGAGTTAGTTTATAGCAATAAATTTATTGAAAAGTAAGTAAAACTAAGTGAGTAAGAGAATTTAGCTGAAAGGATTCTTTAAATGTAAATAAAATAAGGAAATGAAAGTAAAAATTAATAATAGAATATCCAAATAACTTCAATTAATTAATTGAACCTAAAAAGTACTGCAAACTATAAGTTACCTAATGAGGATGACACCAATAAAGCTGATCACATTGAAATATAAGTCAATCCTAATATTAAATCAACTAATTTTATATAAACGTAGTGTTAACTTTAAAGCCAAAAAGGTCTAGTCTAGCTAAAACATTTAGATTGCAAAAATAGCATATTGGTAAACGACTAAAATTTAAATAGAAAAAAATAACAATCCGAATTTAGTTTTACTGAAAAATTTAGCTCATTAAAATAATAAATAATTTAGCAATCAGCTTTAGATATACTTAAAAGAAAGCAAGCAACTACTCTTTAAGATTTGATTTAAATTATTTTTCAAACTTAAGAGAAAAATGAGCTCTAAAGATTCAGAACTTCAAGCAGAATATAAGAATAAAATGCTTATCACAATGACTTTGAAAGTTATGAAGACATTAACTTACAAAGAAATTTAATATATTTTGAGGACAGAAATGATTTAATAATCTTACTTTAAAATAAAGGAGATATAGATAACAGGATTTAGTGGTTGAAAATCGGGCTTTATCAAGGGAAAAAAGTTAATTCAAATAATGGATATTATATTTTAATTGAGTTTTGTGATAATACTGCTCTCCTAAGAAATATATCTTAAAATGAGATTTTTGAGTATAAAAATAGAATGATAGCATCAATATCTCATGAATTAAGAACTCCATTGAACTGCAGCATATAAATGTTAAACCTTTTTATAAAAAATTTTGAAGAGCAAAAAGTTGAAGAAAGAGCAGATATTTAAAAAACTATAGAAATGCTTATTAAACCTGCTTTGAATTCTAATTATATTCTATTAAATATAATTAATGACATACTAGATTACGCCTAAATCAATACTGGAGACTTCTAATTAACTTTCACGCCCTTAAGTTTATTCGAATTAGTTACAGAATGTATTGAAATGGTTTGCTATCAAGCTGCCCTTAAAGGAATACAAATCGAAGTTTCATTTGATACTAATTTACCAGAGTATATACATTCAGATTATAATAGAATTAGGTAAGTAATTCTAAATTTATTATGCAATTCTTTGAAATTTACATAGAAAGGTTTTATAAGAGTATTTTTCGCTTTAGAATCTCCAAAACTGATTAAAGCTGATGTAAGTGATACAGGTAATTTTAATTTTAAAATCAAGTAGATTTTTCAATTGTATTTTTAATATGAGATAGAATTAAATTCACTCATTCATTTTAACAAATTTTAAATATCAACCTGAAAACCAGTCATACATAACTTCAAAGATTTTTTTAAAAATTTGTTAAAGTTTTAATTATTTAAAGCAGCCACTAGTTTTAAATAAAAAGGAATTAAGTAAAAAAATAGTTGTAAGAAGAAATTAAGCTATTATTTAGCTAAGTTGTTTTTATTTTTTTATAATAAATTTCTTTTTAATATACTAAGAAGTATGATTATTCAATTAAATTTTGCCCTATTATTATATTAATGTTGTAATTTGTTCTAGTTTCAAATTTCAAAATATTTAATTATTTACATTTAAAACAATATTATGTAAATTTATTATTTAAATGAATAGGATGTGGAATATCAGAAGCTGGTATAAATGAAATTTTTGAAGCATTTGGGAATAAATTAAATTAAAAGCACTTGAATACGAAAGGAGCTGGTTTTGGCTTGACAATAACAAATAATTTGGCTATGGGTTTAGGTGGTAATAGAAAAATGATGGTGAAATCAAAGATCAATGAAGGTTCAACATTTTCATTTTACATAATTGACAGAGATTTAGATAAAACTGGCTGCAAATATAAACTTAAAGATCTATTCAATTAGTAAGTAATTAAATGGGAATCTTGTACAAAAATAGAAAGTAAATCTAACTTTGCCAAAACAAGCTCAAGATAAAGTATGCTAAACATCATGAAATCATATCATTTAACTTAGGATTACTCAAAATAAAAACCCGAATTTAATTATTCAAATTCATTTGTCGTTGACAGCTCTTAGTTGTAAAATAATATGTCACCTGATTCTTATGAAAATCAAATGTGCAAGCAATATTCAAGGCAAAGTACTATCACACTAAGTTTTGTGCCAAAAATAACACCAGCTAACAGCAAATCAAGTTATATTTAAATGTCCTCTTCATTTAATAACAACAACAATAATATTAATAATAATCAATCTCAAACAGAAGGAAGCTTTTAAAAGTTAAAATAAAAAATTAATTATCACGAAGCTAATAATTATTCTAGTTAAAAAATCTAAGAAAATAATCCTGAATAAACTTTCCTAACATAAAAATCTAAAGATGATAAGCTTTCTATCGTATTTTAATAATCCTTTCTAGTCATAGAAAATTAATTGGACAAGAAAATTGAATCTTGCTAAATTATTGAAGAAAACTCTTCCCTTAATTTTAAAACAAATAGTACAAATAATCTTTAATTGAGAAAATAATATTTCCAAGAGTGCGACCCAACATCCCCTAACATATATTCTTTACCAAATAAAATGTCACATGAATAATCTGAAAACGACTAATCATTTTCTTAAATAAAAGGAAAAAGAGCTAATTAGATGTAAAAAACGCGAATGCTACAAGAAATGAAAGAATATAATTATTAGTAAGAGAAAGAGAAATAGGTCAGCACAATATCGTAATAACTAAATAAATAAAATGCAGATAAAATATGCGAATGTAGTTAAATTTTGATCGTGGATGATAATGATTTCAATTTATATTCATTGTAACTAATTCTTAAAACGTATGGCTTTATTGTTGATAAGTCAAACAGTGGAATGGATGCAGTTTCAAAAGTAAAGATTAAATATTCTAATTAATCCTGCTGTTAGTATTACTAACTAATTTTTATGGACATTGATATGCCTGTAATGGATGGACACTAAACAACTACAGAAATTATAAAATTTTACAAGAATTAACAATCATCTTTTTAACCTATAATTTCAGCATGTTCTGCATATGTCTAAGATACTGAAAAATAAAAAGCTTTTAAAAAAGGAATGAGGTATTATTTAACTAAACCAATAAACACTAAGTAGCTTGAATAAATTTTAGCAAATGAGTTTTTAAATCAAAACATGAATATAAAATGATTAAAAACAGCTTTCAACTATTAATTATAATTAAACCCTACCCAGCATAAAGTAAAAATAAGAACTAGTATTAATTTCTCTGTAATATTTTATACCAAATGGTAAAAAAATTAGATGAACAGTTTTTCAAAATTTAAATTTGGAAATTTTTTATTAAATTGAGGTAGATAATAATTTGTAAATATCACTACTATATAAGTTAAAAAAAATTAAATTAACTTTTTATGCAATAATCAAAATAGTCTTGGCATTTAAAAAAATTAAGTCAAAAATTACTTGATTAAATATCAATATGAAAATAAAATTGCAAAATAAATTAATTATTTAAAATTTTTAAAAAAATTAATAAGTCTGTCAATAAGTCAGTATGTTAAAAATTTATAAAACATTTATACTTTTTTATTATTATGGATAGTAAATACTTGTAGAGAGTTTTTTGTTGTTTAAAATAAATATTTAACATGGTATTCACTATTATTTTACAAGTAACTAAGTTTAATAATTACAGCAAAATGTTAAAAATTCTTTGATTGTAATATATTATTTGTATAAAATTTCTATTATGGAATCAGGAATGCCATTAAATTAAAGGATTTTCCATAGAATTTTATACATATTTTCTACACATTTAATGTTTAATTTAAATTCTTATATCATTTAAAAGATATCATAAGCAGACACTCTTAAAGGAAAGTCATCAATAAATTGATTCAGACAGAATCTAAACAAGCTTTAATAGATAAATTTAAATGTCTATTCAGATAAGTTACCTTAGATATCGTCTTTTATTTTAGAATTTATTGCAAAAAACTCTTCAATAGAATATAAAAAAATTTTCGGAGACATTTCTAAGAGGAGAGAATAAATTTACTGATTATCTTCTTAAAGGTTATATTTTACATTGTAAACAAGTAGCTGCAACTTAAGTTTTATATCGACAATTAAGAAAGGATCTACTAGGTTAGATAGCTTTTTTTGTGTATTTGAAGGGAGTTGGATAGAATTTATATTTTTAGGATTTGAGCTTTAAAAATAATCTTGTATAAAATTTGCGATGTGTGGAAAAACTCTACTCATAATCAAGTTCTAAACTGTCTTTTTATATTATTTGTTTCTTAATGGTTTGTTGCTACATTTGTTATAGGGGAACTATAAATATTTATAATAAGGATATGAATAAGGTCTCAAGAGGAAATTTATGATGCTTTATATATTTTCTTAAGTCATATCTTTTTTATCTTCAATACATAGTTCTTCTATTTCTTTTAATTTTGTTAATTTCAAATAAACATCAGCAGATATTTCTTATACATCTTTATCTAACTCTTTTTAATCTTTAGTGAATTTTCCATAACCATCTGTAATTAAGTGTCTGATTGAATCTACGATCTCCAAGACATGGAACAGTGGTTTTCCTATCACTCCGTAACACTCAAAGCATTTTTAAAGCACCTTTTTTGCTTAGTAAAAATCTTAGTGAGTGAATTCATTTTATTTTTAAAGCTTGTTCAAATAATCAAAGGTCATTGAAAGAAAATCTTCTTTTACAATTAAAAAAAGAAATCCTTTATAAACTTGATGTGCTTTTAAACTAAGCTGTTAATATTTAGGGCTTTCTTTTATCATGTTTATATGAAACATCTAGATTATATTTTTTAAAATATCTTCTCCTCCTATTTCTTCCAACAAACTGTAATTCATGAATTAGTTTTCACAGCGAGATAATTTTCTCAAAAACTATGTTTCATATGTTTTGCTTATTAATTTCTAATCTTCAAAAATATAATTAGCCATTATCTGTTTAAATTAGCTCATTTTACTATGGCTTATTCCAAGTTATTTTAGGTTATTTTAAAGCTATATTTTTGGAATGTTCAATTTTACTCCCAATGCATGAATTAAAAACACCAAAAAATTAACGTTATTAAATTCAAACTATATTTTTTGCTACAAATCCATATTGTCATTTAGATAATCACAAAATTTAAAAATTACAGATTGTTAAATGTAATCTATTCCTCCTATCTTATTTATGAATTAATCATACACTCTTTCTTGAATTTTAGAATTAAGTAAACTCAGTCTTTGATTTTTAAATTCTCTCAGGTTAATACTTGTATCAGCTTCAAATATTCTTTTTTCTCTATTAAAAATTGGTTAAAATTAATAACTGATTAATATTTTAAAATTTACTTTAATTTTATAAAAGTTTTTGAGACGTTTAAAATTTTGCTCATTCCTTTTAGACAAAGGGCGTCACCTATTTGATTAAAATAATACTTTTTATTTAATATTATTTATTATGAAAATA
The DNA here is from genome assembly GCA_000231845.2 of Tetrahymena malaccensis 436. Classification (NCBI taxonomy): domain Eukaryota; phylum Ciliophora; class Oligohymenophorea; order Hymenostomatida; family Tetrahymenidae; genus Tetrahymena; species Tetrahymena malaccensis. The sequence goes on along the minus strand of JH719946.1, from coordinate 2,019,033 downwards.
CTCAAAAAATATTTTAAAAATTTAAACTATTTATTTATTCTTGATTTTGAAAATTTATTTGGTTAAAGCTAAATCCATCCAGTTTAAATTGAGCTTAATAAGTTTGGTTTTTAAAAGAATTTGTATAAAATGTTAAATATTAAATTAATAAAAACCAAATAAAGGAATTTGAGTGGAGTTTCACACATTTTTACAATCCCCAATAATTTGTTGACTATTTTAGAAGTTAAAATTCAAATTCTAAGTTAAATAAATGTTTAAAGTGGATATTTTATTTTTTTTAAATCAATTAAAAGATAAACTTACCTTTTTATTAATTATGATCAGTGTTGTTATCAATGCTTTTAAAATCTATCGGAGTAAAAGGATATAAAGTAGCTGATCTTTATTTTATTTCAGGTGATAAGGAAGTTTAATTATTTTACTAGTGATGTTCATAATTTTCTTAAATTTTTTTACTTGATTAGCTAAACGTATTCTTTATTTTGTCTTAGCTTTAAGGTCTAATTGTATCGTTGTCAGTTTTTTAATTGTTAGAAATATTAGGTTTTTGAAATATTTTAGATATTTTGAATCTTTCTAAATTATATTTTTTTTCATCATACTTATTTACTATTGAATAAAAATGATTTTAGCTGATGGTTGAGTTTTATTACTGTTGAATTTTATCTATGTTTTTAAGATCAATGAATTAACTAGAATGAAAGCTATTACTTGCAGATTTAAAATCTTCTCTTATGTTACTTTTACAGCTTATTGGCTGTTTGATTGAATGCAAATTATCCAATTAAATAGAGAACGATTCCTCATGCTTTGCTATATCTGGTAACTAAAGAGAGCTTTTCAAAAACTTTGAAGAAGTGGAATTTAGTTTTTTTGAAGGCCTTGAGGATGATAACATTTAGTTTTATTATTAAATGGTTTTCTGTTTATCATTTTAAGTAAACAATTTTAATTAAATTCTTTCTAATTTATCATTTGATTTTTATTAAACTTAATTTGATGAAAACTAAGTGCTGCAAGTTTAAAGGAATGTGTTATGAAGAGATTAATTTGTTGTCCTTTAATTTTTTTAAAAACTGTTTTCTTGAAAACTTTTTTTAGCATTCTCTGCAATAAGATTATTTTGGCTGTAAGAAGGCAATAAAATATTTTTATTTTTGCATTAAGCTGCAAGTATCTAAAATAATCTCAATTATTTTTATTTATTTTATTCTATTTATTAAGTAGAACTATTCAATTATTAGTTAGAATTGCTAAAGCTAGTGTTTAAAGTATTATTTTTACTACAAATATTTTAAATAGCTTACATAGACCTAATACTAGGACTGCTTTTTTAAATGTTATTAGAACTGATATGTTGCTAATCTTAGTTTTCTGATTAGTTTATGTTATTAGCTTACTTCATAGTATTCGCTTCATTTTATAAAATAATTGAAGGATAGCTTTATGGAGATTATATCATAATATGACTTTGATAAACTGGCTTCTTGCTCAATTTGCTTGTTTAGAAAGTAGGAGCTAGCATGGATTGTTGTTAAAGAAAGTTGTATTAACTTAATTATTAAGGATCTAAATGTATTTAATATTTAATTAGCTGGCCCTCTATCTATTTTTTATTATACTAAAATGATCCATTTAAATATTTTTCATTAAATTTTTCTTAATTTTGAAAACTGCTTTGATCTGAAGTTTATGATACTACTTTCTTTGGAAAACTTATTGAATTTATACCTTTTTTAGATGGAAAATCAATTTATTCCTTTCCTTCGCTTGTTTGTTATTTAATTATTATTTAATTGCTAAGATTGTGGTTCCCATCATTATTATAGTTTTTCTAAACAAAAAAGCTTTTATCCTCTTTTGATTACTTGATATCTTGCCTATCACCTATGCGACCTGGAGATATTGAAGAAGACTTTTAGTTTTTTAATAAATTCATATTTGGTAAACTAGACCTAGCTGTAGAATTTTATATTAACTTATAACTCATTTTATATGTTTAGTGAATAATTAATTTATTATTACTTTCTGCGAACTTTATTTTATCTTTTAATTTATATAGCAAAACATATAAGAAAATAATAAACCAATTAATTAATCATTCATTTTACTTGACATTTACTTATAATCATAATAAATAGTAAAAAATTTTAAATCAGTAAAATTTTAGTTAATACTATAAGATTAAGTAATTCTGAGGGTTATAATTTTCCTTCACAGATTAGAAGATTCGCGAGTAACATTTATATATTTTTATATAATTCTTTGGTTAAGTTAAGAACAGACTAAATAGTCCTATTTTAACATAAGTAATTTTATTCCATATAATTAACAAATCTTACAGTAATATCTATCTAAAAGTTATTATTAAAAACAAATTTTATGATTCTAAAATCATTATCACTCACTAATTTCAAATTTATAAAACTTAAATTTTTTTTATATCTAATAAGATAATAGATACATGTGTTTAAGCATTTAAATATATATAATCTTTCAGCTATTGTTAAAAAATATACTTCAATTAATGATTTAATCTATACATATTTGCAGAAATATATTTAGTAAGTTCTAAATCAATATTCTTATAAAAAAGTTTATTTTGTATCAAAAATTACATTTTAATATTATTAAGTTTTACATTAGAAAAAATATTGACTGATTTTTTAATTTTAACACAAAAATGCTTATTACTTGTTAAAATAATAAAATTAGGTTGCTAAATAATATAAAATAAAAATAATCTCAAGTTAAATCTCAATTTTTTAGTTGTAAACGTTGTTTACTAAATAATTAATTTAATCATAATGAATGAGATGATTGGAAACAGGACTATTTTTATAATCAAGTAAATAGGAGTAGTATTTATGAACATAGTTAAGAATTATCTTCTATTTTAAAAAATTGTATTATTCAAGAATCTGATTTTTAAGGTGAAATATGATGAAGTTGATGAGAAGACTCTTCATTGGCGTTTGATAAAATTACATGAGGAGTTTAATTTAAGATTTCAGTAAATTTTTTGTTTATATACTAATATTAATCTGAGAATTCCTAACTGCAAATAGCATCAATTATTTTTGGATAGATCTTCTCATAAATTATGTTAAAACTTTCTTCCTTTCTACATAGAGACATTTCTTTTTTTGCTTCATCTTTACCTTTGATCAGATTTTCTATAACTTTTATCAATTCTTAGGAAGATATATCACCTTCAACTATTATTTCTAATTCTTATATAATTTTTATAATTTCTACTAACGCTTCTTGTGTTGAATATATTCTTCTCATGAAAAATTGTGACTCTTTGTTGCTTTCTTTTTTCTTTTTGCTTTTCTTTGGCTTTTTAATTTCTTACTGCTTTTCTTCAGCCTATTGACTATTTGTATTAGGAGTTTCAATCTAAAATTCTAAATTATTTAATGGTTTTAGTTTTTTCATGCTTTAGTTTCTACCTTATTATAGATTTTTAATAGGTTGTTATATCTCTATAGGATTTTTAGCAATGCTAGTCAAAGGCATATGAAGACTTGGAAGTTAATTTTATTTGGCATTTGAAGTAGTTAAAGGTTATAATTTTAATTTATTTAAACTTTTATTGTTCTCCTTATTTTTCAAAGATAGCAAGATTGATGCAGCTTCAGCTTTCTTTTCATCTTTTGATTTGTATAATATTTTTTTTTCTATAAATAAATTGTGTTTTGAAACAAAGTTACTGACTTGATGTCTTTTTCATAGATAAATATTCTTCTGGCGAAATGGACTGTCTAGCTAAAATATCTATATAAGAATGAATTTTAATATTTAAACAAAAAGGTGTGAGATAAATTAATTTTAAACAATTGATCAATATGATTTATTTTTACGCAAATTAGGGGCAGATCCTGATGCTCTCATATGTGATCCTTCTATACATATAGACCCTAGCTTGCTTAAATTTTTTATATCTTTCTAAAAATTAGTTTCATTTTAAATAGATATAGGAATCAGTGTTTTCTTAATAATTATATTTTTTTAGCTTCTCATTTTGTATATTAGTTTATAAAAATCTGTTTGCTTTTAAAGCACAAAAAAATATATCAATCATTCAAAATACACTAAAATTTAAAAGTTTAATTATTCTTTCTTAATACTCTACAAAATAATAATGAAAAATTAAAAAAATTATTTTAAGTAAACTTAATTTCTTTTTTAAAAACATATTTACATTATTGATAAACTAATATAAAATTTAATTCAATACAAAATGATTAAAAAAATTAATTTTGATATGTAAGTAAGCAGTTAATAAAAATAACAGATAAATAATTTTAAAAAGTGAATAAATAATTAAATATGTCAAAAATAACTGATTAATATTTTATTTTAAGAGAATATTTTGTTCACTTTGAATTCAGTACTTTAAAAGCACTTGGCAAATAATTAAAACTAATTTTAATCAGATTCAACTTGAAAAATTTTTTCAAAAATCAAGAAAGATAAACTCGTAATTGCCAAAGTTAAGATTTATGTATTTAAAATTTAAAAAATTATTTTTTTTTTAGATAAAAATTATAGGATTGTTTAGATATAAGGGAATAATTAATATTGTTTGAGCATAAAAATATGTTAATAAATTAAATCTTAAAAACAATTTTAAAAACAAAAATAGTTTGGGATAAAAAATAATCATTTTAAGCCAATAAACTTTGCTTACAGAACATTAAGGTATTATATTGGAGATTCGAAAAATGATTTTTCTTAATGATATTATTCAAATGGTATTTCTGATTCTACTTACATCTTTTATTCTATTGTCATTAGATCTATTAAATAATTTGCTGAAACTAGGGTATGGATATATTCTTAACTTTATTCATTGTCTTTAGGAGGAAACTGCTATAAACGTACTTGTACATTTTCTAATATTTATCTAACCAAACATTTGGCTAGGTCAAGAGAATATAGATTTAAATTTCTAAGATCCATATCAGTTAGCTACTTTTTTTCTATAGTGTAGCCTATTTAGTTGTCATTAAATATTATATTTTAAATACCGTTTCTAATCATTAAGTTGTAGATGTCATCAAATATTGTCTAGTAATAATTATGTTCCATCCTTAAGCTGTTTGCTAATGCCATCAAATTCTTGTTTTTTAGATACATAGATTACCTATTTTGCTCACTTTCAATTACAACTTGTAGTATTTTTTCTGATTCTTTCTTGACACTCAAGCTGAGATAGAATAACATTTTTTCATATTAGCTCTCTTTGTTAGCATAAATTTTGTTTTATTAGTATTTTTCTAATAAATCTACAGAAATGTAATGCTTATAATTCATATGATTTCTCATATTAAATAAACATATAAACAGCTTTTCAACGTCTACTGATTACTCTTCATTTTCTACACTAAATTTTTTAAAATAAATATTTATCAAATTCAACTCAAAATTCTATTTAATAATTTGAATTTATAAAAAATCAAATAGAAAACACGAAAAAAGTGGTACGATAATCCAAATTAGTTAAAGAGATCATCCCACGAGATTCTATCTACTTCCTGAACCTAAAGCATTTATTTTATCAGGTTTTACATCTTTGGAGAACACTTTCTTCCAGGAAGCTCAAATTTTAAAGGTTTAGTATAAATATTAATCAAAAGTTCTTATTCTGTTCTTGCTTTATGATATGGAGTTTCTCCCATAATCATCTCATAGAGAATAACACCTAAAGACCATATATCGCATTTTGTTCCATAGGGTTTTCTTGATAAAATAAGAGGATCCATATACATCGGGGATCCAACACATGAAACAAGCAATTTGTCAGACTAAAAATCGACATCTCTTGCAAATCCAAAATCTGCTATCTTAAATTCATTATTATGTATTAATATATTAGCAGGTTTAAGATCTCTATGAATAACTCCAACTTTGTGCAACTCGCGAATACCTTCAAGAATCTACTTGAATATTTACGCTATTACTTCTTCGCTCAAGTTTTTATTGCTTTTCATAAACTATCTTAGATCTCCATCCTAACAGAATTCAGTAATTATATAAATTGTATCAACTTCATAAACTATATCTTTGAATTTAACAATATTTTTGTGATCGAAGCGTTTTAAAATCTCAATCTCTGCCATAATTGCACATTACAAATATTAGTCATCCTTAAAAATGTTTTAATCTATTGTTTTTATTGCTATTTTTTCTTATGTTTTAACATCTATTCCCTCAAATACCTTTCCATAAGAACCTTCACCTATGCAATGCCTTGTATTATATTAATAATTTTTAATCACTTTAATACTTTCTTGCTTTTAAAAATCCATATTTTTTATTTATTGAAAACTTTATTAATTCAATTGTTTTTTTTGATATAATTTACTGATAATTCAATTTGATAAGCAAATAAAAAAATTTTTTAGGTTTTTATAAAAACCGAATTATTTATAATTAAAATATCTTGTTTAACTCCATTATTATTGATTGCAATACATACCACTGCTCAAAGCCTGATTGAATTATTATAAATTGACTTCTACTTTCTAATTATTTAAATTTTGATATTCAATTAATTAGCAATTATTATCAAAAAAATATATTTTAAAATAATTTTATTTAATTAAATTAAGAAGTGATCATTGATTCGTTCTTATTAAATTAAATTTTAGTTATGAGATTTTTTCAAAAATATAATTGGCTTAAAATAAATAAGGGTTGCTGAGTTTTAGAAATTATAAAAAAGTAAACTTAATGAATATGTTTCAATTTTTTAATTAAACAAAATCAACCCTAAAATATATTTAATTATTCATCACTCAATTAATTTTTTTTGTCATAAAATATTTTTTCGATTTTTACAAATTAATTTTTAATTTTGTTTTTTTTTATTATAAATTATAAATTAGATTAAGTCTTAATCAAAAAAAATTTAGAATTAAAGCAATCATCTGATTTTGTGACTTCACATGCATGATATGTAGCAGTATATTTTGATTTATTAATGTTATATAATTATCTCTTCATTAAAATTATATCATATTAAATAATTTTATTACATCTTATTATTTATTAATATTTTATTGCATCTTAACTTTATTACTCCTTATTATTTATTATAATTTTATAAGTTATTAATGTTTTATTTATTTTGATAAGTTGGAAAAAATCTATTCAATAAAGAATATGCCAAACATAAATATAATATTTTTCTATTTTTAATTTATATTTTTTTATAATTAAAAATAATAATAAAGAATAATTTACTGTTTTTAAAATAAATTTTAATTTAAGCTTTTATATTTAAAATATTTTGATTAATTTGATTAAAATAAAGTATTTTTAAGTAGACAATACCTTAATACACAAATAGATAATTATAAAATCAACTAATTCTATGGTTTTTATGATTATTACTATTTATATTTGCTTGATTTTAGGATTATATTTTAAGGAGTCAATTTAAACCAGTAAAATATTAATTTATGATTAATAAAGTTTGCAAAATTATAAATATTTGTGAGGTATATCAAAATCCATTCATAGAAAAATATAATAATATTACAATAAAAAGACGAATTAATAGTTTTCATTGATATTTTTCATCGTAATTAACTAAATAAAATTATAAAATGTCTCTCTCTGCTGCTTTCAAAAAGTTTACTAACTAACGTTCTACTATGGATAACAAAACCTTTGTTAACACTCTAGCAGATAGTGGAATATTTAATTTTAAGATAACAGCTTACCAATCTGAGCAAATTTTTGAAAAAGTGAAAAATAGTCCTAATCTGAGAGGAATCAATTATTAATAGTTCGAAACTTGTCTTTCTTTAGTAGCTTCACAAACAGGATGCACACGACAATAAATAGAAGGGCTAGTTTTAGAGTATAGCAAAAAATTTGTAACTAAACAAGCAGACCCTTCAAGATTCTTTTATGACAAAAGTACTTATACAGGTGTCCACACTAAAGGAGGTCCTAGTACTTTAGATAATAATGGATATTCTCAATTATCGTAATTGTGTGATAGATCAAGCGCTAATGTTAGAGGAATCAAAAATTGATAATAAAACAATAAATACTAAAAACCAATATTTCTTTATTTAAAATTATGTTATAAATATAATAAATAACATTCATCTTAAAATAAAAACTGTAAATTATAAGTTATATATTATCTATCTATATGCCTGTCTAAAAATATCATAAATATATTATAAGATATCCCTTCCATTAGATTTAATTCTTATCAGATATTTTCTTTGAAATTTATAAATTTTAATAAGCAAGATAAATAAATATTTTATATCCTATCAAAATTAACTTTGTTGAATAGTTTTTTTAATACATTTTATTTTATAATAATTCATTTTATGAAAAAAGTTACATGTTTTATTTTTTTAAAAGATCTATGAAATCCTAAATTTTAATAGGAATCATATTATCTTTATTAAATGGCTCAATACTTAAAAAGAAAAATTAAGATTTTACTTGTTTAAGAAATAAAGTAAGATAAAATATTGAATGAATTGAAAGAGGAAAGAAGGAAGCAACATTTTATTAAAGATTTGGATTTAAAATGTCTTTAAAAGTATTCATTTTGTTTCATAAAAAATTCTGTGAACATAAAATGAATAAAAACATAACATTTTTTGAATTAAAATAAATAAATAAATCTATTTTCATTCTCAATAATTCAATAGTTTTTTTATTAAAAGCAAATTTATCAAATACAATAAAATAAATGAGGTGCACGTGTTTTATCAAATAATAATGCAATTCTATTACAAATATTTTTAGTTTGATATTTTAAAATAGATAATTTTATGATGATTTAGTGAATGCGTATATTTTAAAACAATTCTGGTATAATTAATTGATTTTTTAAGAAATTCATTTGTCAAAATATTTAAAGTAAAAAATAAGTTTCTTTTTTTAATATTCTATGATGGAGTGAATTATTAATAATTCCAGTTATGTGTACATAGAGGTTATATATAATGCTTTCGTTTTAAAAGAGCATACGAAGGTTTTAAAAATAATTATTGTAAAAATATTTCCAGTGAAAAATTATAGGTGAGATAAATGAAGTAATAAATAGATTCTTGCATTCAAGTTTTATCAAAATGTAAATTTTTTATTAATCCAGTAAAAATCTCTTTTGATTTTGATATGATTTTTACAAACCTTATCAGATAAGAATATGTATGTATGTAATGAAATTCTCTCGTTATAAAATCAAAGCAGATTGATTAACAAAAAATATAATAATAATCAAAATAAAAAAATAATTAAATCTAATAAAAAAATATAAAAATAAATCCTGATATTCTAAAATGTCTTTATTGTCTGCTTTCAAGAAATTCACTAATGACCGTTCTACCATGGAAGTCAAGATCTTCATTGGAGCTCTTACTGATAGTGGTGTCTTTAACGGAAGAGTTAATCCTAGCCAAGCTGAATACATTTTCGATAAGGTAAAGAACAGTGCTAACTTGAGAGGTATTAACTACTAACAATTTGAAACCTGTTTATCCTAAATAGCTGCTTAGGGTGGTATGACTCGTTAACAAATTGAAGGCTTGTTGATTGAATAAAGTAAGAAACTTGGTGCCAAGAAAGGTGACCCTTCCAGATTCTTCTATGACAAGAGCAGTTACACTGGTGTTCACACAAAGGGAGGTCCTTCTACTATTGACAACAATGGTTATTCCCACCTTTCCTAACTCTGTGATAGATCAGGTGCTAATGTTAGAGGAGTTAACAAGTGATTAATTACTTTATAATAAAAACAACTTAATAATTAATAAAAAAGTATTACAATAATATATGTACACTATCTATTTGTTTTCTACTACTATCTTTTCATCTACCAATAAAATACCTCATTTTTTTTAACTTAAGTTTTTATTTTAAACAAAATTCTATAAAATATTTTTATTCTTAATTGAAATCTGTTTAAAAATGTTACATTTCCTTAAAAATATTAGAATTTATTAGAGTAAAACCTAAATAAAATTTTATTTTTGTTTAGTTTGATTGTTAAAGGTTTTGCATTAAATATCATCAAAAACACTGATTTTTTATAACTTTTTAATATCTTTGAATAGAAAACCACATTTATTTAGCTTTTACAATTCAAGCCATATTTAAAATTATTTATTTAAAAAATGATAAAACCTAAATTCATTAGATTTTTATGAATTTCATTGATAGAATATTTACACTAAAAAATTTATTTTATTCTATTATGGATTATATTTCTTTTTTTGTTTTAAATGCTCCATCAACCAAATTTTTTCTTGAAACAACTAATAAAATTATTAATGGAAAAATACTTAATAAAAATGTAAAAATTCTTTTTAACATACATAACTTAGCTAGCTTTTGAAGGATTGGTTCCAAGAAACATTTTTATGTTTAGGTTTTAAACAAAATAGGATGGATATATTTTACTTTGAAAATTATTAACAAGCTAAATGCTTTTATTCCTTTTTTAGAAATTAGCAATAAAAACAGATTAGGAAATAAATTGATTACTCATAAAATTTTAATCGCCTTCCAAAAATAACCAGATTTATCAAAAGATCTAGCATTTTTTTAGTAAAAATTCAAACACTTATAAAAATATCAACTGGATATATACAAAAAAGAAGCAAAATATAACCTTTTTTTTCACAAAATCAAGAGAAATTCAATATTAATTTATTTGGGTCAGTGAAATTTTTAACCACAAATTTATTAATTTGATAAATAAAGTACGAGAGGTAATGCTTGAATTTTTAGATTTATTAAGAATCAATTTTATAAAACTGATGGTTTGTTTATCAGTCTGATAAAGCCTATATAAGAGGTAAAATCAAATTTATGATTCCAGTGACAATATGTAAATCTTACTACCCTAAATAATTGCTACCAGCAAGAATCATAAAATTATAAAAATAATCCCACCAAATTGCATAGATTAATTGATATTTGTTTAAATTCTGCTAAATAAACTATCAAATTACTTATAATCAAATCAAAAATCAAAAATAAACTAAATATAAAAAAATCTCCAACAAAAAATATTCTAAATAAAATAAAAAAATGTCTTTAGCTGCTGCATTCAAGAAATTCACTAATGAAAAATCCTCTATGGACGTCAAGGTATACTTGTCTGTTTTATAGGAAAGTGGTGTCTTAAACTACAAAGTCCAAGCTGACCTTGCTGAAAACTTCTTCAACACTATTAAAAATAATCCCAACTTAAGAGGTATTAGCTATTAACAATTCGAACAATGCTTATCTCAAATTGCTTTGAAGAATGCATAAACTAAGCAATTAGTAGAAGGTATGGTACTTGAATATAGTAAGAAGTTAGGTGCTAAAAAGTCTGATCCTAACAGATTCTTCTATGACAAGAGCACCTATACCGGAGTTCATAACAACGGTGGTCCTTCAACTCTCGATAACAATGGCTACTCTCATCTTTCCTAACTTTGTGATAGATCTGGTGCCAATGTTAGAGGAGTTAAATTCTGAAACTAATTAATTAATACTAATAAAAATTACATTATATACTACTTATATTATACTGTCTATTCTTCCATATTTTTGCTTTATCATTCATTAAAAGATAAAACTTAAAATTAATTATCCTCCTCAATTTTTTTCTATTTTAAAATATTTTCTAATAAAATAAAAATTTTATTTATCAAGATTTTTTTAAAATATATATAAACAAATATATTTAATAAATTATACATAATTAACATTATTACCTCTTTTTTTTCTCTTTTTGTGGATTCATTCTTTAATTATAAGAGTTGAATTTACTATATTGCCTCATTAATTTATTTTAATTGATAAACTATTATTTAAAATAATTTAAGTAGAATTTTTAAATATTTTTAAATTAAAACTATTTATCCCAATAAATAAAAGCATTAATGAATTTTTTTAAATAAAACTAATAATTCTATTTAGCAAATGAATTTATCAATTACATTAGGCATGTCTGTCTATTAATCTAAAGTATTATTAGATTCATTAAAAGCATTTAATAAACTATAAGGATTGTTAAAGGTGAGAGAACAATATAATTTTGAATGCCCAAAGATTTAAATTTGTAATATTTACTAAAAAATGAATGAATAACTTTTTTTAATTAAAAATATTTGTTCATTTTAACATAAAAATAATTTTCAGAAATAAATTTAAGATAAAGAAAAAATTATTTTTTTTGGATTTAAAAAAATAAATTTAATTCTTCTACCAAATTATTTTATTTTCATTTTTAAGTTTTAAAATGTTTATTTATTTTTATGTTTTTTATAAAAAAATTGTTTTTAAAGAGTTAATCAACTAAAAATAGCTAAAATAGACTAATCTTCAGGATGTATGTAGAATGAATGCTTTGTTATTAATATGTGTAATTTAGGCTTTGGGATTTATTTTAAGAGCAGAAATCAGACAAGAAATTAGAAAGTAATAGCTATTAAACGCTATTGAAATTCTTTTCTTGAAGTTTTAAATATTAGTAGCATCTATTGATTTTAACAAATAATTCTAAAAATTTTTAAATATCAATTATTATTTCAAAATTTTAAGCATAAAAAAAAACACCAATAAGAAAAGTTTATAAAAAAGCTTTAATAAAATGATGCCAAATTTTATGGCTGGTAACTAGCAGTAGCAAGGAGGCCAGCAAAAGGGTGGAGATGCTTACGAAGATCTCGAGGCCTATATTGGTAAATACATAAATAATACAAAAGTAATCTATATATTAAATATATTTTTTAATTGTGTTTATAATCAGATAAAACTAAAATTCAATGCTTGAATGAGGATCCTAATTTCCCTTTGGATAGCGCTTTGTTTGATAAGAGCAGAAATATTTACTTGAAGAGTGATTGCGATGAACAATTAGTTATTTAAATTGGTAAGCAATTCAATTTTTTAAAATTAACATTTCATTAGAAAAAGAATAATATAATTAAAAAAATTCTATTCAATTATTGTGGATTAACTGATAATGAATATTTATCATTTAAAATTTAGGTTTCAACACTGCTGTTAGACTACATCATATTGTATTTAGATCACCTGATGACGCATCAGCTCCTGATCATATCAAATTATTCATAAATTAGCAAAATTTAGATTTTGATAATTGTGAAAATGGTGTTGCAATTTAAGAAATAGATCTTACTGATGCAGATTTGAAAGGTCAAACTGACTTACGTTATGTTAAGTTTTAAAATGTCAAGCACCTCACTGTAATTTTTTCAAAATATTTTACAAAACTGATTATAAATTAGTTCAAAGTTAAGAGGAGTAGCTCCTATATTGATTTTATTATTTAGCTCTCTTAAAGAAGAATAAATATTAATAACATGAAAAAACAATTTTAAATATATATTTGAGAAAAAAAAGGATATTAAAATGAATATTTATAAAAAAATTATTAGATTTACGTTCAATCTAACAAAGGTTCTGAATTCACTAAGTTATCTCAAATTAGATTATTTGGATAAACAATCCATGAAACAAATATGAACAACTTAAAGAAGTCTGGATGATGTTGAGCTCGCATAATGACTCAACTTACTCAGAGTTCTCAAATGATAGCACTACTGCAAACCTTAGCGGGACAGTAGTGCTTGAAAATAACTGAGAATTCGAAGCTTTTATTAACTAATTAGACTTATAACAAAGCTAATTAACTTAATAATAGCATATGAGTATAACAATTCATCTTCGATTTCTTGACTTAGCAAACTAAGCAGTCTACTGAAATCCCTTAAATATTTGCCTAACAATATATTATTTATTTAATAAAACTTATTAAAAAGTTTATTATGACTAAGCTATTGTTTTAGTAAGTATTTATGTTTTATTTTTTTATTTCCTTCTAAGGTTTGCACTTTTTAAGCTTTATAATAGTCTTATATATTATTTAGTAATAATTTAAATTATTCAAAATATTGTAGAATAAATTTATTTGGAATATACCAAATAAAAAAAATACTTTTTATTTAATCTGAAAAAAGCAATTAAGCTAAAACGAATTAAATTTTAATAAAGTTTTTTAGCTTGATTCTCAAAAAAAAAAGCATAAAAAAGTTCAGATTTAAATTGATTACAAATATAAAAACTATTTGATTTATAGTGATAAAACAATTATTATTAAATTCCATTTAAAAAAATTTAGATTTTCAATAAATTGATGGTTAATTAATAAATTTTGATAAGTATTAGATAATAAAAGTTATGTAGCAGCTCTGTTTGTAAAAAATAATTTTAAAAATTTATAAACTTTTTGCTATTTTAACAATAATTGATAATTATTTATTTAATGAATATTGAATCTATTTTAATATTTACAAAGTTATTTTGTTAATTTTATTGAAATAGATATACTTATGATTTTAATTGTTCTTATAAGAAATACTTACAACTAATTTTAATAGTCAAATAAATTATTTTAACTAAAGATCTAATTTTTAAGATAGAGCAAACATAATTGTAAGGTATTAATTTATAATGAGGTAATTTAATATATAATAATAGCATCGATATACCTTTATAAAGAATTAATATAAAATATACTTTTAATTATAACTGTAACATTTTTATTTATAGATTATTAAATTAATTTTATATATATATTTTTTTATATCATTTATTTTTAAATTAATAATAATAGTGAGATATTTGTTTAAAATTTTTTATTTTTTTTATTGGATAAGTGATCTGTTTATTTTAGGAAATATTTTAGTGTTTTACTTTAATAATCTATGATAATTATTTTAATTTAATTAGTTTTTACTTAAAATTTATTTCAGTAAATTTAAAGTAGCTTTTTTTAGACAATGTTTCATTGTTTAATAAACTAAAGGATTATTTAAGTTAAAATTTAAAAGGTTAGTTGCAAATTTGCGATAGTTAATTAGGTTTTTCATTGCTCAGAATATTCTTCAACTCCCCAAACTTCAATCATTTTAATATTAAACTGACTTTGAGAAGATAAAACAGGATTATTAAATGTTTCTGAAGGATAAGATGAACCACTTTAAAGATTAGAGCTAACAAAAAGGGAATAACCACCTGAACCACAACCAAATCCAAACCCTTCTTACTTGCTACTCCAAATGTAGCAATTATTCTATAAAGTACTTCTGTAGATTTTTAACTAATCCATAGACTAAGGAATAGAAAAAACAAAACACTCTCCATCACCGAAGAAACCTTTATTAGGATTTAATCCACTGTTTGAAAAAGCTCCAAACATTCTATTTTTAGTGTCCTAAATTACAACAAGACAAAGGCAACAGCTTTGTATTTTTTTAAGAAATCTAAATTATTAAAAATCAGTTATTAAATTTGTTATTGTTAAATATATTATTTAAAATTAAAGTATTTAAATAATAAAGAAGTGATAGTTTTTATCAAATGTTTACAATTACTTCAACAAATTACACTCTTTGGAATATTATTTGTTTTATACGAATAAATTAAATAATAAAAATTAATAATTGTTAAAAAATTATTTTCAGTTTAATAAAAAAAAACTAATTAGAGTTAAACAAAAATAAATGAAATTAAGATTATTATAATTTCAATTTACCTTGAATAAGAGTAACCATCAATATTAGAAGAGTAAACTCTTTGCCAGTTAAATAGTTGAAACTTATCAGGTATAGAATTTAAAATGATCTATATAAATAATATTTTAATTGAATTAAGATTAAGATAAATAATTAATACATTATTAAAATCATTTTCATCAAGAACAACTTTCTTATACTTTAGCTTGATGTCTTCACTGAAAAAGTTAACTAAGTTGTGAATCAATATTTCACAGTGAGGAATGACAGATGTAATTTGATGCTACTATTTATATTTTTGTATGTATTTATGAAGTGTATGAATGGAAATGTGAGTTAATAGAGCTGTTAGATAATAAAGTAAAAAATTTTAAATTTACATTGTTAGAATCGCTTATAAGCTTGTGTTGCTACTGATTAAATAATTTAGATTATGAGCAATTATTATGTATTTCGTGTTGAATTTATTCCATTAGCTCTATGATTTATTCTTCTTTTAAATTTGTTTATCCAAGTTAGCGACTTAATATTTCAAACTTAATTCTAGCTATTGGTTGTTTTTATTCCTTATAATGGCTGATTTCTTTGGATTAGTAAGTCGCAACAATTTTTTTCTTCCCTGTTTTGTACAAAAGCAAATCTATTAAGTTTATATGAGCATTCCCTCTCTCATTAGGTTATATTTTTGTTTCTGCACAGTCAATATCACTCCAAAGTATTCTAGTTTAATACATTAGTTCACTATTTTCTATTATCAATAAAAAAAAATGAATAAAAATCATAGAGCAAAAATTACTACCTTAAGGGTAAAATCCTAAGTATCTAGGTTGAATGATCAAAATTCCTTCTACTGCCTAGTCTTTTACAAGCATTCTGACCTTATCTATTTATGTTTTGGAAAAATAGTTTTCAATAAATAAAGCTTTTCAATAATTTTTCTACATTAAGCTGTGCAGAAAGCATCAATAATTTAACCATATTTTTAAACAAGCTATTCTTTCTCATGGAATATTTCTTCTATCCTCTTATAATTTAAATATTTAAAGTTAGAATAATTTATAGCAAAAGAGAAAAAAATTACTTAAGGACCAAATTATTCCTACTTACTCATCATCATCATTTCTTATTAAATTATAGTTTTTTTCTAATGAAATTTGATATTATTATCAAACTATTATTATTTTGTTATTTTAAAATAATAATCAAAAATTTTGATGACTTAGATAATGTGTTATATTACTTAAGAATCACAAAAACGAGAATTAATATTTAAACTTATTAGGAAATTTACTAAAATATCTCTTAATTTGGTTAATATTTTCACTATACTACTGCCTCATCAAATATTTGTTAAATTTTAAGTAAAATTCATAAAAGCATAGATAACTAAGGTTAAATTTAACTCCTAAATATTATTTAGATATTTTTATTATCTTGACTTACTTTTTTCTTCATAAAAAAAAATGAATTTTTCATCATTTTATGTTTTAAAGATAAATTTTACATTAAACGTATTATTTATATACTTATTTTAATAATTTTCTTATCAGATCTCTATTTTCTGACTTTATTATAAAGTATTCGATTTCATCTAAATAAATAAATTAGTTTATTAAAATTTAAAGATTCCTTTAAAATTAATAAGAGCAATCAAATTACAAAAAATATTAAAATAATAAAATACAATAATACTCTTTTAAAGAATCTTTATAGTATTAATAATAATAAGATATCAAAACTAATAACTAGTTAAATATTCATAACCTAATAGAAATAAAATAAATTAATAAATAATTAAAATAAAAAATATTAAAAATTGAAATTTAGATTTGTTTAGTCCATTAATAATGTTAGTTGAATTCATTAGATATTTGCTTGTAGGAGGTAAAAAATAATAGCTGTTATAATCGTGATTAAAAAATAGCAAATTATTTTATAAATGATCCTAAAATTATAGTTAGTTTTTTTCTCTCAAAAGTTTAAAGTGAAAAAAATATCACTGAGTCGTGGTATATTTTATAAAAATAAAGATGAGGAGAATACAAAGATGAAAAATAAAAAATGTCCTTAAGAGATAAAGGTAATTCTTTAACTAAAAATCTGTCTCAATAAAAAGTCAATAAATTTTTAAAAAATTCATCATGTTTCAAAAAACATATAAAAAACAAAGAAAGAATAAATTTTTTTAAAAAAAATCTTTAGATTATTTTTTATAACAAATTAATAAGAAAGAATGAAAGGAGCTTTAAAAATTCAATTGTTTACATTAATTTTAATTATCTAAAAATGTTAATCTTAACTTCAATAAATTCCTTAATATAGTGAGAGTTAAATTCTTGTGGCAAGAAGTTTTGCAGAAAAAGGAACGTTTGAAATATGCTCTGATTTTATTTTAACTCTTGGTAATTAGAGATATGTAGACACTTATTATTAGTTAAAAAAAATAAGAAATTAAACATACATCTATGAGGTTTAACATTTAAATGAATAGTTTGCAGATGATTTTAAGCAAATAACCAGAGAAGGACCTACTGAATTTGATATTAGATCTTTATTTAAAATGAGAATAAATAATGAATAATTTGATTTAGCTAAAACGAATTCTACCTCTAGTAATAAGAAAAATATATTCATATAATTTTTGAAGTTTAAAGTATCTTTTTAATTTATGAAATAAACCACCTTTTAAACTTTTAAAGTTATGAACAATGCTCTTCTGAAAAAAGGAGCTTAATAATTTATAGTCATAGGTGGAAGGTAAATGATGAAAGTAGGTAAAGAAATTGCAATGAAATAAGGTGGTAAATTTATTGGAAAAGCTGTAGTCAAGTAAGTAACTCATGAAGGAGGTAAAAGAGCTGCTTTGACAGTTGCTTAAACTGCTATAAATTGGGGTACTTTAGGACTTTCATTTGTAGGATAAGCAGCTTTCTCTTATGGAAAAGCTGTTTTTAATTCTGGATGGATGACTGGAAAAAAAAAAGTTTAAAAAGTTGAAAACGAATTTAATTTCACTTAAATATATGAGGATGAATAATAATATTTAAATGATTAGATAATGATGGCAAGTTTTAATTAATCATTAATTTTTTTAGAAGGTGCGATCTAAGAAATTGAATATATTAAATAAAATTGTACGAATTTTACTGAATAAATAGGAAAATAAAATATAACATCACTGTTTTAATTTTTTAGTCGCTTAACACCTGTTGTTTAGAATTTTAAGAAAATGAAATTTGAAGAAATATTAGGATAAAAGGTTTAAATTAATAGATTAATTAGAATAAATATGAAACAATTAAAGTAATTTAATTAATTATCATATACTAAATTTATTACTTAAACATCATATTATTTACTAAATACTTAAATTACAGATTTTTTAACTAATTCTTTACAATTCTTAGATATTTTAACATTTTTTAGTAACAAAAATACTGAATTAATTTGAAGAAATAATTTTATAGGCTATTAAATTACTATTTAAAATATTTAATTTGAGTTTTATTTAAAATATTTAATTTGAGTTTTATTCAAAAGAAATTCAATCCCTACCTGAAATTCATAATAACAAGCAAAAATATCAATATCAGAGAATTAAGCCCCTTACAAATTGAATTTTGACATAGAATTTAAAGAAGTAATAGAAATTAATAATTTAGACTATACAACATAACAGATTAACCATTCATCAATATGATAAAATAAAAATGTATTAATAAATACAAATATATAAATTTATATCGTAATATGTTTATTTTCAAAAAGGTTGTATGCTGTAGTATTAAGAATTTAAAAATTAGCTTTTAAAGATTCCTCAAATAAATTAGATATGAATGGTTAGTAATAATTATTTAGATAAATTATTCAATTTAGAATAAAAATATTTATTTATTTGTTTGTTTATTTATTTATTTGCATAACTGAATTTTAGTCTGTAATTAAAGTAATAAATATGATTGATTTTACATGGTATGGAAAGAAAGTGTTAGAAAATTAAGAAAGTCAGTTTACCTCAGCAAATAGCTAGTAGAGTTTGTAACATAATCCAAGCAGGTAACACACAAGAAGGATGAGCTTAAATTAAACCCCTTTCTTCAATTATATGAATAAAGATCAGGATGAAATGAATTCAATATATTTATAAGAAGAAGGGTTAAAAACTCCTTAAAGTGCTAGAAATTCTAGAAAATAAGAGACTCTATCTACTGTTAGCAAAAATAGAGATTAGCTTTAAGATATTATGAAAGATTACCCATAATTTAATAACTAAGTAGCAGCTGACTATTTTTTAAATTTAAATAACTCAAGGCTGCAATCATTTCATAACAAATAAATGAAGAATTCTTCATAAAAATAAGGTAATTCTGAAAGAAGCAGCTCAGTTAAGAGCTCATAATAAAATTACGATTAAAATAAAGATGAAAACTCAAGTATGCTTGATAGTTTAGAGAGAGATTTAAATATGTAAAATGAAATTTATAAAGCGAGATACCAAAAAATATCTTTTCCTTAAAAGTATAGCTAATAAAGTTAAGATTATAACTCTTTAAGAAATCTATTGAATAGAATGCCTCTAAATACTTTATCTAGAAATAGCATTGAATAATTGAAAAGAAATGATAAAAATGAATAAGTCGATGACACTACTATCACCATAAAAATGCCTAAATTAACTAGTGAAAACACCTAAATATTTGAAAGACCATAGATTACTCCAAGAGGAGGTCAGGTTAAATCTGTCAAATAAAACCAAAAAAATTAAGAGTCAAGTATGAAAATTAATAAAAATCTTTAAGATAAGCTATTAGAATAATCAAACTCAAATTAGTAAAGACAGCGAAGGACTTCTATTGACAGAGACTCTGATTTATAGAGTAACTGTAAATTCAATAGAAACTCAATAAATAGCTTAGATTCTAAACAGTTTTAATAAAAACATATTTAAAATACTAAAAAAAATAATTACTTTGTGCAAGAAGACAATTTGTAATCTGCGAATTGCGAAATTAATTAAAAAAATACCACTTTATCAACTAGCAGCGAGAATTAGGATGATAGTAAAAGCTAAAATTTGCTTTAGCAAAAAATTAATAAAAGATAACAAAGTTCTAATCAAAAGAAAACCAAAGAAGAATTTTTTTAAGATATTTATAAAGATGTAAAGGAAAACAGCACTTAAGACAGTAGTAGTGAATAAAATAAATAAGGAGATATTTTTAATGAATAATAATAGAAAGAATTGAACAGATTTATCTATAAAATTCAAAAATAAGTAGGCAATTATAAATATAGTGAAGCTATACAAAAATTCTATGAATTCGAAAAGAAGTACTAGATTGATCCAGCAGTTAACTAGTAATCTCAATTAAGCAATTCTAGCAACAATATGAAAAAATCAATATAATTTGCAGATTCTACTAAAAAATAAGTCAATTAATCTAGGCGTTCCAAAAATGATAACTAAATATTGGATACTATGAATAGTTCATAAAGTTAATAAAACTCTTAAATCACAGAAAAATAATAAATGAGCAATAAAAAACGATTGAGTGTCAAAAATTAAACAAGCTAAACGATTTAAGAATTAACTTAACAAGATTAATATTTAAATGAAATGGATTCAAAAATAAATAAACACAACTAAGAACAAAGAAGATAATCCATTGTTGAAAAAAATAAATTATAGAAAAGCACTGGAGACAACCAATTTCAAAATGTAGTTTAAAATAGAGCAAATAGTCTAGACTTCTAAAAAAGGCAAGATAATTTAAATCAAGATTAAATGGCAGATAAGTTTGAATAGAGTAAAGCTAAGAATACTTATAACAAAAATTCTTAGAATCAATTAAGTCCAGAAAAACTAAAGCTATTAAGTGTGCCTCGTTACCTATCAGAAAGAGCCTAATAAAAAAAACTCAAATATTAATTTTGTGGAAGATAAAAATGTTTTTCACCAGATTAAAATGATTAAAATATTTACAATTAATATTAAAGTTTATTAAAAACAAACAAAAATTGAGATTTTATTTTATATTTTACTTATATCACTTTTAACTTTTAAAAATAAGAAATTTGCTCATTAACTTTTATAACTTTTTAATCAACATGTTTTCTCTATTTTTTACACATAAAAAATCAGTTTTATAATATCTAAAAAAATTGTTTAATTTATCTTACTTTATTTGAATATTTTATTTATTTAGATATAAAACTATGAGAAATTAGAATATATATTTTAGATATTTTTTAAATATTTTCGTAGTGATTAAAAAGTTATTAAATTATACTTTATACATAATCATAAAGAAAAGAAATAGAAAAATTATAAAAAACATCTTATTATATATAAATTTTGCTATTTATAGCAATAAGTACAATGACAATATTTTTATTAATTAATAGCGTTCATATTTTAATTCATTTTTTAGATCTAATAATTATTTCTAATATTCTTAAGAAGAGTCTTATTATATCAATGTAGAGCATCAAAGCACCAAGAATGTAGTCATCAATAGACAATTCAAGATACTTACCTCCCTATTTTTAAAATTAAGATGATTATTCATATTTAAATTGATGAAAAAAATGCTTTATTACTACTACGATTTAAGTGTCGTAGATAATGTAGATTCCATAGACCATAGCTGAGAGAGAACAAGCTACTATTTCCAAGACATAGTTATTGAAAATTAGAAGTAGTATAGAAGATAAAAATAAAGAAGAAACAACGATAAATAACAATCCTCCTAAGAATGAGAAATCTTGCTTTGTGGTAAAGGCATAAAGAGTGAGAGAAACAGTGATCCCAATTGTAAATAAGGCAGCAAGTAAAACTCTGGAATAAAAAATATTTTTATTTAAAATTACAAATAAATTGAATATTTACAAATTTCTTCCTTCATAATCTGGTTCACCAGTTTCAGTCCAGCTGATCAAAGCACAAAAGAAACTTTTATTAAGAATTCAATAAAAAATAAGTATATATTATTAAAGTAAATTATAAAATAGCAGTACCTAACCATATAGCTTTCACAAGCGGTGAATAAACCAAGAAGGATATAGTTGGTTGGAACAGTTCTACTCAAGTTCTTTTTATTTTAAAAATAAATTTATTCATTAATTTAAGTTCAAAATGTTAATGAGGATTTAATTAAAAAAAATGATATCTCCAAAATATTTTTTAAAAGAAAGAAAGGACAATTTTAGAACTTATCAAAAATTTTACTTGATTGCAAAACATAGCAACTAAAATGCTGATGGAAACAATAATCGAAATAACTAAAGTTGCAGGACTAGAAATTAAGTAAGAACCAAAAGTAGGATTATACATTCCTGCATAGCACACTAAAGTTGTCAATAAAAGTTATGATAGTAAAATACAGTAAACTTTTCTGATGAATTAAATCCTAAAGTTAGGACTGTTAATCAAAGATTTGTTAGAAAATTCTTCTTATGAAGAGCTTTGTTAACCTTCATAGAGGTACGCAGCATCTTACTAATATCTATTCACTTCAATATCCATAATTTTTGTTAGCAATTATTTATTATCTATAATTTTCAGTAATAGTTTTTATAAATTATTAAATCAAAGGTTTATCGTTTATCTAATTTAATGTATATTGTAAAATCTATCTTATTATTAAAAAATACTTAGATACTAACTAATTAGAATAATAACCTCTTCTATTACCAAGATTTTTAAATTAATATTCTTCTATTTTTTCATTTTTTTCTATCTAATAGCTCGCTTATGGAAAATATACATATTATAAAACAAAGTCTTAATCGATAATAAAGAAATAATACAATTAAATAACGCTATGTTGTAATTCGACCTAATTAGAAATCATTCAAAATTTTCTATGAATCATTAATATTTCCATATATTAAATATGCGAGCAAATTTCTTAAATTATTTTGCATTTATTAAAAACATGAAGTAGAATAAATTTGTAAATATTTTGTGAGGAAAAATAAATTACTAATTCAATAAAAAAGATGATATTAAATTTAATGCTTTGATTTAATGATTGATTTTTCACAACCTAAAGAAATAACAAAGATTTTAAAATTAACTTAATTATATGTATAAATTCCTTTGAGATAAATAATTCTAGATTTATTTTTGAATATTTTTTTCAAATTATAATGTTAATAAATACAAATATAACATCTAATTTTTACATTTTGGTAGAAGAATTTTATACTTAGTAGAAGAGTATTATGATTTTATGATAAATAGATTATTAAAATATATATTATTGATTTATTTTATTAAGTTTGAATATGTTAAATTGTAGTATAGAATTATTTTTTTTTATAGAAGTAAAAATTAGAGTATTCAAATGTATTTCAATACTTCTTTTAGCTCGTTTTTATTTAGTTTTTAAACTAAAAATACATTTTTATCCTCAGATTTTTCATCTGTCAAAGTTTATTGACATACTTCATTATCTTCTTTTTATTCAAAAGCCTTTTCTATCAGACTTTATCTTATAAAAAGCAAGTTTTATTTTTCTATTTATTCTATTTTATTTAATTAAAATGTTAAATTAAATATTTGTTTTATAGTGCAATTTTCAATAAAATCAATCAAAAAGAAATCGAAAATAGTTAATTACTTTGTTTTTCTATCTTATATTAATATAAAAACTGAAGCATCTCACCACTTAGCCTAATTTAATCATTAAAATTGTGCAATTCGAAAATTTTATTGTAGTCAGCACCATTATCTAGCAAAAATTTAGCCATTTTATAGTTTCCTTTGAGCAGCACTGTATAAGTTGGATTTAGAATTAGAAACTTTTTTATTTATTTATAGATAATTATAATCTAATATATCTAAATATTTAATTTTACTCTATTTTAAGTATCTGAATCGAGATTTGGTTTATATTTAAGAAAAATTTCAACAACCTCCTACAAGTCCCAATGACAAGCCATTAAAAATGAAGATCTTCCTCCATGATCAGTTTTATTGACATCAGCTCCTTGTTCTAGTAAAAATTTAATGATCATCTTTCCATCTTCTAAATGGTCTATAGAGTAACAGACAGCTGCCATTAAAAAAGTTAAACCCCTCTTTTTATTTAAAATTAAATAAAACATTAATTAATTTAATTTTGTAAAATCAAAATAAAGAATAAAAATTTATTGAAAAAATGAAATCAATATTTTATAATAAATTTATTTTTCTTTTATTAAATTAAATTTATAGAAATCTAATTATTAAGTGTAATTAATTTTTTAGTAAATTTACTTCATCCGAATAATTGGCATCTATCTAATTGTTTTTCCAAATTTCAAGGATAGTATCAAGTTAACCTTGCTGTATTTTTTGAAAGATTTATTTGTGGACAAGCTTCTGTTTAAATAGTTAATATTGAGCTGAAAAATATAAAATTAATCTAAATACTTTTTAATCAGTGAATTTGTCAGAGAGGAATCTTTTAAATTAGTTTAATATCATTTTTATCAAGGATTTTTAATTGATAATATGTTTATTCAGTTATTATTTATTTTTGTAATGATTTATTAAAAATTTAATTATTAAAATAAATTCTTCATTTTTTTATAAATTAATTAAGCACTGTATATAATTTCTTATTCAATTTAAATATGCGACTGATCAAAAGATATACATATTTTTATTTATATTTCCTTCTTTTTCATTACAATTCCTTGTAGGAATATTTTTTTATTGGTAGGGAGTTATTTATTATGTTTGATTTTCTAAAAAAAGCAAATTTTGAATTATTTCATTTGAATTAGCTAAAGATTTATTGATTGATAGCTGCTGCTGCTTATTTATTTATTTTGCTTAATTTGTAATAGATACAAACAAACACTTTTTTTGACTTTAAAATTTGAATTAAATTAAATAGTTATGTCCTCCACATATAGAGATAGCGCTAAAAAGCTAGATTGTTTATTCGATGATTTTATGAAAAAAGTAAACACAAACCCTTCTTCTTAATCTCAAACATAGCAGTTGTAGTAAACAGGATCTTAGCCAGGATTAAATACATAAAAATAAATTTAGCGCTCTAACATGAGTCCATATATGAATAGTAATAGCTCTCCTTATAATGCAACAGACATTCCTTCGTTAGAGAATAGATCTCTAGCTCACTCAAATTCAGCTTTTTAAATTTATTCATAATAAACAGGAACATCTTCTAATGGTTTTTAGGGTGCTCCTCCATTACCTATTAAATAAAGTAGTGGAAATCATTCTTAATTCAATCGAAAAAATAGTTTAAATTAAATAAATTAAGATTAGAATTTAAATGGGAATGCATCTTTAGGTGAAAAGGAAACTCTATAAAACAATCAATAAAACGAATTAGAGTTAGATGAAAATAATCAGTATTTCCATGATACATTTCAAAATATGGCAGGGAAGGAGTAAGAAGGGCAGACTTTTGTAAATCAGAAATCTTTAAAATTTGGCTCTTAATAGTAGTCAGTGCAAACTCATTAAATGAGTTTTAACTAGAGGAGCATAGATGCAAATGATAATTAAAATAATAGGATTTATGTTGATACAAGCAATAAGATTGATGATATTTTTCCATCTGCTTAATCTATAATGAGAGGGATTGCTCCTCATCCTAATCAAGAAAATAAAAGCTTAAATAGTAATTTAAATAGCTATTTTAATCCATCAAATTAAGGAAGCGTATTTGGTGGTTAGAATCAAAGATAGAACATAGTATTTGAATCTAATTAATAGATGACTTATGGATCATAAATGACTTCTAAAAGATAAGTTACAGAAGGTTCAGTCACATTAGGCTACGGCACTAGCATAAGCACTACTCAAAGGGAGAGTAAGGCATATGCTAATGCTATGAAAGCTTTGCAAGCAAAAATAAAGGAGCTGTAAATACAGCTAGAATCAAAAGAAAAAGAAATTAGAAATGAAAGAGAGTAGCATTAAGATAATATTTTTAACATGCAAACAATTATAAATGAGAGAGAAGAGGAGCTACGCGAAAGTAGAAGATAATTTGAAGAGAGCGATAGGTAAAAAAAGGAAATGCAGCTAGCTTTCGAAGCAGGAGATGCAGAGAAATCAGAAATATTCGAAAGAATGGAGGCAGATTTATCACTTTTAAATGCATAGCTAAATGAATGTAGAAATAAACAATCTAAAACTAAGGAAGAACTTCTGAGTGAAAAATCAGCAAGATCCAGTTTAGAAGAAGATCTTTTAAATTTAAAGTAAGAAAATTAAGAAACAAAGATGAATTTGCACAAACTTTAGGCAGACCATAGAATGCTTCAAGATGAAAGAGAGGAACTTAATCGCAAATACCAATCTGAGAAGATGCAAAAAGAGGAACATTAAATTAAAAGTGAGAGCAGGCAGAGGGATTTGCAAAAAATGAAGGAACACTATAACGAGTAACTAAGAGAATTCTAAAATGAATTAAATCTCTTAGAAACTAATTACTCAAGAAAAATTTCAGATCTTGAAAAAAGAATAAGCTTATTATAAGAAGAGAACGAAGAACAAAAGCATTTAATTGATGTTAAGAACATAGAAATAGAATAGTTATAGATGAATCTGCAGTAGAAATAAAATGAATGGGAAGAAACAAGAGTTAAATTAATTACAAAATAGAGAAAACTAATAGATTAAATTCACACTCTTAAGTAGCATAAAGCTGCCTCAACAATTTCAAGTTCCTCTTCCAGAAGAAATTTAAATGATCATCATGAAGAGGATATCTTACTTTCTTCTAACAAATCAAGGACACAAAAAAAGCTAATTAGTAGCAGTAGTAATCAGCAGATTTCTAATAAGAGTCGTCGAAATTCATCTACTTCTAGGTCTCCTACTCCATCAAAACAAAATAATAAAAATAGTCAACTTATATAGTCTTTTTCTAATACAACTATAGCTGCTAATACTCAAAGGGTTAATAACAGTGAAATTCCTTAAATGAGTTCTAAAAGAACCAATAATATGATTAATGAATAAACTAACAGATCTATTTAAATAAACGATTAGGCAAATAGTAATATATATTCATAAAATATAAGTAAATCTCCAATTAATTCTTAGAAAACCTAGTAATAATCATACCTCATTACAAATTAAAATTCTTAAATAAATAACAATATAATGAGAAGCTCTTCATAATCTCCACCTCCTCAGTCTCGTTCACCAAACAATGTCTCACCTATTTCTAGAGGTCATTCAAAAACACTACCTTCTACCTCACAGTTTAAGCCTAATAATTATGTCTAAACATAACAACAAATATAGTAACAATAGCCTTTAGAAGGAACTGCAAGATTAGGAATTTTAAACTAAGAAAATTTTGATACACCGCTTTTTTAGAATGAACTAATTAGAGAAAAATCTAGCAGAGATATAGCATAGTAGAGTGTTGTAAGTACAATTGATTATGAATATAATTAATCTTAGCAACAAAATTAATTAGCTGGTTAACCACTATTAGCTCAAAACGAGTTTGAAAATGATGATAAAGGAGTTCCTACATCCCAAATAAATAATGATTCGTTTTTCTATAATTAATATATAGTGGGACCTGCTTAAACTAATGCCAATTAAAATAACTAAATAAACAACAATTCAACTATTTTGAACAACAATAGCAGACTCAATGTAAGTTAATTGTAAAATTATAGCCACATTGACTAAAGTTAATAGCTAAATTTAAGTAACAACAACGTATCTTATACTCAAAGTCAAAGTATAAATACAATTCAAAATTAAAATACAAATACAAGCACTACCTAAGGATAAGAAACAAATGATAGATACGAGTTCATACTTAAACAAATCATAGAAGCTGAAAAAGAGTCTATCTCGCTCAGTAGCCAATTTTAAAATATTCTCAACGAATCAGGAGTAAATTTTAACAAACAATTTTTTTCTTGAAATAATACTTTATTTAATTAATTTTAAAATTATTTTTAATACAAAAGAAAACAGAAGACTCCAAAAAGAAGCATGAGTATAGAGGAAGATTAATAGAATTAAATGAATAGATTAATAAAAACAATTAAAAATTATTTGCCTTAAAACGTAAAGAGTAAGAATTCTTAGATTAAATGAATAATAATTTTTGAAAATAAATCATTAAGAGTTTAATGAATTTTAAATGTAAATTATTGATTTGATTACATCTAAAAAAAGTTTAAAAAAGAAAATATATCAAATTATATAAAATCCACTATCAACTAATAAAATCTTTGTAAAATCATTCCATCCATCCATAATTTTAATTATTTATATTTATTACATTTGTATTTTATTTGATTTTAAAAAAGATTTTTAAAATTATTTATTTATTTATTTATTAGATTTTAGTAAGCATTCATTCAGACAGGGTTATTTTTAATCTAATTTATTTTATTAATAAAATATTCTGCAATTAAGAATATCATTTAATTACTAACTAAAAATGAATATTTTTTGAGAGTTTTTGTTTTTTTTTACTATTTAGATTTTATTATATTCATTATCGCCATTTTTAATAAAAAGATATTGTCAATAAAAAAAGAAGTTTTAAAATTTATACAAATTTGCTTCTTACAAAAATATGAGAAAAAAAAATTTAAATATTTCTTTGTTATTATTCAATAAAGATAATCTAATTAGTTGATTGATTGATTCAAAAGTTTTAATCAAGCATAAATAATTAAAAGAATATGACGAAAATCCGTTTAAAAGTTAATTTATTAGCTAACAATAACAAGGCAGTATTTAAATATTGATAATATTAATTTTTAATGAGATGATTTTAATATTTTAATGAATTAAAATATACAAATCTCTTTGTAATTCTTGTAGTTTATTTAAAAAATATTAGTTATTGTATTGTATGAGTTATAAAGAAAGTTTCAACTTCTAGAAATATATTTCAATATACAGATATTTCATTTTTATCTTAATGATTTTGAAATAAATTAAATAATAATTGCATAAAGAAATAGCCTGAAATCAGAATAGGTGATAAAAAATTAGATTTGATTTTGATATTTAAAGGATAAATGAATTTAGTTAACTTTATTAAAAGTCTTTTGGTTGGTAGGCTAAAAGGTAATTACGAAAATGATGAAATTGATTAAATATAAATTATTTTTTTAGTTTATAAAAATCGATAATAGATATTTTAACGTGTTTGGATAAGTAAGAAAAAATAATAATAAATATTTATTGACTGGCCAAAGTAATTCGTCTGTTAGGTATTTCAAAGATATTAATTAATAAAGATTAGTGAGTAATATTTAATAAGGTTGTTAAAAATAAAAAATTCAATTAAAATATGAAGAAAGGATTGTTTATTAAAAAATGAATGGATAATAACCATAAAAAATTAGTTATATAGTCTTCGAAAGAGAAAAGAAAACTTAATGGATATTAAAATTAATAATAAATTAAAAAAGGAATAAATATAAAAGCAATTTGTGGTTTTAGTCAATCATTGATTGTAGACTGATTTATTGATTGATTGATACAGAAAGAAAATAAAAATATCTATTTTCCTAACAAATTCATTAAGATTAAGCTTAATTTATGATATCAATTATTTTTCTTCTTTGATTATTGTAATTATTTCATTACCATTCCTACTATTTATTTGATTAATGATAATTAAATATTTTTGTAATAATACCTATTTTGTTTGTTTATTAAAAACAATATTGATAAATAAATAAATTATTATAATAATCTTACAAAGCAGCATATTTATCTTTTATTAGGCTTTAGAGAGCATAGTAGAAATAGTAAATAGTTAATCAACCGATTCCATAGCCACACTCTAAATTAGTTACAAAGTTATTTATTTCCATTTAGGCTGAATTATAACAAATTTAGAGCAGGCTAGCAGATAAAATCTAAATAAAATACCTAATTAAAACTTACAATAAATTTAGCATAATTGATTAATTATTTAAGCAGACATAAAAATGAAAAGCCTGATTAGCCAATTAAGTGCATTAGTATTAATGCTTTTACACACCATAGGTAAATAAATATTATTAAAATTTAATTAAGCATGATTAAAATTACATATGACAATAAGATTTGATTGTATTTGTAATGAATATTTTAATTAATATTAACAAAAGATTTAGTTAGCAGTTAAGCATCATTTAATTCAGTTAGTGTAACTGTACCAACTAATAGTAAAGTTTTGGCAACTTCTGACCATCATATATTATTAAAATTCAACTCATCACCCATAGGTACTATTCCAGGAGGAAGTATTCTCTCCATATAAATCTCACCAACAAATATTTTTTTTTTTGGAACAAACCCTCCGAATTCAAGCTCAGTTAAATATACCATAGGATCTTAAGGTTAACAAAGTGTAGCATAATCATCAGTTTAGCTTAATCCATAAACTTAATATTATGAATTATTGATATCTAATATAAATTATTCATTTGGAAGTACTGATACCTAAATGGAAATAGTTTTTACTATGTAGAATGCTAGATGTAATTGCAAAGCTACCTTTTTAGTAACTATTTAAAACGCAAATGGATCAACAAAATATTATAAAGGATAAGCAAATGTAAATAAAATAATTAATTATTGGTTTATTTGTTGTTTAATATTGATGAAGAAATTATTAAGTAAATTAATAAATAAAACAAAATTTAATATAAAAAAATTAGTTTAGTTATTCTTAAGAGCAAAGCAACTGTATAAGCATGAATGTGAGTGATCAAACTACTGGAAAAAGGGGATTAACTGCAAATTTTAATTTTCAACCAAAATATGATGTATAAGCCAATTCATTGATCCAGTTTAAATTTACAAATTGGTTTGCTGATTTATAGGAGGGAGTATTTTATGATTTTGGAGATTCTAATAATGCTCCAAGCTCATGTTCTTATATACCTGCTGCAGTATAACATATTTAACTATTTAAAAGTACAATCACAATTATCTTTATAAATTTAGGGTTAGACTTCTTTATATAATCCCTCATACATTTGTTCATATATTGTATCTGATAAGACTATTAAGTTTATAAATATTAACGCATAGACTTTACCTTCAAATTAATAGTACTAATTATAATTAACTTAATTCAGAAATCCTTTTTCCACTATGCCTGAGGTAAGTTAAAATTATTTTATTTAAAATAAAACTTAAAATATTTTTGTTTATTTATCATGAAAGACTATTAATCTTTGGATTTCCGAATAAATTCCTGGAGGAGATTATTAGCTAAAAGAATCATGTACTTTTACTACAACTCCAACAACTCCTGTTTCATTCCTCTATACAACTAATCCTACAAATCCAGTTCAAACATAAGGAGCTGTTCAAACACTAGCTTTTTAAGGGACAACAAATACTCCATTTGATACAGGCACATTCCTAAGAGTTGTCTATGACTCTTAAATAGGAATAACATATACTCGTAAATCGGATTTTTTGATTTATTTTTTAAAGTATATCAAATTACATTTTTTCTTATATCTCTACAATTTATAATAAAGCAAATTCTTCATCGGGTACTTCTATAGGAGGAGGAAAAATGCAACTAGATATTTAAAATTTTTTTACAAGTAGTTTGGCTACTGGTTCTTAATACACATTTAGCTTGTAAATAACAAACCCTTTGTATGCAACTTTGAATAATATTAGCTTTATGATAATGTATAAAAGTCCTTCTTCAACTATTTACTAATAAGAATAAATCTAAAACCCTTTCTAGTATTCAACAATTGCAGGAAGTTTATCTACATAATTAATAACTATATCTGATCCAACCATTTCTGTTGTAACTTCATACACATTTTAGATAACTATAAATCAAAATTATACACCAGGATAGATTTTATATTTTTCATTTCCTGCTGCTTCATTCAGCCTTTCTTCACCAAGCTGCTCATGGGTTTCTGGAACAAAAATTGTAAAACTTTTCCTAAAATATAAAAAACAATTTTGCAATTAATTTATCTTTATAAACTAACAGAACAACTCACTCACCTGCTCTGTATTATCTTCTACAGAAGTTTAGTCTACAAATATATTTACAAATCCATTAAATCCAGGAGATACCTTTTAAATTTAGATAACTGGAATTTAAAACCCTCCAAATACTGCACCCTCTTAACCTATAACTATCATCACGAAGACATCTCCAGGTAAATCTATTTTTTATGAAAATTATTAAGCTGCAAGAAATTTATTATTATTTTCCCTTCTTTATCGTATTTCATAAATATTTCTAAAAAAATAATCAAAAAATGATAGTTTATTGCAAAAATAAAATGAAATAAATATTAATTTAAAAATAAATGGTAATTTATAATTGACTTTTATTATTTTTATAAAAGGGAATAATCCTATTGAACAAGATAGCTCAATCAAGGTCACAGCTTAACCTAAGTTGTTAACAGCCTAAATATCCACTATTAGCAGTAAAGTTGTATATGGCACAACATCTATTACATTTAATATTACACCAGCAATTTTAGTACCACAAAATGGTATTATCAGTATTCAATTTCCACCAGATCTAACTTATAATTCGAATCCCTCTCTGATTAATGGAATTAATTTAGGTAAGCTTAGTTAACATTCTCAATAAAAACATTATTTGATTAACAAAAGCAATAATAAATTTAAATTTTATTTTTTTGTTTTCAATAATAGGAGGCACCACACTTCAAGGCTCTTACCCTAATCTATAGATTATTTTAAATACCTAAGCATTAGCAGCAAATACTCAAGTTACATTCACTTTAGTGGGCATAACAAATCCAACATCTTTTAAAGAATCAGCCTCTTTTGTTATAACTACTTTGGATTAATCAAATAACCAAATTTAAAAAAAGAGTTCAGGATTAACAGTATAAATGACTTAAAGAGCAACAAGTACAAACGTAGCTATTACAGCAACAAGTTAGTATACAGGAACTACAAATGTTAATTATACTTTTAAGATAGTTCTTGCAGTGCCTTAAAATGGTTCTTGTCTTTTCACTATAATTTTCCCTCCTTAAATAGCTCTTAATCCTTCGCCATCATGCTAATTAGGAGTAGGCTTAACAACTATATCTTGTGCAGTAAGTACAAATACTATTAAAGCAACAGTCACCTTTGGTACTTTTCCTAGTGATTCTACAGTTAGTTTCGTTGTTTCAAATGCGAATAACTACCTTATATCTGGAGTTTATCCATTTAGCTTTACATCAGATACAAATTCAGGATATGCTATTGAAGGAAATCCTTCCATCAATTATACTCTAAATCCATCTTAGTTGACAACTGCAACAGGGAAAAACATTTAAACAGTAATGACAAAAACAGATAATATTTATTAAATAAACATAACACCTAAACAAACTCTTCCCAATAATTTATCCTAATCAAATACCTCAGTAGATATTACTCTCCCTTCTCAAGTAATATTTTACTATTTTATTTTTATATAAATTGCATTCTCATATTAACTTTTTATCAAAAGGTAAATATCATGGCAAATACTGTATGCTAAGTAATTTCCCCAACTAGTATTACTTGTACAAATGATTAAATAAATAAAAAATTTAAATGTGGACCAGCTGGAGATTTTTCACAGCCAATAGCCATTAAAATTACCAATTTAGGATTTAACTACACTCCAACAGGCTAGAGTGATTCCCTAATAGTTTCAACTTCCTATAATGGAAATCCTATAGATTAATCTAGTAATGGAATTACGCTTAATCATAATTGTGATCCGAATTGCTATCAATGCAATCCTACAGGTACAAATACATGTACATCTTGCTTCGATAGTACTTTAACAGTTAATTACTTGCTGTAGAGTACTTAATGTACTAACTAATGTGGTCCTGGATACATTTAACTAGCAGGCAATAATATTTGCTAACCTTGCTAAAATAACTGTGCAACTTGCGTAGTAAAAGTTTTTCCAACAAATTTATACTCTCATTTTTTTTCTGATAAAAGTGATTTTATATGATCAAATTACTCATATGTTTTATCGGATGTCAATTTAATTAATATTTGGCCATTCTTAAATATCTCTATATTTAAACTCGTTTTATTTATATTTTTTAAAATATAGACAAACTAAAATACTTGCTCTTCTTGTTCTGGAAATTACTATTTGTCTGGAACTAATTGTGTAGCAACTTGCCCACCTGGATATTATGGAATTAACAATGTTTGCTAATAATGTAGTTCTCCTTGTGCAACATGCTCTGGATAGAGCACATATTGTTTGACTTGTTTAAACAACGCTTAAAATAATATTAATATTTATTCTTACAAAGGAACTTGTGTGTCTTAATGTCCTTAGGATGTCTCTATTCCTTCTAATTATCAATGTTTACCATGTGCTCAAAATTGTGCAAAGTGCTAAAATGATGTGAATACCTGTCTTGTCTGTTAGAGCCCGTATATATTTTTTTATTTTTACTTGCAAACTCTCAAATTTATTATTTTTCTTATTAATATAGATATTATTTAAACGGAAGTGTTTGTGTTTAAACTTGCCCCAACTCAACTTATCCAAACGCAGGAAAATGTTAATCATGTTTTGCTCCATGCGATACTTGTTCTGGAGGACCTTCTAATTGTACAAGTTGTCAATCACCATACTATGTGTATAATGGAGGATGTGTTAATGCTCCCTGTCCTAATGGCTC
Source organism: Tetrahymena malaccensis 436 (assembly GCA_000231845.2). Lineage (NCBI taxonomy): Eukaryota > Ciliophora > Oligohymenophorea > Hymenostomatida > Tetrahymenidae > Tetrahymena > Tetrahymena malaccensis. Next base: position 1,983,781 of record JH719946.1, on the reverse strand, counting down.
ATATTAAATTGATTCAAATAGATCATGTAACAATTGTCCTAAAGGATGCTTGGCTTGTAGTTCTTTAAGTAAATGCACAGTATGTGACAATTCATAAGGATATACAGTGCTTTACAACAGTAATCGATATTATTTATTAATATATTAAAAATAATCATGCTATTCTTTTAATTAGATCAATGCTTATAATAGTGTCCTCAAGATAAACCTTTCCAAACTAGTAGTGGCTGCGAAGCGTGTGATTCTTCTTGCTTGACTTGTAAGAACTCAATAGATTATTGTACTTCTTGCAGCGGTTCTTTATATTTATATAGTGGAAAATGTGTTTCAAGTTGTCCAAACGGATTTGTTAAAAACAGTTTAGCCAATACCTGTGATAATCCTTAAACAAAAGAAACTAGAATCTACTTCCCATACTTGATAGGTGCCTGTATATTTATTGCGATAACAGCAGCATCAAAAATAATGGTCAAATAGAGTTAATTCTTTACTAATGCAACAGCCTTTACGTCTATTTTTGAATTTTTAAGTTGGCTCACTACTGGAATATTGATGTTTAATTACAATAGTACCTATGCTGATAAAACTATAGAGGCAGGTTTAGCAATATTTTGGCTAGGGTTCATCATCTATGTCATTACAAATATTGTTGTTTTCTTTTATGCTAAGAAGAAGTACTTAACCGATATTAGATTCTAGACATGGAGACAATCTACTCGTGGAAATCAGCATAGCTCATCAGTTATTCAAGCGTTTTCTTTGATATTTTCTTTTAAATTTTTCCGTTTTATCTATGGAAGATTTTTAAATCGCTCCTACTTAAGTGCTAGATTTGTAGATAATGATGCTATATTCAAACCTACAAATTTTATTTCTATTTTAAGTTATATTATTTCTAGTACACTGATTATAACTGGATCAGCAATATCATGCTACGAGACTTAATTAATTTAAGATAATCTATATTATTTTAGCATAGAAGCAATCATACTTACCTTAATTATGTTATTCTTTATCATTGGAGATATCTTTAAGGAGCACGATTACTTTACTCATGATCTAGCTTCAGATAAAAAATCTAGAATTTACATAGATGATGGAACTGCAAAAAAAGATCCTCTTATGTCTATGGATGTTAGAAACGAGCTAGAAAAAAATGTATTAGAAAAATCATTGGCATATGACAGATTGAATAACAGTAATCTAAACAACACAAATGCGCTTTTAAAGAATAAAAGTCTAAAAAGTAATCATTTTTTTATCTATTTATTTAGATATTTTAATTTTTTTACTAAATAGATGGCTAATCCTCAATATAAGAGATTGAGGCTGCAGATTTGAATGAAAGTTCGTTATATAATTCCATGCTAAATTCTTAGCATAGGATAAAAAAACAATAAAACGGAGTTATTGTTGAGGAAGATGGAGAATAATCAAACAGATAAAAGAAAAACGGTAAAGAATCATCAATATAAAAATCAAACATTAAAAATGGAGTATTATCACCATCAAATACAGAAAGATTTGGATAATCATCTAGGGTGAATGGTGAAAAATCTAAAAGAGCCAATTCTTAAGAGAATGTGAATAGCAAGGTAGCTTCATCATAAACTGAGATTGTTGGAGTAAATGGAGCTAAATTAGCAAAAGACTCATCGAAAAACCTAAAAAAATCTTAAAAATCATTAAAAGATAAAAATGATAAAGTAGAATCTAGCAAGAATAAAGCTTCTTCATCATAATCTCCTGATAAAAATGGAGCTCTTTAATCTACTGATAAGAATGGTGCAGCTTAATCTTCAAACAAAAGCCCAACAAATAATAATTTGAATAAGGTAAAAAAATCTTTTTTTTTTATAATATTAAAATATCAAATTTATTTTTAACAGAGCTAAAAAGTCCTTGAATAGAACAAAAAACTGAATGAAGATGGAGAACAAATTTTAAGTGGTAAAGATTGCCACCATTTAATAAGAGTATATGATAAAAATGGAAATAGCAGCAGCAAACCTAATTTGAATTAGACTAACAATATGTCACCCAGTCCTAAGCAGTAGAATGGCAGCAAGAGTCCTTCAAAATCAGGAAAAAAGAAATCTAGTGCTTCGCCTAAAAAGAATGGAGTAAAAGGAAAAGATACAAAAAATAAGTAAAATAGTCAAGGGTTGATTGGCTTAGAAGATGAAACCGAGAGCGCGTATAATCCAACTGAAGGAGCTAGATAATTTAATGGAATTAAAAACTTGCAAACCAATGACAGTAAAGATGTTTACAGCAATAACAGTAGCAATAAGGCTAACGATCATCTTTTAAATGATAAATAACAAAATGGAGAAGGAGAAAAAAATGCTAATAAAAAAGGCTAGAAAGATAAAAAAATTCTTGATGATGCTAGTGGTTTAAACGACGATGGCGACAGTGAGGGAGAAAATATCATTTAAGATACTCCAAGTAATTACAACTATTTAAATATGAGATTCGAGAGCAAAGATTTAATGAACATGTAAAATACGAAACCCTACCATAATAATTTGTTGGCTTCAACAGGTATGAAGACTTTACCTGTTAACAATGCTTCTCCTATGAATTATGGAGCTCCCTCTCCTCTTGATCCTGGATATTCAACATCTTCATCTTAAATTTAATTTAATTCAGGCTCAAAGGCTCCTCTTTATAACTAATTATTTACACCTGCAGAATCTCCTACAAGACAGTAATCCTCAACTTTACGTCAATCAGCTAATAATTCGCTTAATCGCGATAAAAGTGGTAAGAAAAAACTCAGCCTAACACCATAAAACTACACATATAGTGCAAATCAATCTCCTCTAAGAAACGGAAATATTTAATCACCATAAAGAAATGGAAATCATTATTCAATTACTCCAACAAGCAATACATTTGCTAACAATGCAAACAACATCATGAAAACTCATTCTGATTATGAAGAAGGTATCAAAATATCAAAAATCCTTGAGCAGGAATAGTAAAAAAATAGTAGAAGCACTGTGCAGCCATTTTTTACAACTTAAAAAATGACTTAATCTGATAAATAGAAACAGGACTATTTGGATAACTACGATTATTCTGTTCCTCACACAACTATGAATGCAAATCATATTCACACTAACGATTTCTAAACAGAATCCTCAAAAGGAAGATCTACTTCTAAAAATAAGGCTAAATCGAACTCTCGTAATCTTAAAACTCTAGACAACGATCCAAAAATAAAATAATTGGAAGATATTTATAATTAAAAGCTAGTACCATTCTAAAGCAGAGTTGCCTTGAATAATTAATAGTAGCAGCATGCAAGCCATTCGAAAGTAAATAAAAAGCCTATAAATGGATTGCAAATTGTTGATCCTTCGAACTTTAGTGATTACGAAGGAGACTAAAATCCTGGCTACTTCTGATTTTTTTTAATTCACTTATATAAAAGAAATATTTTGCTAAAATAATCTATTTTGCATAAAAATCTAACTTGATATCATTAAAAATATATAAAATATATAATTTATTATTATTAATTGTAAACAAATATGCTTGCTTATTTACCTTGTTTTGAAAAATAAATTTACTTATTTCGAATTATTTTTAATTTCATCATCTTTCTATTCAAAACTATTGCAAGAAAACAAAATTACCATTTTTATATTTATTTTTGAAATAATTATTCATTTGATAATTTCCCTAAATCTAGAAATACTTTGTAGGAAGTTTATCATTTTATACAGTTAAATCTAAATTTTTTAATTTTAAATTGAAAATATTTTGAAACTATAAATTTTATCTGTTGAATTTTAATTAAAATTTTTTTAACCTGAAACATTTTAAATAGTTTTCTGAAGAAAATTAAAGTAATTGGAATTTTTTGAATGTGATAAGAAACGTCATTCTTTATCAACAATCATTTTATCTTTAAACTTATTTATTTTGAGGCTTTTTATTTTTTTAATAAAAACAAATTATAAAAAATGTATTTTAATTTTTTAGCTATTTAAAGAAAATCACAAAATTGAAATAATAATAGATTGAATACACACATTTTAAAAATTTTATAATAAATCAATTCAAGCACTTAGGATAAAATAACCCATCATCTTATGCTTTTGAGTTTTAATAGAAGTAAGACTGTAATTTAAAGTATCCATTAGATGATTAAGTTCCTTGCATATTTCTGCCTTCATCAGCATAGTCATCGCCATTAGTACAGTTACAGAAATTATATCTGAAATTCTTTTTATGTCCATAATCAGCCATTCTGCGTGGTAAGCTGATTTTATTTAAATATTCAAGCTAATCCGTATTATTACATTTAAATATTTTATCAGTTTACTGGGATTAAGGCCAAGGAATATACTTTTTTGGAACACTTAATCTCTGAATAAATTCTTTTGATTTTGGGTCTTAAAGATTCATAGTTTTATTTCCTCCAATAATACACACAGGGAAATTTCTCATAGGAATCTACTTTGGCTAACTTAATTCTTTAAGTCTTTGATTCATTTCTTCATCGTTAAGATCCCAAACAGGCTCTTATTAATTCTATTAAAGTGGTCTCCTTCTAAATTAGCCAACTTATTGTTTAAAAATTCTAGAACCATTCATCTTAAGTTCATTTAGAAGTCTGCTATCAATCATTGATTTACTCATAGGGTGATGCATAGTTGAATAATATCCACTTTATTTCATTGGGGAAAAGCTTGTATTAGTCTAACTCATTCTTTCTTAGCTTTTAGTTTATTCTAAATTTGCTGACTGAACAACATTAGCACTGCTAAGGGCTCTCTTTCTCGAGCTTCCTATATTAGTGTGTCTTGTTCTACTTCTATAGTTGACACAATAGAATCCTTTGTTTGCTTCAAGTGGGTCTACTCCATCTGTATTGCATCGATTATAACTCACTCTGCTAACACTAGACGGTCTTTAACTAGTTATTTATAACAATATCAAACATTAATAAAATAAATTAACAATTAATTCTCAAAAAATAATATTAAATCCATTTTTTTATTCATTTTAAAAGCTTTTTTTGTATGCCTAAATTTGTAAAGTTTATTTTATAAATAACCAAAGAAGTTTAAGGAGCAAATTTTTTACTGCTCAGCTAATTATTTTTTTTATTTGGATCATCAAATAATATATTTTATTTTATTTTATGCAGCTATGATAAAAAATGTAGCATATCAAATAGATTATTTTATTAACTTGAAAATTTCAATGTAAAATTGAATTTTACATTAAATTTAATTATTTTGATATCTCCTGTTTGTATTTTTAGAGAAAGTAGAAATATTTAAATAAACAACTAAGGAACAATAAAATCGGTTCATTATGATATAATTTTATAAATGCTATATCAAAAGCTTGAAGAGATTTAAATGATGCTATTTTTTAAATTCGCTTATAGTTTTTAAGGTTATTCTAGTTTTTAAAATTATAAAATAATAATAAAATAAATACCTTTGATTAAATGTCCTATTTTTTTCATGATCTTATTTAAAGTTATGGGAACTGGCCAGATATACTCTAGAGCCATTCATATTGTACCCTGTAGACATAAGTTCATGCTCTTGAGAATCTATAAAGTGCTTGATTGTGTTTTCTTATGCATATTACTGTGGTTTAGCTGGTTCAGCATCCGATTAATTTGGGATTGAAGCATTCCTAGAAGCTTAATCTGAACTAGATGGACGATTCATTCTTCTAAGAGCACTTACGTAAGCTTTTGAGTATTTATGAGAGGTATTCATTAAATTCAAGAATATTATTGATAATTAAAAATTCTATTTTATGTTTAATATTTTAAATATAGCCTAAAGCTTTTGTGTGAGTAAATTTAGAATGTTTTAAAATTTATTTGCTGAATAATAATTTTGTTTATTTACTTTTTAATTATTAATATTAAGCTAAAAATTACTCCTCAAAATTGATTAATATAATAATTTATACTTTATCTAGATAGATACTTGATAACAAAATATCCATATAAACATATTGTGGTTCTATTTATCTGATATCTTTATTTGCTATCCATTGAATTTACTATTGTTTTTTATAATTTATTTTATAAATATTTCTTTGCCCAATGTTCAGTATTTGCATTTAATTTTGATTGGCAAACAAAAATATTATCACTGAATGAATCTTACAAAACTCATCTAAAGCCATGCGCTCTCTTTACAACAAACAATTGCAAAGTCTAAAATGTATATTTATAAATTATGTGCTTATTAATATTATCAACAAAATTAAGTTTACCTCTCTTAAAATAGATTTACTAAAGAGTTTAATTCAGATTTAACATTTCAAATAAAATATTTTACATATTATAAATTTGCTTTTCTTTATAAATTTTTATATTTTCCTTTCTAAATCTTTTAATTTTACATAAATTACTATGTAAAAGTAAGAAAATCAAACATTTTTAATTCTTTATTATCAATCATTAAATTTTGATTTTTAATTTTAAATATAATTTCTAAAAATCTGAAAAATTAAAATTTAAAATCTTGATAAATTCATTTTATTAATTTAAAATTTATGATTTTTATATTTTAATATCAGGATTTATATTCATTGAGTTTTTTTTTTCTCAAATTTTTATTCAAAATTTTTTTCAATTTACTTGGATTAATCTTGTAAAAATTGGGGGTTTTTTGTACACCATATTATTTAGCTTATTATAAATATATCATTTTTATCTAAATAAAAAAAATTACATGTAGTTGATAAACGAATTATTATTGATTTATTAATATGCAATTTATTTGGTAATATTTTATTATCAAAAGTTGTTAAAATCTCTTTTTTAATCTATGATTTATTAGTTTTGTTTGTTACTTTTTTTTAATAGCTAAAATAATAAACAATATTTTTATTAAATCTAAAAATTTTGATATCCATATCCCTTACTTTTATGAAATAGTTAAAAGACATTACTAAAAATGGTTAATTATCACATATGAATTTAATTTATTTAGCTTTATTTTTAGGTATCAATAAGCTTTATTTTTAGAAAAAATTAATAATTTACTCAAATATTTATATTACTTCTCATACTAACTTCAATGAGTGAAATTTATTTTAAAATATTTTAGATTAATTAGCCCTCTTTTTTTATTTTTATCAAAAATAAATCAAATAATTATTGAGTTATTCAATAATATACTAATCTATTTTTATTTGATTTTTTTAAATTTATGCATTAAAGAACAAATTTTTATATCTAATACTTATCTTTTTAGATTGTATTGAAAAAGCTTTTAAGGATTTAATTAACTAAAATTCTATTTATGGTTAAATTTTACCAACTAAAATACTAATTAAATAAAAATAATTATTTAATAATTGATAATATTTTATAAATATCCTTATTATTTTAAATTTAATTTAAAACAGTATGAAAGGAATTGTTGTTAAAAAATCAAGATAGAAAATATTTTTGTTGAAAACTAAATAAAATAAGCAATTTTTTTTAATGAACTTCAAGCCAATCTTAAAATACCTTTTTGCGGGCTTTTTAATGTTTTTGCATTTAATTAGGAAATAATTATGAATAAAATCTGATGAAAACAAATAACATTTTTTGTATCTAGTTTTTTTAAAGATAAAAGCAATTAATATATGCCATAATCTTGTGTTAACTGTATTTTAATTAAAAATAAATATTCTATTAATACTATCAATTAATTAGTATTATTTATTAATTAATTAATTAATTAATTTATTCATATATCTTTTGGTAAAAATACAAGTAAAAAAATAATAGGTATTAAATATAGTGAAATGAGTTAAGAAGAAATTAAACACTAAATGATCTTAGAAGAAAATAAAAAAGCACATTTATATAGTTTAAGCAATTATTCAGAAATCGATGAAGAAGAAGATGATGCAGACATAACAAATTCAGGTAAGAATATTCATAAAATATTTGTATTAATTATCATGCAAAGTGAAAAAATTATTAAACGAAATGGTTTTAAGAAATGAAAATATATAAAAAAGATTTTTTAAATTATAGAAAAAAATAGGAAAGAAATTAATGTGGTGCATAAAACCTACGATGATATAGAAAATTACTTTTATAAGTTGATTTAAGAAACAATGGAAGAATATAGCATTCCTTTTGGAAGAGCATTATTATTATTAAGTAGAAATAGCTATGATCCTAAAAAATTGCAAATTTAAACTGATGAGAAACTTACCGATTTAATTTATCCTAAACTGGCTTAGAACATCAAAGACCAAGCAAATAAAGATGTAAAAAAATGTTATTCTAAATTATTTATTTTTGAATAAATTTTCATTTTTAAGTCATCATTAGACTTGATAAAAAAATTGATAAAAATTTATTTATATATTTTAAGGAATGCTTGTTATGTTTAGATAGTTTAAATGAGGATAATAGATATAGTTTGGCATGCTAGCATTACTTTTGCAAAGATTGTTTTTCCTAATACATATAAGAAGTATTTAAAGATGGATAGTTTTGCATATTTAAAACATGTCCATTAGATGGGTGCTTAGAGAGATTAGGGATGGAAGATTTCAAGTAGTTTCTTACAGAAGAAAAATACAGTTTATACAAAAAGTTCCTTATCAAAGATGCCTTTGGTCAATCAGAGACAGTAATTAATAACTATTTCCATTCAAATTTTATGTCTCTCTCTGATCTGAACAGCATTGAGAGCTTTTGTTTTATTATTTTTTTGCTTCTAATTCTATATTTTCAATTAACTTATCAAATATAAAATAAATATTTTATTAAAAATATATAAAAGATACTATCTTGTCCACAACCAAATTGTCCTTATGTTTAAATGGGTGTCAAAACTCAAATGATAAAGTTAAATTAATAAAACATAACTTGTTTATGTAATCACGAATACTGCAACTAAGTAATAAACTGATTCTCAAATGCTTTAATTTTATTTATTTTTTTATATATAAGTGTAAAGAAATAGGTCACTATCCTTGCAGCTGTGGCGATTTTAGAAAATGGCTATCAAAAATAGAAAGTTATGGCACTTCTTCAGACCTAAATGATGAATGGTTTATCATGAATACAAAACCATGTCCAAAATGTAAGATCTTGATTGAAAAAAATTAAGGGTAAATTTTAATTTCTTGCTTAAGAAAAAAATATTTAGGATTTTTATCTTAAATTAATAGTTGTATGCATATGACTTGTAAGTAATGCCAACATCATTTTTGCTGGATATGCTTAGGCGATTGGAAGGGACACAATGATTACTACAAATGCAGTAAGTTTGATTAGGAAAAGTTAGATGAGTTACAAAGAGAAAGAATTGAATTAAGTCATTTTAAATTCCATCAAGGTTAATATTCTCATCACCTGAATAATATTTAGGCAATGCAAAAAGAAATAAATGCAATTATGGATTATCTTAACGATATAAATAGCAAGCTTATAAGTTAAAACAAAAAGGCTATTGAAATTGATATAATCAAGAAATATTGCTAATAAATATTAAGTAAGCATGCATTTCTTCAATATTTCATAAATAAAAGTCTTCTTATTTTAAATAATTTAATTTGAATTAATGTGTTATTGTATATATTACCTTGATATTATATGCAGCTTTGTAAAAATAATTAGGAGGAAGAAAATATCTGCCATTTTTTTATGCTAAAGGATTTTTTATTTCAGATAGACAAAAGCTTAAATTTTTTAATGATTTGATTGAAGATTATGTTAGAATTATTGAAAAATTTAACTCATATCTTAGTAATCTTATGGATATTGAGGACAAAAATAATGAGATTAAGGATAAGATTGCTATTAAAAATGCCTTTTATGAATTCAAAGATAGTTTACCAAGAAAGTTAGGAACTTGTTAAAATTATATTGATCAAAAATTAAAACAGTTCACAGAAGGTAAAAAACCCTTTTCATAATCATTTTATTTCTATATTCAGCTCATTTAAGTTTATTTATTTGTAAATTAGATCTTGATAACTTTGAAAAGATATAGAAATAGTTTCCTGAAAAAGTGGTACCTGTTAAGAGTGAGTTTATATTCAATAATATTGAATAAAAGAAACAGTAGTATTAAAAAGGCAAAGAAGAGCTGCTTAAAAAATAAAATCCTCCTCCTATTTCAAATGCTATTATCATAGAAGATGAAAAAGTAGAAAAGGAAGAAGCTAAATAAACTATTATTTAAGACTAAGAAGATACAAATAAAGATTTAAACAAAAAGAGAAAAGTATAATTTAGTGATTCTTAAGATTATGAAGAAATAGATTTAGGCAATAACTTGAAAAAAAAATTAAAGTCTAATGATTGTTTAGAAGAAATTCCATCTAAAAAAGATATTGGTTTAACAGAAAACAATGTTTCTCAAAGCTAGTCAGTGTTGATATACAGGTGTATATCTGAAAATGCTCCATTAACATGCTTTGACTGTGGTGAAAATCCAGCCACCAACGAGTATGGAGTTTGCGATGCATGCTTTGATTCTTTGAACAACTGATTAAATTTTTGAAATTGTTTGAACACTTAAAATAAAACAACAAAAATAATTTATATTCATTAATAAATAAATAACTATTTTAATAAAATAATTAAAGTAAATTAAATGTATTTAAATTGTTTAATGCATTAATGATTAATTTAACCTGAATGGGTAAAAATATTCCTAGATTAGATAAAAAATAGTGTAAATTAAAATATGGATTAAATAAAAAAGTAATAATTATTAGTCTGTAAGGTAATAATAAATAGAGGGGTCACGTCTTTTTTTTAATTTAAATAAAATTATGAATTATTTATTATTAATTTATCTTTTTGTTTTCAATTTAGAGTTTACTCCCTATAAAATTAACTTTTTTTAATTTTACAATATTTTATAACCAACTATTTTATCAATTCAATACATTCATGAATTTAAAAGCTCTTTATTTATCATTTACAATTTTTTTTATGGTAATTAAAAAGCTTTATCTTGTAATCATTTATTTATTCATTTCTTCTCTTTATTTATCTCAGTCTACAAAAAACTTATTAATTAATTTCCTTTTCTATTAAATTCAATCTAGATAACAAATATAATTTATCAAAATGATTTTAAGGATTTATTGTTTTTTATCTTTCTCTTCATTTATGAATCCATTTTAGTATAAAGATAATTGAGAATAAGTTTTTATTATTAGTTTTACTATTTATTTAAAGCCTAAAGATTTAGAAAGAAATAAAAAAAAATAATTCAAAAATCAAGTTTCACCTGTAAGTTTTACAATAATCTTAGGTTCAAATACATTTAAAAATAGTAAATCAAATTAGAACATAAAAAACTTAAATAAATATTATACTTTAAAACAAAAATGAAAGATTATTAGAGCAAACGATATAATTTTGTTTGAATTACTTTTTAATATGAAGTAAATGAAATTTTTATTAAGTAAAATCAATCAAAAAAACTTAGAAATTACACTCAATTTATTAAAGTATTTTATTTTAGTGATAAAAATTTTTAAGTATTCAAAAAAAGAAACTTGGTTACATGTTTCTGATCTGGTTTGATTCTATGTATTTTGATTAATTTTGGAAAAAAGGGTGTAATCTAAATTTAAATTAAAATTCTTATCTTATTTATGTGGTATTTTTTACCATAAATTTAAAAGATGTTTAAGGAAACACAGATTTGATACAAATATATTTTATTAAAACCAATTTTTGTAAATTGCAATAAAGATAAATACTTATATAAATTAGTGAGAGTATGAAAGAACGAATAGTAAATTATTTAGTATATATTATTATAATAAATGATAGGTTGATTTGCAAATAAGAGAGATAGATAGATAAAAGATTTGAAAATGAGAGGAAGACGAGAGAAGATGATACTATTATTTTAGATAATTTAATTATCTGTAATCTATTTATTAGATTTGTGGTTTTTATTTTTCTATGCTTTTGTTTCGAGATAGTGTTTTGTTACTCAGATAAACCACTTAAGTTAATTTTTTTTCAGAGGATTTTAGATATTTTATTGGTCTTTTCAAACCTTGATAGGAGTAGGCTCGTATCTTTTAATGGCTGCAGAAAAGTTGTTTAGGAAAGTAACTTTCTAATTTGTTAAAAATAATGGTAAATATTAGGTATGGGTGGATTTAGTAATTTAATTACTTTTTTGGGAGAAAGAGCTTTTTTAGAAATAGAATTAGACCTGAGGAGATTTCTTGATTACAAAAGATTTTTAGCGCTGGCAGTATTTTAGAATTGTGTATACAAAGTAGAGTAAATATTTTAGCTTGGAGTGGGTTAAACACCAGCAACTTAACTAATTTCATTCTATTTTTAAGGTACTGTTACAGTTTTTCTAAAGTTTTCATTATTTACTGGTGTTTTAGAAGGAGAGAGAGAGCTGTTAGAGCCACGAGACACGGGAGTACCTGCAGTTGTTTTTGTAGCTAAAGATCCTCTCAAAGGTGTTTTGAATGAATTGCTCATAGATAGATTTGTAATTAAAGGAATATTCTTAAAACCTTCTTAATCCTATTTAATAATAGTAAAAAAGTGTTAATCGATACAAAATTAAATATCTTAAAAATTGGCTTGATTCAAATAAAAAAACACTTTTATTATACTATCAAATATAAGTATTTTTCAACAAAACGCCATCATATATGATAAGTAAATTATTTAAATGGCAACGTTGTTAGTAAAATAAATCTTTACTTTAATTATTTAGAGGATTTATCATTCTTAAATTACACTATTTATTCATTGATTAATCTAAAATATTACATTTTAAATTCATACGTGGGTTTATTGATTTTATATCATAAAAAATGTTAATTTTATGAGTAAAATCAATTATTTTTTTCATTAAAAAATTTGAAATCAAAACTTATTACTTTATTCACTCTAAATTCATTTTTCCTTCTTAATATTAAATTAATTATTCATTCTCAAACGTTTTAAGTTTTATGATTTTTATCATAACTCTTATTGTTTAAAAGTAAGTAATAATTACTGCTTTTAGTTTAGTGAATAATTTTGTTTTTTATTTTTTGAAATTATTTCTAAATTCAGTAATACTCGATAAAAATTTTTTATGTATAATAGCCACAGAAAGAATGAAATTCAAATAAATTACCATAGAAAGTCTTTTTTCAACAATTTTTTTGGCGTTTTAATAAGAAATAACTTTGGAGATGCGGATGTTATTTGAATAAGAGCGCTGCATTTAAATAGATTTATCATAACTTTGTAAGTACATCATTTGAGGACCATGGATTGAGCCAGGACGAGCCATGCGGATATAGGCTATAATTTCTTCAGCAGTGAATTTATAATGTTTAATACAATATAGAGCTATAAGTGTGCCAGTTCTACCAAGGCCAGCTCTACAGTGAACAGCTATTGGGCAATTGTTCTTTTCTTCGAATGCTCTTTCTGATAAGGCAAAAAACTAATTGGCAATGTTTCTTGGAGGTATTGAACCGTCTTCAAAAAATAAATCTACATGATTTATTTTATTATCAATGAATGGTTAGGTGTTATATGAGTCTGAGTTATTCAATCTCACAACAAGCTACACGCCTTCTTTTTTAAAGGGTTCAACATAAGCGAAAGGAGGAAGAGTTAAATCCTATTTATTATAATTTAAAATCTAATATATATTTTAAAGTTCAATAACAATTTGATAAAAAATGGGCTTTTCTAAATAAAACTAATTGAGTAGAGTAATCGTTGATTATAAATTATTCATTCAAAGGATTTTTATATTAAATTCTACCATGAAAAAGATTATTTTCTTTTGAATTATTTATGATCATTTAATAAAGGGAATGTAAATCGTTATATTTAAGTAGTATTTGCTAATTAATTAATCGATTCAAAAATTTAAAATCTATCCATCCATTCATTCACTCATCCATATATCATCCATCCAAAAATCCAACCAATCAAATTAAAAAGAGTTATATTCATGCATAATACCCATGTTATTTTTAAAATGTTCATATGTTCGAGCTACACAATTTTAATTATCAATAATTTGGAAGTAAATTTGTAAGCTAAACAGAGCTAGTAATCAATTTAGAAATCATTTAGGATGAAAGTGTAATGAGAATGGATATTTTCAAGCGTAAAAAGTTATAAGCTATTTTTAATTTAAAATTGATTGATTTGATTTTAAGAGAGAAAATGAATCTTTTTGAGATTGTGGATAATTAATTTATCAAAAATTTAATTTTGCAGATTACCGTCACAAATAATATTGATGTATGTAGGTTTTCCTAAAATTAATTAAATGATAAATATCACAATTTCATAAATTATTTATTGTCTAATCTAGTAGAATTTAATTTGTATCATTCAAGTACCCAAGCCTTACTTTTTAAATAAAAGCTAAGTCCAAGCAGAAATATTTGGACATTTTGTTATTTTATTTTATTAATATTTTTCTTTACCTCACAATCAAAGCCAATTTTAAATTATTAATTGCGATAAAAAAATTGTGTATTTTTTAATTTGTTAGATTTAAAAATTTGTAATATTGTTTCACTCATTACTCATTTGAAAATTTTTATTTATCCATCGAATAGCCTAACATAATAAAATCGATTTTTAGAAAGTATGAAAATAATTACATCAGCTTCGTCTCTTGGACCTCTGAATGCGAAGAATTTTTTTGGGACTATTTCAGAAATGTCATATTTCATAAGCTCATAGTATCTCTCGAGATCAAAAGTCTTCAAGTCAAACCATCCAAGTTATTGAGCCTTTTAGAGAGATCTCATACAATCAAGTAGCTAGATTTTTTAATTAATTAATTACATTTATTTTATTTTACAGAATAGATAAATTGATTATTTAAAAATTATAAATAAAATTTATATGTGCAAAACATAAATGATGCCGATTTAAGATGAATGTTTAAATTCAAATTACTGTGCATTAGTAAGGATAATTTAGGGAATCGTGATAAGGCTTTAATTCTGGGATAATCTTTTCAAATAGTTATAAAGCCTTTTCAGGGCTGTACCTCAAGCATAATACTTAATATGCGCAGATAAGAAGAACAGAGTTAGTCTATTTAACTTAATTCAAAGAAGTATAGTGAATCAATGTTGTAGTTTGATATTTGGGGTCTGTGAAAATCTCATCAAGCTATGAGCAGAAAGAGTAAATTTAAGAAAGATTAAGTGGGCCGTATTCGCTAACTCTTTCATATACCAAATCCTTTATATATTCAAAAACAATTAAATGAGATTACAGTGAATACACTTGTATGAAGAATATCTGTAAAATAAAATAAATTTTTTGTATTTATTTACGTTATCAGTTGAAAAATAGTAGGTGCTAGGCTCGTACTCAGGTGGATTAGCAGCAGAGTACCAATAAAGACGTTAGGGAACAATTTCAATAATATTTACGGACATTTGAGGAGGGGATTATGAAGTATTTTATGATATTTAGTGATATTTGATTATTTAGAACGAAGCTATTTGTAATATGGAGGGTGAAGAAAATGAAAGATTTGTTCTTAGTTTTCTGTTTGATTTATTTAGTTTGTTAGTATAATAAGAAAGAAAGAGATAGAGAGAAGTATTTCTTATTTGTCTTTTGATTTGTTTTTCCTTTTTTAGTTTAGTTTATTTTTTAATTATAAATATTATCTATTGGATATTTATTTCTTCTTTTATAATTTAGATTTGTGCAAATACTTGTTATAGTTAGACCATAATAAAACATTTGAACTAAGGGTTGGTATTACCTTACATACAATAAATCCAATATAATCTGGTCTTACATACTAATTTGAAGATTTGTTAAGCGCTTAAATTTTACCACTAGTTTTTAGATGCAATAGTGTTTCTTATTTCATAAATATATTTCCAACTTTGCTTCTTAGCTTTTCAATAAAAACCTGTCATTAAAGAATAAAAATATAAATTTAAAAAATCATAAAATCAATCATAAATTGGTTAATTAGCGGTGACTCTATTTTATTTACTTTAGTCTATTTGATTTATAAATGTAATAATAAGGTAATAATATGCCTAACATCCACAATTAATTTATACTTTCTAGTATCTGATTATTTTTTCTTCACTTAAGGTTTTACTAAATAATTTAACAACCCAATTATTAAATTCGCACTTCAAAGTTAAGTTGAGCCAAACAAAATTAAATATTTCTTTTTGTAATTTATTTTATCCAAAGAGATTGTTTACAAGACGCGCTTCTTAATCTATATTACCCATAAATATTAACATTTATAATAGCAGAAAACAAACAATAAAAAATCCAACCGCATATTAATTATTTATTTATTATTATTTTCTTTTTCAAAGACTTTATTTCTTTTTTACAAAAAAGCATAAATCTATTTATATATTTCAATGCTTTAATCATTCAAATTAATTGATAGATCTATTTTTATTGTGATTGATAAAAAATATAATTGTCTTATCTTTTATGGTCAATCTTTCTTCTCTTTAAATTACAAATATTAGGTACTAGCAACATAACATTAATAGCTGATTAATACAAATAGTTCTCTAAAATATGAATTTTATCAATTTAGAAAAAATCAGAAATACTTTTATTTCTTTAACTTAAAATTAACCAAGTATTACTTTAGATATTTTAAATATATTAAAATGCATTACTTTAATTTCTCACACTTATAGTTAAAATTTATAAAATTTGAATATAAAAATAGTTTTTATCTTATTAAAAAATAAAATTTGTAATTTTTGTTTACATATTTAGTTTGAAAAATATAAGTATTAGGGTAAAAGTGCCAATCATTTTGATAGCTATAAATTTTTTCACAATTTAAAAAAAACTAATCATCAAATATTTGAAAATTTATGAATATCAAAAGAAAATAAAGCGTATAAATTAATTCAAATCAAAAATATATAAAATAGATAAATAATTGATTATCCTCTTGGTCTTAATATTGAAATGTGAACTATAACTATTTTTAATAAAAATATTCAATTATAATAATAATAATAACAATAAAGAAAATGATAAGAGTTCTAATAATATTTCTGATTATTTTAAGAATCAAAACTCCACATTTTATTAAAATTAAAAGCTTAATTCATATTTAAACATTTTTTACATTTTATATGTTTAATTAAATTTCTTTTAGTTTAAAAGAAAGAAGATATATTATTATCCAGCTATTAAATATTTTATTTATAAAAAATTCTTTAAAAAGTTTTATTTAGATTCTATGCTAACTGAAAAAAAAAGTTAAATAATGTGAGATTTAGATAGTATGAAGAGCAGCATTTTATTTCCCATCTATTAATCTTAATTATTATCTAATTAATATAAATTCTAGTTCCTAAATTGCTACTAATGTGTTTAATAAAATGCTTTTAATTACTAAAATATGTGAAATAATTTAAAATTATCAAAAAATCTAATATATTTTTTTCAAAATCAAAATAAATTTAACTTAAAAATAAATTACAAAAAATAATTTTAATTAATTTATGAAAGATGGATTTTTTAAATTATTTAAAATTAAATTTATATCACAAAAACTCAATCAAGATTTTATTTTCATATTTAATAACATGTAAAAATTAAAATAATAAGTAAAAGTATTTATTATCAGTTTTTAGTAGCTTTACTATTAAATTTACTTTTTTAAATTAATTATTTATACTATTTTTTTTAAGTAAATTTTGTTATTCTTTATCATTTAAAATAATTTTTTTATTTTCAAATTCTAAATTATTAATTTTAAATGGAATCATTATTTGTAAATTTATTAATGAAGTTTTTGTAATTTATCCATTGGATTTATTTATTAAAAATGATCTATAATATAAATAAGATTAGTATAATACTTATTACTTTTGTAAAATGCTAAATTTTTATTAAAAACTCTTCAAATTATAACAAGAAATAATATTTAATTACAACTTCTCTAATCCTTATATGCTAAATTAGACTTTTTCTTTATATTTCTTTTTAAAGATTAAATTTTGAGTATGTAATTATAGAATAAAAAAGGATATTACTTTTAGATAAGTATGTAAAAATAGGATTATTAATACAAATGAGTTAAAAAAAAAATGTTTAAAGCCATATAGAAATACCAGTTTTTTATACATGCAATAGTTTAAGAGTAACTCCAGATGTTTATTTTTGCAAAAAAATAAATATTAAGATAAATTTTGGTATAAAAATTTTATTAGAATGAAAATGCTTTGGATTGACTTTCTATTGCTTGCTTTATTTAATAAGTAGTAATTATACCTATTTGATTTATTTATTTATTTTTTTGATTTTAATAAAATAATCTAAGTTTATTTTGAGATCATTGTTTTTGCAAAATAACAAACATCAATAGTGATTTAATACTGAATTGATTAAATTAATTTGATTTTAACAAACTAAAAAAGCTTAGACCTAATTAAAATAATGAAAAAAAGTTAGAGAGCTGGATAAGGATTGTAATAAAAATTAGCAATAAGAATTCGTAAAAAACTAAAAATAATTTTTAAAATTCACTACTACTTTATAATTTGTCTTTTTAGCGGATTTTATGAGATCGTGTCTTTGATTTTAGGAATAGTAGAATAAAAAAAAGTAGAGATATAACAGGATTTAATTCTTTTGGTACTTTTAGTGACAATGATAGTGTTTTCGTATTTTTTAAAAGAGTCAAATCATAACAAGTTTTTTAAGGAAGCTCTGAAGTTGTGTTAGCTTATTTTTTACCTTGAATACAGCTTTTAAATAGCGTAAAATAAGAATAATTATTGCTTTTTTTGTGTATTTTAAATACTTTTGATGCTGTACATCAAGCAAATCAAATAGCTACAATATATTATTTTGCTTTACTTTTTTATAGCCTTTTATATTATAGCTAGAATTCTTATACTATCTAATTTTTTAGTAGAATCTTTATACAGTTTATGCGCTTCCTTTGCACTAGCCTCAATATCAATAAGAAATGAGATATTTTCTCACAAGCAGAATGTTTAAAATTCAAAAAAGAATGAGGAAATTAGCCAATTTAAATCATTTGAGTAACCCCAAAATCTGGATTTAGTTAAATTAAAGCAAGCATCAGCTTAAATTTAGAATTTATCATTAGCGTAAGTTAATAACTCAAACTATTATGACATGGAGAATTCTTACAACCTTCATTTACGCAAGAGGCAAACTCATAGCTTAAACAACTCAATACACTACACTAAAAGCAGATAACCCTCCTTAAAAAATTATAAAGAAAAGTAGTTTGCTTAAATTATTCTTTCTCAAATACGAACAGGGATTGCTCTTATTGATTCTCAGTTGCAATTAGTTTACACTAATCGGTACTTAAAACAGCAAATGAGTACATCAAATCATGCAACTTTATTATAGAAATTACTTAAAGTTGAGATAATATAGAATCAAAATAATCAAGAGGATTGCTGTCAAGTTTCTGAAACATGGAGTAAAACTCATTTAAATTATAATGAACCAAATCAAAATAATCAAGAATAATTATTATAAAAGTAAACACTAAGTAGCTTTAAAACTAATATCAATACAAATAGTTCGCATAATAAAAACTCAGTTCAACAACAACAACAAAACTAAGGATTAGAAAGCTATAATTCAATCGCAGAAAAAAGATTCAACTAAATTGAAACTCTAAATAATATCACTGATATTTAATCAAGGTTAATTCCAAATCATAACAATAAAAAACATATATATGAAACAAAAAACAAGTTTACACAGCAGCAGATATCATTTTTAGATAATAAAACTTAATTAAAGTACCTTTCTTAGTCAGAGAAGCTTATACCAAATAAATAATAGAGAGTAACATTTTAAAAATATGATTAATCCCTTAACAAAGATCAGAGAAAGGTAGAAAAATAAGAATTTTCATTTGCATAGAAATCAAATGACATAACATATTTTTACAACGAATTTAAAAGCACTGATGAAAAAAGGTAAACAAATGACCTTAAAATGGCCCTAAAAAATATGCATCAATTATTAATTCCTCCTCACATTTTGTAAATTTTTAAAAGAGATTAATTGAATCTGCAAGATATTTTAGAGTACTTATTCTAATGCTAGTATAAGCAGGATAAATAGAATTGTTGGAGCAGTGATGATCTCAATGAAAAAAAGGAAACAAATTAAATACAATAAAATTAAATTATCGAGGCTTAGTAAGAACAATCATCGAATGTTATTTATTTGATTGAAAATAACAACCTAGTGTTAAGCTTCAAACAGAAATGGGATAAAACAAATTATAAAAAAATAAGAATTGGTTTTTATGCTACTAAAAAGGGTTTTGATGCAGGTGAGTTGTTTACGAATGGAGTTGTTATGATTGAGGTATTAGAAGATTATGAGCTATCCAAAACCATAGAAGATCATGAGATAAACGAATATAAGAATCGTATGCTAGCGTCAGTCTCGCATGAGTTAAGGACACCTCTAAATTGTAGTATTTAATTGCTTTAATCACTCCTTTAAAGAGACTAAGAACATTTAAGTATGGCGTTCATGGATGGGGAGACAAAAGAAATGATTATTAAACCTGCATTAAATTCTAACCTTTTACTCCTTAATATAATAAATGATATTCTCGATTATGGATAGATCAATTAAGGAAAGTTAGAACTATAATTTCAACCTTTTTCAATAGTAGATGCTATTACTGAATGCATAGATCTAATTTACTTTTAAGCAAATTAAAAAGGATTGACTATTGAAGTCTAATTTGATGTTAATCTTCCAGAGATAGTTTACTCAGATTAAGGCCGTTTAAAATAAGTTTTGCTAAATTTATTGAGCAACTCATTAAAATTTACAGATGCTGGTACTATAAGAGTCAATACAATAATAGAAAACTTAGACTTAATAAGGATAGATGTAAGCGATACAGGATGTGGAATTCCCGAAGATAATTTAGAGAAAGTACTTTAAGCGTTTGGAAATAAGTCTAATGGTAAATTTTTGAACACAATAGGAGCAGGCTTTGGTATGAGCATTGCAAACAATTTAGCTCATGGGCTAGGTGGTAATCGCTCAATATAAATATAATCCAGAGTAAAGGAAGGATCTACATTTACTTTTTATGTCATTAACAGAGCTAAAAATAAAAAGGGGTGCTAGTATAAGCTTAAAGATGTATTTAACATGAAACTTGTTAGATGGGAAACCCTAAACAGACTAGACGTGTAGTCTACTTACTTAAGAAGCAAGAAGCAAAAGACTAAAATACCTTCAGAATTATTAAACAATAAATCAGATTTTGATAATCCAAGTCCTTCATAAATTGATAACCAAGACATTTAGACTCTATCTCATAAAACTAACACATTTGTAATAACATACAGACCAAAAAATGATAATCTTAAACAAATACCAACTCGTAGTTTTTCAATCGGCCAAAGCATAAAATCAAATTAAGAAATAAAAACAAAAACGAAATAAAATTCATCAACAAAGTATACAAAAAAGAGAGCTTCTTTTATAGACTGCTTTGAACAGATTTAACATATAAATCAATAAAGCTAATATTAAGAGTAGTATTATTAGCAAGATTAGCTTTCGTGTCCTTATCTCTACAAAAGTGAGTAAAAACTATAAAACGTAGAATCATGCTAGATTTTAGAAGAGCAATAAAGTGATTTGGCTTTTATGTTCGCAAGCGATATTCCTAAAAATAGTACAAAAAAATATTTTAGAGATTACCTTTTTATAGGTGATGAAACATCAATAAGTTTGAGTCATAGGAGAAGTTTTGATACTGTGAATGATGATACAAAATACTCTTAAGAATAGTTAGAAAGCAAGAATGGTTCTTCTGTTAAAACACCCAAAGTGGTTTCTTTATTGAATAAAGCACACTCTATAAATAACCAAAAAGGAGTTTAGTTTGAAAAAAATAATTAAACATTTTCAAATAAATTAATAGAAAATACAATAACCAATAACTTGTAAAACGCTAATATATTAAAACAAAGCATTTCTAGTTAAAATTCCATCTCAAGTTTGTCACAAGATGGAAAAATAGTTATCAAGCAAATAAATCAAATATAATCTTGCAATTGTTCAAAAATATTGGTAGTTGATGACAATGATTTTAATATTTATGCTCTCTAAATGTGTCTAAAATCTTATGGTTTTACAAGTGATAAAGCAACAAGTGGATTTATGGCTATTGATAAAATAAAACAAAGACTAAAATAAGCAGATTGCTGCTTAACATACAAATTAATTTTCATGGATATAGATATGCCAATTAAAGATGGCTATGAAACAACTAAAAACATTTTACATTACTTTAAAAAAAAGAATAAGTCTCCCCCTAAAATATCTGCCTGCACAGCTTATGTCTAAGAAAAAGAAAAGAAAAAGGCATTTGACTGTGGAATGTCCTACTATCTTACTAAGCCAATCAATAATTTTGAACTTGAAAACATATTAAAAATAGAACTTAATTTAAAAAAATGAAATTATTTCAATATTAAAAAATAACTTAAACAAAATATTAAAATTTTATATTAATTTAAATTTATTTATTTTTTATACAATAACTTATTCCTAATTTATACAAATCAAAATTGTTTAAGTTCACTCTATATAATTCTAAAGATCATTTTATATTATCCTCACTTAATACTTCTTTTATTAATTAAATAATTTATAAATATTTATGGAGGTAAAATTAATTTGAACCTATCTTAAGAAACTCAAAAAAATTATTACATCTAAATTGAATTTTTTTTAGCAAAGTTTATATTGCTTTTAATTTGGTTTTATTAAAAATACATATAAAAGGGAAAATCTTATAAATATAAATTGTTTATTGATCTCAAAAAAACAGACTACTTTATTTCATTTTATGTTGTATTTAAAGGAGATATTTTATTAGCTAGCTAAAAATAAATAAAAAAATTAATTTATTCATAAAGAAATATTTGCGATATAACATCTGAATATTTCAAAATAAAATGAAAAAATACATATAAAAAATAATTAATACATTTCAGATTTATCAACATTCTCTCTGAAATAGATTAAATCATTATTTTATCTAACAGGATATATCATAAATTTATTTTACTTTAATAAAGGAACATACTTCGAATTATATTCTAAAGCTATTTCAAATTATATACTGAATTAATAAAATTTATTTCTTAAAATTTGGATTAAAATAAATTTTTAAAACTCTAAAAAAATAAAGAGTACAATTTTCTATTAATGAAATGTTAAAATTATAAATTTTTTTGTGGAATTTAGCTCATAGAGGCATTATCATTTTATTAAAATTTATAAATGGGCTTATAAGCATTCAATAGAAATTTGATTGAAATAGAAAGAATTAAGTTAATCTTTCTTGAGTCAGTATTGATCAAAAATTTTCATAAAAAATAGATAGCAATTAAACATAATGCCAAATGAAAGGAATCTTAACACGTTTTAATATATGGGATTTTATTTTATATATGTTTGCATTCTATTGAATGCTTTTTTGCTTTCTTGTAAGTTTGTTATTTATTCTTATTATTTAAGTAGAATAAGACTCATTAGAGATATAAGCAAAATTTATTAATAAATTATTAATAAAGATATTCTTTTATTTTTATAAATAAAAAAAAGTAATTGCGGAATGCAGCCAAATAGATAACAATCTTTAGCTTAGATCAATAATCTTAAGGTGGCAAAATTTTCTGATACCGAAAGAGGTTATTCAGGAAAAATATTTTCATCACCTAAGGTTTTTAGATACTTTTTAAGCACTTAAGGAACTCAAGGTCCAGTTTATGTTAAAGTTAATGGATTTGTATTTATGCTAGATTAGTCTGATTAATTTGGAGATGACTAAGTAGCTCTTAATCAAATATAGAGGGCTGTACTAAAAATAGGAAACACTGATCTTATTAGTATGAAATTTACATCGTGAAACTAATTTTAAGATTTTATTTTTTTTAAATATAGCACTTACTCAATATATTCCTCCTCTCGATGCTGAATACAGACTAATCAGTTTAGATTTAGAAATTACTCCTTTTGAAATGAGAGCCCAAACTTTTGAAATAGATGATGAAGAGTTAGCAGATTAAGTAAAGCAAAAGCATGTTAATCAATTTTTCTCCTTGGACCATACAATTATATTTGTTTATAGAGAACGTCTATTTCGTTTTAGATGTACTAATTTTAGCTTTATGGATTTGGGTGTTAAAGCAAAGTAAGTACGTCTATCAGAAGGTATGCTAAATGGCGATACTTCTATTACATTCTCAGTGAAAACTAATGATTTGAAATTAAAATCTGTTGGCTTTAAGGCTGTTGTAAGCAAAATTTACTTTATATAATTTTATTATTTAGAAAAATCATTCAAGCTAAAATGTTAGTTAACACAATAAAAGCACAAAATTTTATTTTGAGAATAGATTGGTTTTTACTGCGATAAAAAAATTTGCATGAAAAAGAATAAAAAATTTTCAATTAAAATTAATTGATTTGAAGTTTATAAAATTTTTAAGTTAAATTTGCGAATAAATTTTGAATAAAACATTTTTTTAAATGAATAGAGTATTATTGATCCTAAATTCAAATTTGAAGACTTAGGAGTTGGTGGTTTGGATTAAGAATTAGCTGATATTTTCAGAAAAGCTTTTGCCTCAAGAAGATTCCCTCCTGCTGTTCTTTAAAAATATGGTATAAAGCATGCAAAGGGTCTTTTACTTTATGGTCCTCCTGGTTGTGGTAAGACGTTAATTGCAAAAAAACTTGCAGGCGTTTTGAACTCAGTTAAACCTAAAATTGTGAATGGTCCTAGTATTTTGAGTGAATTTATTGGTAAGGCTGAAGAGAACATTCGTAATTTGTTTGCTGATGCAAGAAAAGATGAAATAGAAAAGGGAGATTCAAGTCCTTTGCACGTTATTATTTTCGATGAAATGGATGCAATTTGTAGAAAGAGAGGTTCAAGTTCCTCCACTTCAGCTGAAGTCGGAGACAAAATTGTCAACTAACTCTTGACTATGATCGATGGTCCTGAATCTTTAAACAACATTTTAGTCATAGGTAAACAAAAATTAATTAAATTTTTGGTTAAGAATACTTAAGATGTGCAAATAAAAGATTTTACATGAAATTAAAGTATTTTTTGAACTGGTTAAAATTCGTTTTTTTCTATTAAATTTTAGCCTTGCTATTAAATTTTTGATAATATTTTCTATGATATAATCAAGGTATGACTAACATGAAGGAATTAATAGATCCTGCTATTTTAAGAGCTGGTAGATTTGAGTATCATGTCGAAATTGGTTTACCTGATGATAAAGGTAGATTGGATATATTGAAAATACACACTGCAACTATGTTTAAAAATGGCACAATTGATCCAAATATTAATTTGGAGGAAATCGTGAGAGATACCAAGAATTATACTGGTGCTGATATTGAGTAGTTAGTTAAAGTAGCTCTTTCTTATTCTATTGGTAAAATGTAAGATTTGATGGATTTTTCAAAACCTATTGATCCTAAGAATCTACCTTTGGTTACTATGGAAGATTTTAAAAAGGCAATCCAAGAAGTGAAACCCTTGTTTGGTGTTGATGAATAATTCTAGATTTACAAAAATAATAAATTAATTAATTATGGTGAAGCTTACGAGAGAATCTCTAAATAGATGACTTAGAGCATTGATTATGTTAAAACATCTGAAAATAACTTAATTCATTCTATTTTATTAGAAGGTTCTATAGGAACTGGTAAAACAGCTATTGCAGCTGCTTTTGCATTAAAGAGTGATATTACTTATGTAAAAATTTTAACACCTGGTGATTTCTTAGGTTTAAATGATTACGCAAAAGTTAATTTGTTGGCTACCACTTTCAGAATGGCGTATAGAGCAAAGCAGGCTATTATTGTTCTTGATGAAATTGAGCGTATAATTGAATACATCGACGAAGGTCCAAGATTCTCAAATACTATTCTCCAATCTCTTTTAGTCTTAATCAAGAAAATACCTGATAAAGAATTCTGCAAACTTCTTGTTATTGGTACTACCTCTTAGGCTAATTCGTTGAAAAAGCTCTAATTAGTGGGTGGATGCTTCAATATAATATTAAAAGTTAATCCTCTAAATTCAAGCGAAATCTAAAATGTCTTTAGCTCATGTGGAATAAGCCCCCAAATAGCTTAGAGATTTTAGGATAAGAAAGTCCCTATTAAGAAGTTACTAATGATTATAGATATGGCAAGAAAATAAAATAAGTATCCAAAAGAAGCAGAAATTATGGATTGCTTTAATTCTTTAGAATCAACTGAGTACGAATATGAATACTATTGAAAGGACTGGCTGGTTACAAAATTTTATTATAACAAACAATTAAATTAATTAATTAATTATATTTGTTCAGTAGTTTTTTGATCGATTTTTATTTAGACCTTACAAAAAATTTGTTTATTAATTAACTTCTTACAATTAATTATTAAAATTCAATTCTTGCTTGCTTATGCTTTTGCAAAATCAACTACGTCAATTTAATTAACTTTTTCGGAACATTCAAATAAAAAATTATTAAAAATTTATATTATTAAATATCAAAAAGTATTCATTCATTCATTATTTTTTTTTGGAAGATGTAAACAATTAATCAAAATCAATTAAATTTTCAAAAATTAGTAAACTGATTTTATAATCTTTCTTAGAAATATTTAAATTATTTTAATAAATAACAATAATATTTTCTTGTGTTAAATTATTTAAATAAAAAAAAATTGTTTTTTTATTTACCCTTTATTTGACTTAATTTCATGCAGTTTTATTTTAAAAATAATAGTAAAGATTAAATTTGTTTAGAATTTAAGCTTACTTAAGGTTTTGTAAATTAATTAAAAGATACTTCAAGTATTTCAGGTATTTTTTAATTTGATTTTACTTAATACTTATTTATATCACTAGTAAGGTTTAAATCAGACAAAAATTATTGATTTTGACTACAAAGTAAAGTATTTCCTTTAGTTCCATTTTATGTATTATTTGTTATTATATTCTATTATTATCAAAAATTTTACTTTAATTTGTGTAAATGCTTTTAAGATGTACATCTTACACTTCATAGTTATTTTATCTTATTTTTTTATTGATTTCAAGCAAAATAAGATATTAGAAATTTTAATTTAGTTTTAAATTGAACGTATAAAAAAAGGCATTTAAATAATAGAGCAAAGAAGGAAAAAATAACATCTAAATATTATAGGTGCTACATAAAATTTCAAGAATTATTAGTTTATATATATTAAAACAGGAAGAAAATTGATTGCTATAATTAGCTAATAATTATGTTTTCATATTCTTTTAAAACTCACAGTATCATTTGATTCAAAAAAAAATTAAGAAAAATAAAGAACTAAATAAAAATAATTAATTAACAATAATCTTAACTTTTTATATTTTGAACATATTTAAAACAACTTTTGTTTAACTCAGAGCAATGCTTAGAAATGCTGAGAAGGCTTTGAAGTTTATTGATATTTACGGATAGAATATCTAGCTTAATTTTAAGGGTTAAAATTCTTATAAAACAGTTTTCGGAGGTATTTTAAGTCTAGCCTTTTTCATATTAATTTGCGTAGCTTGCTGGTTTTTTGGCAAAGAGTTGGTTTTGAAAGAAAGTCCTCAAGTTATTAATTCAGAAAGAGCTGTGGATAGTCCAAAGCGAATCACAATGAGACCAGATAATTTGATTATCATGATGGGTTTAGCAAATAATAGCTCAGTTCCATTTATAGACCCAAGTATATTTTCTGTAAGAGCTGTCCAGGAAACCACAGTTAACTTTACAGATGCGAAAACAGGAACATCTACTAAAAAATTAATTGAAATAGAAAAAGATATTAGGTTATGCACTAATGAAGATGTAGGAATACTTGGTGTTTAATCTTTTTTTAGATAGATCGATATATCACATTTCTACTGCTTCGACGGATATAATGAAGACGTCTATATGGAAGGTGATTTTAATACAGGAAACTTTTCTCAGATTTATACTTACTTTGAAAAATGCTAAAACTCTACTTAAAGTCCAATTATTTGTAAGCCATAAGAAGTTATAGACTAAATTCTTTTATATACTAAATTGTAGATTTATATGTCTGACCATATAGTTGATCCTTCTGACTATTTGTTGCCTTTTAAAGATAGAGGAATAAGTCTATACGCAATTACTTCCTCATTATTGCCTTAAGAAATAGAATTGTTTTTTACTAATTATTATATAGAAACAGATATTGGTTTATTATATAAACAAATAGAAACCTAATAAAGTTTTGTATTTGTAGAGTAAACAGCAACTCCTTTTTTTAGTGATGAGAATGTGCTAGGTCGAATACTTTTTAGGCTTTAAAAGTAAAAAGAAAATTTAATGTAAAGATCATATCTTAAATTTGCTGATTTTTTGGCTTAAATGGGTGGTTTTCTCAAAACAATGATTGTCTTTGGCAGCATTTTAAGTGCGCCTATAGCGAAGCTTTATTTATATAAATCAGCAGTTGATGAGATATTTTAATTCTAAAGCAAACAAAATGTTAATTTAGTTGCAAAAAACAAATTTAAGATTTCCGAGTCTGTCTCCAAAAATAGTTTACCTTCTCCATTAAAAAAAACTTAATGCTAAAAAAATGAAAAATAAAAGACTATTAAACCTGTTACAAATTAAAAGGTTAATTAGTAAAATGAAAAAATTAATGTGAATTGTAATTAATCAGAATTATAAATAATGAATTAAGGTTTATTCCCTAATTAGTTAACTGCTTAATAAAATTCTTTTTAGTCTCAGAAACAAATTAATATTAATAAGAACTAAGCAAGTTATAATATGTTTCATGATAGTAGTTCACCAAACTATTTACAATTTGGCATAAACAGAGTTATAGAAAGAGCAAAAGATTACTTTTAAAAAACCCATCAAATCATTAAATACAAATTTATGAATTACTTTGTGCATGCCTTTTTCCCGAGAGCAAAGAGCATGGTATATAAATTTAAATTGGTGAATGAAGGAGTTTCAAAAATACAAGATCATTTAGATGTCATGTATATTCTAAATAAACTCCTTGAAATAGATAAGATCAAATATATTTTACTGAATAAAGATTAATTGAAATTATTTGAATATATACCTAAACCAGTTATATCTGATGAAACTTTAGATATCGAGTAAGATAGTTTTGAATCTTCAGAGAGCGAAATATTCAGAAATTAAATATTTAATTAAGGAATATCTGAAAATAAAATATAATCTGAAATAAATAGTTTCTAAAAAATCGCTTAAAAAAATCAGAGCATCTCTCCTTAATTTTTAACAAGAAATTAAAATTAACAAATAGTTACTCCAAATAATAGAAATAACATTTAAAACGGAATAGGGAGAAGAAAAAGCAGTGCTGCTTGCTTATAAAAGAAGTTGTATTCTTAATTTGGAAAGAAGAAAACAGAAGAATAAATAATATAATAAGCTTATCGTGGGCTCTAAAATATACTACATCAAAGAAAATTTTCAAAAATAGATGAGAAACTGGTATAATTAATTGATCCAAACTTAATTCCATAAATTTAAATAGAGTAATAAATACTAGAACATAGAGAAGATTAATTAACTTAAGGACATCTTAATACATTTATAAGCAATTAAATTTAAAAATAATTTGATAATGATAGACAGGAGATAAAAAAACCTGCAATCCCATTAAATAAATTACATGTAATTAAAGATTCCTCATTGAATTAAACATCATCCTTTTACACAAATTCAAGTAACACCAAAAATAGATATTTTGAAGAGAATTAAGGATATGATATTCCTAACAAAGTTTAAAAATCTGTAAATATAAATGAAGAGCAAATTCAAAATAATGATAAGCAATCAGAGTAAGAAAATGATAAATTTTAGGAGTAGCTTACATCTTCTTAAGAAACAAATTAAATACGTTTAGCATTTAAAGAAGATGATAATCCTATTACAGATGTATAATAGGTCTATTAAAGCCCAATTATGAAATAAATATTTAGCAAGTAATTGTTATAAAATTTTACAAGTAAATGATAATTGGCTTTATTATAAAAGTAAATGTAACATATGTAAAGAATATTTTTTTTAATTTCTGTGCATTTTAACAGCGTTTAATAATCAATCTAATAAATGAATAAACCTTTAATTTTAAAAAAAAATGTTTATTGATATTTAAACAAAATTATGCTTATTCAAAGTTATTTTAAATATTAAAATGTACCAATTTTGTATATTATCTACTTTAATTTACTAACTAAAGTTATAATTAGATTTTTTCATACTAAAATATTTTTTTAGTAAAATTGAAAAAAAAATAAATCAGTA
Organism: Tetrahymena malaccensis 436; assembly: GCA_000231845.2. Taxonomy (NCBI): domain Eukaryota; phylum Ciliophora; class Oligohymenophorea; order Hymenostomatida; family Tetrahymenidae; genus Tetrahymena; species Tetrahymena malaccensis. The sequence continues at coordinate 1,953,391 of JH719946.1, read as the reverse complement.
ATGGCTTATTCTAAATATTCTAAAAGATTTCAATAAAAAAATTTATTAAATTAGTAGTTATTTTAAAAATAACTTGCGATAAATTTGAGTAAACACGCAGAGATTTAACTTGATAATTATTTATTCAAAAAAATCAAAATTAACTGATCAACTGAATGTCTCTCTGAATATTTTAATTTTAATTTTACTTTTAAGATTAGTGAACATCATTTAATAATCCTTAACATACAACATATTTTAGTTTGTTATTTTAATGATAATCTATCAAAAATAAATTTAAAGGTCATAAAAAACTAAATTTATTTCAGTTTTATCTAAAAAAAATAAATTAATTGCCAGAAAAATTCAATCAAAAGCTAAAATCTAACGTAAACAAAAATTAATAAGTTGAAAAATTGTGTAAATAAATTTATTTGATTTCGATTAATTAAAGATAATAACAATGTCAAGATAAATTATGAAATTAATTTTAAGCATTGCTTTGGAAGCTATTAGAATCATTTATGTAGTAATGAGTAGAGTCGTTGGGTAAATTTCAAATGAGAGAGCAAAATATACCAGATAAAAATTTATATTTTATTTTTAGTAATCCATAGTACTTAAATATGATTAGCTAGTTATTGATTAGTTAGTTTATTGTTATTTCTTTGTTTTGATAAATAGCAGGTTATTAAATAATAAAACTCTGAATTACTGAAGAAATAAAAATTTTGTATTTAAATTTCTTAAGAAATAAATTTTATTTAAAAGATGATTTGTATAAATTAATAAATAATATAATCTTATTTAATAGAGTAATTTTAGGTAAAAAATAATTTTATATACAATAAATAGTATAATAATCTTTAATGGTTCTATTCATGTAAGAATAAATAAAAACCTTTTTATTTACTTTTTGATTTGCTGTTTGCTTGTTAGCGTCAATATTATTCCTTTTTATTTTTTTACTTTTCATGAGATAAAACTTTAAAAATTTATTATCCTTCAAGAAAAAAAATACCAAAATACTAAATTTGCGCACATCTGTTTAAGATTTATTTGATAAAATATATTATCTATTAAATAATTAAAAAAATTTTCTACAACATCTCATTTATGATGATGAAAGAATCAATCCAATAAAAATTAAATTTTGTTCTACGTCTTTAAATCTAAATTTAAAAGATTATTTTATTTACTTGACACCTACACACAACACAACTCACCCTTCAATAATTTAATTTTTTTAAGTTCTTTGATAATCTAATTTTTCTATTATTTTTCATCACAAATTATGATGGGTATTTTATTTATAAATAACACTTTTAGAAAAATTAAAAAAAATTTGAAATTAAAATAACTAAAAAAGAAATTGAAGTTATGAATTCATTTATCTTAAAATTGGAAAATGCTTTAAAATAAGTAGATATGTATGGTCAAAGCATACAACTCAATCTTAATAAAAAGAACAAATACAATACTGTACTTGGTGGAATTTTTAGCATAATTATTTTCAAATTACTTTTAGTTGGTTGTTGGTTTTTTGGGAAAGAATTGGTTTTTAAATAGAATCCTTAAGTCATAAGCTAACAGAGAGTTGTAGATTGCCCTCGAAGAATAGACATAAAGCCTGATAACTTAATTATCATGATGGGAGTGGCTAATGGGAATGCTTAATACTTTAATGATCCCACTATTTATACTTTTAATGCAATATTACAAATTTAGGTAACAAATATAGATCCAATTACTGGTAAGTCTACTGTACAGTTAAAAAATTAAAATATCACTATGAGATAATGTAATACAAATGATATAGGAATACCAGCAACTGAAAGTTACTTTAATTCTTTGAATATCCCTGCTTTGCATTGTTTTGATACATCCAACCAGGAAGTATACTTTGATGGTGATTTTAATCAAAAATCATTTTCTTAAGTTTATGTTTATATTGAGAAATGCTAAAACTCTACATCTAGCGGAGTGATTTGTAAGCCTAAAGAAGTAATAGATTAAATATTGATGCTATCTAAAGTTGGTATCTTTATGTCTGATTAAGTAGTAGACCCGTTAAATTTCAAGAACCCAATCTCAACTAGAGGAATAAATCTTTATGCTTCTACTTCCTCAAACTTTCCTTAAGAAATTGGACTTTACTTTACTAATTAATATATTGACACTGATGCAGGTATATTTTATTAAGATTTGTAAAGCGATAGCACATTTATGTTTGCTTAATAAACAATAACTCCATTTTTTAGTGACCAAAATGCTCTTGCTCGAATATTAATTAGAACGTTAAAATAAAAAGAAAACTATATGAAGCGAAACTACTTAAAATTAGCTGAAGTTGTAGCTCAAATAGGAGGTTTAATTAAAATACTCGTTTTGCTAGGATTTATTTTATCCAACCCGATTTCAAAGCTATACTACTTTAAGGCTATTATTGATGAAATTTACCAATTTTAAAGTACTGATAACAAAGTTAATCTAATTGAAAAAGATAAATAGAAATTTGAGATATAAAAAAAGGAAACACAAGATTAATCATAAATTTAAGGGGAATAAAAAAAATAAATAAAAAAAATACTTAATAATACAAATTTTGATAAAGATTAAATAAAATTTTCTTCCCAAAAATAACAATCGAATTCACCATAGTAAACTGATAGATAAAATTTAATTACCACTAATGTTATGAATGCTTAAGCAGCTGTAAAAGTTGAATCTGAAATAAATGAAGGCTTAATTGACACCATAATTTAAAAAACAAAATAATACTTTTAAAGCACTCATAATATTTTAAAATACACATTTTCTCAATACCTCGCTTATGCTATAGCTCCTAAATCAAAAATATTTTCAACCTAAAATATTTTATTTGAGCAAAGTATAGAAAAAATTTAAGAAAATTTTGACATTATTTATATTTTCAATAAATTACTTGAAATAGACAAAATAAAATAAATTTTGTTTAATACCGATCAGTTAAAGTTATTTGAATATATGCCAAAACCTGTTATTAGTGAAAAAACAATAATGGATGAGCTAAACCACATACAAAATTGCTAAAGTTTATTTTAAAATGATGATAAAAAAAGTGATTAACCTTAAACATAAGATAAAAAAGCTAATAAAAATAAAAAATCCTAAACAAGATCTATCAATAGAAAGCTCAAATAAGAAAGCCAACTCTCAGAAGAAGCAAAATAAGGGCTGAAAAATATTTTGTAATAAAATAAAATTTCTAAGATAGATGAAAATCTAATTAGAATTATTGATCCAAGCATAATAGCTGATATTAAAAAGTATAAATAAAATTGTGTTAACAATACAGAGGATAATGACAGCATATTCTAAATGATGAAGAGTAACCCAGGATTAATGCTAAGATCTATGGGGAGTTTTAAAAAGGCCCAAGAACCAATTAAATCTGTAGAAAATAAATAAAAGACATTTTTAAGTGGATTTTAATAATATAACTAAATTAATGATCCATTAAAAGATTAAATTTAATGCGAAAACAATCAAAATAACTAAAAAAGTTTAAATGCAAAAAATTCTATCAAATAAGATGATGAAGATGATTAGACGATAGAAGACAACCAAATTTATTTTATTGACTAAGGAGATATTTCATACTAAACAAACATCCAATCTCTCTATTAAAGTGTTGTTAATAAACTCAACGATATCCCAAAAAAATGAAACAAGTAAAAAGTAAAATCGTAAATAGTTTTATAATTTATTGTAATGAATAAAGTATATTTTTTTTAGTTTTAGAAAAATATTTTATTGTAAATTAAATTTTTTATTGTATATGTGTTAAAAAGTAAGCAAATATAAACAGCTCTTTTATTATTTTATTGGCATAAAATTAATTAAAACTGATTCACTATTGTAGTGAAAAGTTTACATATACTGTATTCATTTTTTTATTTTTAGATAAAATAAGGACCATTATTGATAATGGTCAAACATAATAAATAACTAATACATATAAAAAATTTTATTTTATGTGCAAACATTTCCCCGGTATCCATATATGTTTATAATTGCTTAAAGTTATATAGCAAACATCTACTTTGTTAAATAAAAATAATTAAAAATTATTGTCTTACACATACATATACAGCTTTTGATTCTTCAAAATATATTTAGAATTAATCAAAAAACAGATGTTATTAGTTATTATATTGTAATTAATAGTCTAGATACATGGTATTTTCTAGTGATCTTTTAACTGCTTTTATTAGCCTTGTTATTCTAGTAGATAATATAAATACAAACTCAATAAAAATTAAATATTTAAAGAAAAGTGATGGCTGCTTTTTCATAATCTAGTATCAAATTTTGTTGGACTTAATTTAGGACATTAAAAAAGTTTAATATTTCACTAAAAATATTATTATTTTGTTTACCATTCATTTATTAATGTGGCTAAATATGCTAATTTTATAATTATAATTTTAAATTGAATATAAAAAATTAATTATTTTAAGTATCATTTAGCTTATTTATGGTATGCAGATTAATAGATGTTTAGAGTATTAATTGTAATTTTTAATTTGATTTTACTTTATTATGATTTTCATTACTAAAAATTAAATTAGAAACTTTCAAATCAGACAAAAAATCTTCATTTTAATTACAAATTATATTTTTGAGTCGGTTATATTTGCATTCATTATTTGCTATTTTTTTTTTTTAATTACTCAAAGAGATTAAACTTTCAAATAAAGAAAAAAAATTATTGATCCATAATTATTTATTTGATTTTTATAGATTTCAATCTAATTGATAAATAAGAAATTTGTATATTTAATTTAGCATAATAAAAAGTAATCAAAAGGATAAGCAATTAAATAAAAAAATGATATTTAAATTTTAGCTATTTTGATAAAATTAAAAAGAATAAACAACTTTTAATTATAAAAATAGGAAGGTAATTAATTCTTTTATTTATTTAGCTAAATATTATATTTTAAGTTTTTAAAAGCCTAATCAATAGCTCTATTTAAAAAAGTAAAGTAAAATAAATAGCTAAATAAATTTATATGGCATAATTTTAATAAAATATTTTTTAACTGATAAAAGCTTTGGAATTTTATGAATAATAAATTTACTTAATTTTAAGAGTCAAATTTCTTTTAAAATGATTTTAGTTTGTATTTTAAATTTAATATTTTTAAGATTATTTTATTAAAATGAAAGATTTAACAAACTATAGCTTATTTTTCCTTAAAGATCATGAGAACTGTTTATGAAACTACAGTTAAATTTAAAGATATTAACTCTACAACATCTACGAAAAGTAAATTAAATTTAAAAAGATATAAAGTTTTTGCACTTAAGAAGACCTAGGAATATTTAATATTATATATTTCTCATTTATACCGCTTTAGGAGCTATAATGAAGATAGATATAAAGAAGTTGATCTTTATAGAGGAATTTTTTTAGATTTATGATTATTTTGAAAACTTCAAATATCTGTTTAAAATCTTAGTACAGGTAATCTAAATTCTAATTATTTGGAGGCATTTAAAAATAGACCGATAAGTTTATTATAATTACTTTTAATTATTGCTTTAAGCAGTAAAATTATTTTTTACTATGTAGAAAAATATTTTGGTTTATTTTATAAATGATTTAAAACACAATAAAGTTTTGTTTTTCTGAAGTTAACAGTAGCATTTTTTTTTTTTTCTTTAAAAGCATAAAGAAAATTTGATAGAAAGAAAAGACCTTAAATTTGCTTATTTTTAGGTTATAAGGGTGGTTTTCTAAAAGATTATTCTTTTTGACAACATTTTAAGAGTGACTGTAGAGATTCTTTATTTATTTTTACCAGTAATTAATGATACATATTTTAATTTTAGAATAATTAAGATGTTAATTTTGCTTTTAATAAATATATTGAGTTTGCCTTCTTTATTAAAAAAGAATTTACTAGAAAAAAGCTTAAATAAAAGATAATTAGAAATCATGTTAAACGAAATTAAAAAGGCTGAACTTTTTTAAAAAAAAAATTATGTTATTTTTAATAGATCAGAGTTACAAATATGAATTTAAGGTTTATCCTATAATAATTATGTATATGTATAATTATTCTTACTGTTCTTATTATTAATAATTCAGCAAACTGTAATATATTTTACTATAGGTTAACCATGCTATTTGTAATTTGGTATAAATAGATTTTAAAAATGAGTTAGGATTTTTTTAAAACTTATAGATATTTATCAAAAGTAGATGAGATACTAGAAAAATTAATTGATCCTACTTTAATTCCTTATATTTAAATGGAATAAAAGATTTTAGAAAAAAGCGAGATATTTCTTAAAACGTTTTTAAGCAATAAAATTCAAACGATTTTATTATAATAGGTAGGTGATGCTCAAATTAAAATTAATATATATAATTATACAATTTCTTTCAACTAAGCATATTCCTTTTACACAAACTCAAGTAACTCAAAAATAGAATAAATGAGGAGATTTATCTAAGTAAAAATGCGTCAGATAATAATTAAAACTAAATCCTTATTATTGAAAAGCAATCAACATTAGAAAGTGATTTTTTTAAAGAGTAATTGACTTCTTCTTAAGCCATAAATTAAATTTGTAAATGCCTATAGAAGATGATTATCATATTATAAACATATGATAGATCTATTATAGTCCAATAATGAAATAAATTTAAAAAATGGTTCTGATAAAATTTTAATAATAAAAGATCATAATTTTTTGCTATAAAAGTAATTGTTAAAGTTAATAATTAATTTTTTTATCACTTTGAATGATTTATAGTTATAATAAGTCAAAAAAATTAATAGTTAGTTTATGATTGGCTACCTTTTTAAAGCAAATTTTAACAAATTTAGAGTGAAAAGTATGGATGTTTTCAAAAATATTATGATTTTAAAATTTAAATTTAGTTTGAAAGAAATAAATTTCCCATTTTAATGTAGTAACCTATGTAAAAATTGGATTTTTTTCAAATTAAAATACATATTTTAGTAGAAATTTAAAACAAACTCAATTGCTTATGGATTGAGTTTTTCTAATATTTTAAGAAGATATCCTTAAAAATATCAAAATGAATCAAGACATTTATTTAAGCTTAATTGTTTTATATGGCTTAAAAAATTAAAATAATAAGATAAATAATGCCTAGAATAGACATAGTAGCCATTTCATTTTGCTGTTCATATAAAAAAATAAATAACCAATTAATCATTTGATTGGTTCTTTTTTAATTTGCTATTATTCTTTTAGATTAATAGAATGAATTTTGTTTAAAAATAAATTTGACTGACAAGACCTTTTTTTTTATTTTGCAATTTAAAATTCAATAATGAGTAATCTATAAAATTAAAAGGAATTTATCAAAAACTGAATTTATTTCAAATTTTAATTAAAAAAGCAAACTAAAACTAGCAAAACTCAATCAAGAGGTGATGAAAATAAATATAATTAAGTTAGTAAAATTTTATAAATAATTTATGAGATTGTGTATTAATGAAAGATAATAATAACCTTGAGATAAATAGAAAGTTAATTTTAAGTATTATTTTGATAAAAATTAGATTCGCTTAAATTCCTCATTTAGTAATAAGAAGTTTATTTAGGTAAAAGTTAAAATGGAGAGCAAATTATATTTATAAAAGGGTGGGGTGGAGTATTCAGGACTTTTTTAAACCAATCAAAATATATGGGATTGATAGTAATATAAATTTATACTCTGTCACAGATACTCTATACCCCCCTAAAGTAAAACCCCGGATACTCCACCCCACCCTAATAAAATTTGTTTTCTATTTATTTAAAAATAGCATTTCAGAATTATCTTGTTGTTGATTAATCAATTTTTAATTACTTATTTTTAATGATTAAAAAAATTATAAAAAATAAAAACCCTTAATCTCTTCATAAAAATTTATTATCTAAAACTTTTTTCAATCCTTTTTTAATGTAAATGATTATTTGACCATCCATATTAACAATGTATATTCTTATTTAATAGATTAAATTTATTTTAAAATTATTTTTTAACTACTCATGAGTCAAGTATAACCTTCGTTGATGCCTTCTTTATATATGAAAATAAATAAATACTATTTATTTTATTTAATTTTTAGTTTTTTGCCTGTTTGTTTTTATGAATAAGTAATATTTTTTTGCATTTTTTAAGTTTTTTATAATTTAAAACTCTTTAGTCTATTACTCTTAGACATTTAAATACTTATTTTTAAAAGTGTGCATAACATTTTTATAAACATAAATCACATCTATTTATGAAAATATCCTTATCTTATTTATCTTTGATTATAAAATCAAAGTGTATGCTGCGATAAATTACTTTTTTTCTTCATTTTCTACTGATTTAATAAATAATATATTTATTTTTAGAATTCGAAAATTGCATAATTAATAGTTATCAATAGAAAATTAAGCTAGGAGAAAATTATATATATTTTTGTTAAATTTTAGTTTTAGTGAATAAAATGATTAGCAAAAATATAACACAGGATAAATAAATATATTGTAAAAAGTATATTTAGTTAATTTTCTGGAATTATGAATTAATTCAGAAAGTTATTTAAGTTAAAACAAACAGCAAATCATTCTTTAATGATTCAACTTTTTAATGTTTTTTAGAAAATATTATTATTACTTTCAATTTTTAAAAAGCTTCATTATAAATTAAGGTGGGTATTGTTAATCAATTATAAATTTATAAAAATTAAAAAAACTTGAAATCAAATTAACTAAAAAACAAATAGTAGTTATGAGCAAGCTTACCTAGAAATTTGAAAATGCGCTAAAATAAGTAGATATATATGGTCAAAGTATACAACTAAATCTTAATAAAAAGAACAAATACAATACTGTATTTGGTGGAATTTTAAGCATACTTATTTTCTAATTAATGCTAGTTGGTTGTTGGTTTTTTGGAAAAGAATTAGTTTTTAAATAGAATCCTTAAGTCATAAGCTAATAGAGAGTTGTAGATTGTCCTCGAAGAATAGACATAAAACCTGATAACTTAATTATCATGCTTGGAGTGGCTAATGACAATTCTTAATACTTTTATGATCCAACTATTTATACAGTTAATGCATATTAGCAAATTTAGGTAACAAATGTAGATCCAAATACTGGTATATCTACTGTGCAGTTAAAAAATTAAAATATTACTATGAGGTTATGTAATAAAAATGATATAGGAATATCAGCAGCTGAAAGTTATTTTAATACTTTGAATATACCTGCTTTGCATTGCTTTGATACATCTAAGCAGGAAGTATACTTTGAAGGTGATTTTAATCAAAAATCATTTTCTTAAATTTATGTTTATATTGAGAAATGCTAAAACTCTACATCAAGTGGAGTAATTTGTAAGCCGAAAGAAGTAATAGATTAAAGGTTGATGCTATCTAAAGTTGGTATCTTTATGTCAGATTAAGTTGTGGACCCGTTAAATTTCAAGAACCCAATCTCAACTAGAGGAGTAGGTCTTTATGCTACTACTTCCTCTAACTTTCCTTAAGAAATTGGGCTTTACTATACAAATTAATATATCGATACTGATGCAGGTATATTTTACTCAGATTTGTAAAATGATAGCACATTTATGTTTGCTTAATAAACAATAACTCCATTTTTTAGTGACCCAAATGCTCTAGCACGAGTATTAATTAGAATGCAAAAATTAAAAGAAAACTATATGAAGCGAAACTACTTAAAATTAGCTGAAGTAGTAGCCTAAGTAGGAGGTTTACTTAAAATTCTTGTTTTGCTAGGACTTGTTTTATCTAATCCAATTTCAAAGCTCTACTATTTTAAGGCTATTATTGATGAAATTTATTAATTTTAAAGCACTAATAATAAAGTTAATCTAATTGAAAAAGATAAATAGAAATTTGAATTATAAAAAAAGGAAACACTTGATAAATCACAGATAACATAAATTTAAGAGGAATAAAAGAAAGAAAACTTAAAAAATAAACTAAAGAATAAAAATATTGATTAAAACAAATTTTCTTCCCTAAAGTAACCATCAAATTCCCCATAATAAACTGAATAACAAAATTTAAGTTCCTTTAATTTTATAAATTCTTAGGTTGCTAAAAAAGTTGAATGTAAATCTAATGGAGGCTTAATTGACTCCATAATTAGCAAAACAAAATAATATTTTTAAAGTACTCATAATATTTTAAAATACACATTTTCTCAATACGTCGCTTATGCTATAACTCCTAAATCAAAAATTTTTTCAAACTAAAATATTTTATTCGATCAAGGAATTGAAAAAATTTAAGAAAATTTTGACATTCTTTATATTTTCAATAAATTATTTGAAATAGATAAAATGAAATAGATTTTGTTTAATTCTGATTAATTAAAGCTATTTGAGTATATGCCAAAGCCTATTATAAGCGAATAAACAATTATGAATGAGCAAAAGCAAATATAAAATTGTTAAAGTTTGTAAATTTAAGATAAAAATAAAGATTAACCATAAACCGTTTAAGACAAAAAATAACTTAATAATTAATATGCAACAAATTCTAACAATAGAAAGCTTAAAAAAGAAAGTTAACTTTCAGAAGAAGCACAAGTAGGGCTGAAAAACATTTTGAAATAAAATAAAATATCAAAGATAGATGAAAATTTAATTAAAATTATAGATCCAAGCATAATAGTAAAGATTAAATAATGCAAATAAAACTTTATTAATACAACTGAAGAAAATGAAAGCATATTTTAAATGATTAAGAGTAACCAAAATTTAATGCAAAAGCAAATTGGAAGCTTTAAAAAAGTTCATGAATAGGTAAAATCTTTAGAAAGTAAATAAAAGAATCCTTAAAGTGGATTTTAATTGTAAAATTAAATAAAAGAACCATTTAATGATTTAAATTTAGACGAAATCGATTTTGACAATTAAAAAAATTAAAGCTAAAATGGTGAAAGTGAATGTTAAAAAGTTAATGATTATGATGATTAATTGATTGAAGACAATTAAATTTATTTTGTTGACCAAGGTGATGTTTCTTACTAAACAAACATCTAATCTCTCTACTAAAGTGTGATTAAGTAGCTAAATGATATCCCAAAAAAAGATAAGCGATAAAACAAAAATACAAATGATAACTGAAATAAATTATTAATAATTAATAAATAATATTTTGTTAAATTTTAATGAAGGCTTTCTCTGTAAGTTTTATCTTTTTTTTAGTGTTTTTCTGTAAATATAAAAACGTTAATAAGTTAAAAACATTTGTACTTTTTTTCATCTTTAAGATATTTAGTTGGCACATTTATTAAAAAAGATTTATTAATATCATTCAATTATATACATTAAATATCAATTAACTCCTTTTCTTTTGAATAAATTTATTTATTTAGAGTAGTAAAACATCTCTTGTATAAAAAATTAATTTAATTAAATAAATAAATAAATTAATTAAATTTTAAATATTACATTCAATATAAATTAATAAATACGGATTAAAAATTATAAGCTTTTACTTATTGTTTAAGTAAATAATTTATTTTTATTAACTAAAAAACTTTTTGAATTTTGTAATATTTATTTATTATTGCATTTTAAAGAAAAAAGCAAATTAAATTTTTACCAAAAGTTTTCAAGACTATCTTTTTTTATTACTTAAATTACTCGCTTGATTTACACACTCCAAATAAATGGGGATTTTTAAGTGCAGCATTCCTATAGTAATAATTATTTGAAAGAACCTTTAAAAACTAAAGGATATTGTTTTATAAATTAGGAAAATTGGTTAGAAAATACCCAATAAATTCATCTTTACTTTTTAATTAATTATTCCAATTCCCAAAAATTTATTATACTTTATTTATAATTGCTTAATGTTATTAAAATATTCAAGATAAACTAATATTGGTTAAAATACTAACTTTCTAATCTTTATTACTCTTTATAAAAGAAACATATAATATTTCACAGTAGTATTACTTTGAATATTAAGAGGGCAATTTATTATGAAAGAATTTGAGAAAATTAACTAATATGCTTACTTATTTATGTTTTATTAGCGCTGAATCAATTCTATTTACTAACTAACTAGCCACCAAAATAAATATTCACAATAAATTAATTAACATTAATTTGATTAAAAGTAAATTAAGATAATAATTAAGCAAATAAAGTTAATGAGTTTCAAGTTAGAAAATATCTTTAAATAAATTGATGTCTATGGCTAAGAAGTCAAGCTTAACTTCTGTTAAAGAAATAAATATAACACAGCTTTTGGTGGAGTAATTACTTTTTGTATATTTTGCTTATTTTGTGTTGGATGCTGGTTTTTTGGAAAAGAACTAATATACAAATAGAGTCCTTCAGTCATAAGTTCTGAAAGGCCAGTTGATTGCCCTAAGAGAATAGATGTGAGACCTGATAATCTCATACTAATGATGGGAGTTTCTGATTTCTAAGGCCAATACTTCACTGATCCTTCATTGTTTTAAGTAAGAGCTATTCAATAATCTCAAATAGCATAGCACAACCAAACTACTGGCAATATGACAATTTAACTTATTAACACACCTAAAAAGATTAGGATTTGCAATTAAAATGATATAGGAATACTCAACTTAAAAAAATACTTCTCAACCATCAATATTGGAGCTTAGTATTGCTTTGATACTCATGATGATGAAGTTTATATTGAAGGGGATTTCAATCAAGAAAAATATTCATAATTGTTTGTTTTTTTTGAGAAATGTAAAAATTCTACTTCTAGTTAAATTATTTGTAAGCCTTAAGAAGAAATCGATTAAATGCTGGTTAACAATAGGATAAGCTTATTTGCTTCAGACCACGTTATTAATCCTATAGATTTTAAAAATCCAATATCTGATAGAGGGATAAATCTTGTTTCTGTTACGTCATCACAGTTCCCTCAGCAGGCTACTTTCTATTTTACTAATTACTATATCTAAACTGATGCAGGAGTCTTCTATGAAGATATTTAAAATTAAGATAGTTTTATCTTTACTTAGTAAGTTGTCTCTCCTTTTTTTGGAGATCCAGATGTTATAATAGCAATGAATTTTAGAATGCAAAAGCAGAAAGAGAGCTACATGCAAAGGAAATATTTGAAAATTGCAGATGTAATAGCTCAGATTGGTGGCCTGCTAAAAATACTTATGATTGTCGGGTTTTTTATATCTAATCCAATTACAAAGATTTACTATTTAAAGGCAATAATAGATGAAGTATATTAATTTCAGACAACATAAGGAAAAACCACAAATCTTAAAAGATAAAATAGTTAAAATATGAGCTCTAATACAAAATAAGGTGCTAGTTTAAATTCTTAAATAAAAGATTAATTAAATTAATAGAAAGAGAAAGAGTTATTTTCTAATCACGAAAATAATAATAAGTTATCCAAAAATAAACAGGAAGAAGAAACATAATTAAAATATTTGCCATAAGTAACTTAAGTAATGTAATAAAATCTGAATTCTATAACTCCTAATTCACCTAATTTAATTTAAAAAAATTTCACATATTAAAATCAATTTCAAAATTCAATAACATAAATCCATAATAAAAAAAATTTTATAGATTAACTTCTTTATAGTGCTAAGAACTACTTTTAAAGCGCTCATTACATTATTAAATATAAATTTAATCATTTTTTTGCTCATGCATTCATACCTAATGCAAAATTTATAGCTAAAAGAAAATAATTACTAGATAAAGGTATAAATAAAATAAATAAAAGCTTTGATATCTTGTACATCTTTAACAAGTTACACGAAATAGACAAATTAAAATAGATTTTGCTAAATAATGATTAACTCAAGCTTTTCGATTATATGCCTAAACCAACGATATCTGATGAATAACTATAAACAGATAATATATAAGGTTAGGATAATTCTAACAAAAATTAAAATCCATAAGTAAATGTAAATGAAAGCCATAAACTCAAAGAAATAACTAAAAAACAAAATATTTATAACAACAGTATAAATAGTAATGCTATCAATTTAAATAATGTTAATGAATTTTAGGATAAATCACAGGATAGCAGTTAGATTTCATAATAAAATCAAATTAATGAATCATTAAGAGCTTAAGAAGCTCAAAATGGGCTCGTAAACATTCTAAATTAAAATAAATTATCTAAAATAGATGAAAATCTAATAAAAATTATAAATCCTTCTATAATTTAGGAGTTCTAAAACTAGATACCTTAATAGCAAGTTCATTCTACTTAGAATTTTGAAACAGCTCCAATAGAAAATAAATAATAATTATAACAATAATAATAATAGTAATAATAATAATCAAATTATAAAGTTTCTAGCATTTTTTTTTAGAATAAAAGTAGGAGTATTTAATTAGATTAAGCTGAATAGAAAAAGAATTTTGATTTCATAAATAAATTCAAGAAAGGATAAAATGAAGATAGTGAAAGTTTAAGTGTGTTTGAAGAAAATTAGATTTATTTTGTTAATTCTGAAGATTCATCTTATCAAAATAATATCTAATCACCTAACTAAAGTACTCAAAAGGTATTATTGTCTCCCATAGTACCAAAAAAAAATGTAGAAAATAAAGCAAAAAATAATAAAACTAATTTATGAAATAATTAATAAGTAGTTGATTTATAGTTAAAAATTATTATTCATTCATTCAATCATTTTTTTTTATTAAAGCAGTCATAATTAATTATTCATTTTATTATAAATTTTTTCAATTTTTTAAAATAAATTTTTATTTTTTTTTTGCATAAAATCTTATAATGCATTCATTTTTGAAAATTCAAAAAATAAAAAAATATTTTATCTAAGATTATTTAAAATATGTGAAAATTTTTTAAATTAATTAAAAATGAAAGAATTTTTGTTGTTAATTTGATATTACAGAGAGAAATATTATTCTTGTTAATTTATTTATTTCAGAAAAATATTATGAAAAATAATAAAAAAATTTCAAATTAATTTTTTTAATTTTGATTGTTGCCTACATTTAGTAAAGAAAATTATTTTAGCAAATTTTTTCTCTAAAAAATAAGCTTCTTCAATAACTAACTAAACTGCCTAAAATGTGTACCTACTTATCTATTTTTCTTAAAGCAATTAGTAAAATTTAAAAACTAAAAAACAAGTTAATAATTTGATAATCATTCGATTTGTAAAATTAATTATAAATAAAATGTATTAAACATTTTTTAAATTAATAGAAGCAATAAAGAATTAAGTTTAGAAGATAAGTTATTTGTAGACATAATTTAATCAGAGATAAGATTCTATTTCATATGAATGATTTTTACAAATCTGGTGATAATTAATTAATTAGATCTCAAGATCATTTATAAAGAATAAAAGAAACTATTTATTTAACCTTTCTATAATTTGTTTCTTAATTGTTTTATCTTTTTTGATACTTTATTTAGATTTGACTCATCAAATCAATAAAGATATTTCAAATTAAAAATAAATATAAATTGCAAATTTTGTTTGCTTTTCTCTTAACCAAGTTATAAAATATTTGCTAATAAATATTTTAATATGTAGAAACTTATAAGAAAAAAAAATAAATCATAAAAAAAATAAAACTAAATGTTTTTTATAATTAAAATGTGCATTTTTTAAACTCAATTAAACATCTTTTTTTGTTAACAATACCTATAAGCGAAAAGTAAAGATTATTAAAGTAAATAAATTACCAAGAAAATAAATAAATAAATTAATAAATAAGTATAAAAGTAAGCACTAATAGATGAAGAGTAGCAATATAAATTCGTTGAAATAAAAACTTGAAAATACACTCAAATTATTTGATATTTATGGATAGAATGTATAATTAAATCTAAATAAAAGATAAAGTTATAATACAGCTTTTGGAGGGATTTTTAGCTTGCTTGTTTTTGCATTACTTTTGACAGGTTGTTGGTTTTTTGGAAAGGAGTTGATTTACAAATAGAATCCTTCAGTCATAAGCTAAGAGAGGGCTGTCGATTGTCCTAAAAGAATAGATGTTAGAAGCGATAATCTGATAATAATGATGGGATTATCTAATGGTAGTGCTTAGTATTTCTCTGACCCAACACTTTTTACTGTTTATGGGTTTTAATAGTAATAGGTTAGATATGTAGATCAAAATACAGGCATGTCTACAATAAAGCTAGTTAATCAAACAAAAAAAATTAGGTTATGTAATGAAAATGATATAGGAATATCTGACACAAAAAGCTATTTTAACTAACTAAACTATCCACTTTTATATTGCTTTGATACTTCAGAATAGCCGGTTTATTTCGAAGGAGATTTTAATCAATAAGAATTTTCTTAACTAATTGTTTATTTTGACAAATGCTAAAACTCCACTTCAAGCTAGATTATTTGTAAACCAAAAGAAGTTATAGACGAAACATTAATGCTATCTAAAGTAGGAGTATTTATGTCTGACCATGTTATAAATCCAATAAATTTTTAAAATCCTATATCTAACAGAGGGATAAGTCTTTATGCTTCTACCTCCTCCAGTTTCCCCTAAGAGATGAGTCTTTATTTTACAAATCAATATATTGAAACTGATTCTGGAGTATTTTATCAGTAATTAGAATCCATTGATACATTTGTCTTCGTATAATAAACTATAAATCCATATTTTAGCAGCCCTAATACTCTCGCTCGAATTGTTATCAGGCTTTAAAAACAAAAAGAGAATTATACAAAGAGGACTTATCTGAAATTGGCTGACGTAGTGGCTTAAATAGGAGGTTTGCTTAAAATACTGGTTTTGGTTGGATATTTACTTTGTAATCGAATATAAAAATTATATTATTTCAAAGCAATTATAGATGAAGTCTTTTAATTTCAGAGTTCTAGTGATAAAGTAGATTTAATTCCAAAAGATCGAACTAAGATTAATTAAATTAAAGGTTTATCTAATTAAAATTAAGACTAAAGTCAAAATTAAGTATAATAAACATAATAGTTTGTAACAGAAAAATTAAAGAAAAAAGATGTTAAATCAGATTAATTTAAAAAAAATTCAACGCCGACTTAAAGATTAACCCAAAATTCACCAATACAAAATAATAATAATAATAATAATAATAATAGTTCATTTAATAATATCAACTTATCAGAAATTAAAATGTTTTAATTTGAATCTAAAAGCGTTATTGAAAATATATTTAATAAAACAAAATATTATTTTTAAAGCACTCATAATATTTTGAAATACTCTTTTTCTAATTTTCTGACATATGCCTTCTCTAATAAATCCAAAGTCTTATCAGATAAAAACTTATTATTTGATTAAGGAATTGAAAAAATATAAGAAAACTTTGATATTCTCTTTATTTTTAATAAATTATTTGAAATAGATAAGATGAAATAAATTTTATTTAATCCTGATTAATTAAAGCTATTTGAGTACATGCCAAAACCTATAATTAGCGAGTAAACAATTCTAAGTGAAAAACTAGAGATGAAAAACTTTTTAAATAAAGAGATAAATAAAAATTAAAATAAGCATCTTGACTTGTCACCAATATCAAAAAATTATCAAAAAAAAAGCAATATTTCGAAATAAGAAAGTAAAAAAACATCAAATACATCTAATCATTCTAACAATATGAAAATAAAAAGTGAAAGATAATTATCAGAAGAAGCTTTAGAAAGTTTTAAAAATATTTTACAGCAAAACAAAATATCCAAAATTGATTAAAACCTGATTAAGATAATAGATCCAAGCATCCTATTGGAGTTAAATAAATCAAAATATAACATTTGTAACTCAGAAGAAAATGATAGTATATTTTATATGCAGAAAAGCAACTCAAATATAATGTAAAAATCATTATCTGGCTATAGAAAATCTCAAGGTTAGTTATAAATGTTTGAAAGTAGATAAAAAGGAAATGATAAGCTATTTTAAAGTGGATTTTAATCATAAGACTAAGTTATAGATCCATATTTTACTTAAACACATGAAAAATATAAGAAAATAAATATGGAAATTTCAAAAAAAGAAACTGAAATCAAATAGGCAGATGATGATCACCTGTTTGAAGATAACTTAGTTTACTTCGTTGAGTAAGATGATATTTCACAATAGGCGAATATTTAATCTCTTTATCTCAGTTATATTAAGCAATCAGAAAATACAATTAAATAAAAAAAGAAATGATAATTCATTTATACTTAAAATAATATATATTTTATATTGAAAATAAAATTAAATTTCTAAAAATTTTTTCTAAACTTTTTTATTCCAACCAATTTTTTATAATATACATTTTTTTTCAACCTCTCAATTAAGTAACTCTAATTTATAACTAATAATATCTAATAATCTAGAAAGACACTCACTTATCACTTGTAGTTTTTTCTGAGGATAAATTTATTTTTTATAAAAAAATTTATTGTTTTATTTAAAATGAATTTTTTTAAATTCTTTGATATTAAACGCTTTAAATAAATAACATTTTATATTTTATTAATTAGCTTACATATTAAGAACATTTTTATTATTGAATTTATTTCATTTTGTTAACTCATTACCTTCAAAAATAAAATTTTATTCAAAAAAATGCTTAGGGAAATATTTAACTTTTCAAGCAAGCTATAATTTATTTAATAATTTAAAATAATTTGTTTTAAGATAACAAAATGAAATAGATTTTTAAATTTTAGCTAATAATGTTTTCTTAAAATGTTTAAATAGTGCTATCATTGGAGAATGGAAGAAAAAAAAATTAAAGACCTATCAAATATGAATCTTAGAATCAATAATATGTAGTAATAATAAAAGATCAAAATTGATCATAAAACCTTATTAAATTAATAAATTTAATATCTCATAAAATAAATAAATAAATAAATTATAAGATTAGATTTTAAATTTTATTTTTTTGTTTCTTCTAATTTTAGTTTTAACTCACTAATAAATTTTTTTGCAAATTTTATTTTTGTTTCCCCAAAAATTTATTTTACTTTTATTTTCTCAATTAAATTGTACTTTACTTAGGAACAAAAATACAGTTGATGAGTTTCTATCTTTATAGATTATTATTGGTAGATTTTATAATAATATTCAGAATATTTATGCACACTATTAATTGGATAAATATTTGTTATATAAATGTATACTTTATTATTATATTATTCATAAAAATAGTTTCTCTTAAAAACTTAAAATTAATTTTTTTTGACTTATCAATTATATGACAAATTAATTATATTTTGGTTACAGATATTGTTATATTTTTATTGCTCATACCTTTTAAATAAATGCTTAGGGAATGTATACATTGAATTTTTTTAAGAAACTTAAAAACTTAATACCTTTTAATTATTTATTTAAGCAAAGCCAAAAATTAACTAAAAATAGAAAAAGATTGCTTAGCAATAATGATCTAACTTTTAGGAAAATTATTGAAACAAATAGACATATATGGTCAAAGTATCTAATTGAGCTTTCAAAAAAAGAATACATTCAACACGGTTTTTGGTGGATTTATCAGCTTTACTGTTTTATGCAGCTTCTTAGTAGGTTGCTGGTTTTTTGGTAAGGAATTATATTTCAAACAGAATCCTTCAGTAATCATGTAAGAGAGATAAGTAAGTAGCCCTAAAAGAATAGATGTAAGGCCAGATAATTTAATTATTATGATGGGAGTTTCAGATAACAATGCATAATTCTTTAAAGACCCAACTATATTCTCTGTAAATGCTGTTTAGCTTACTTAGGTTTCTGTACAAGATCCTCATACTGGTAAACAAACAATTTAATTAGTGAGCAATACAAAAACTATGAAGTAATGTAGTATGAATGATGTTTAAATACCAGACTTAGTTAGCTATTTTTAAAATTTAAACTACACAGCTCTATATTGTTTTGACTCTTAAAATGATGAGGTATATTTTGAAGGAGATTTCAATTAAAAAGCATTTTCTTAACTATTTGTTTACTTTTAGAAATGCAAAAATTCTACTTCTAGTTAAGTTATTTGCAAACCACAAGAAGTAATAGATAAAACTCTACTTCTAACAAAGCTTAGTATATTCATGTCAGACCATATAATTGACCCTTTAAATTTTTTAAACCCTATCTCTAACAGAGCAATGACTCTATATTCGTCTATTTCATCCTAGTTTCCATAAGAAGCTAGTCTATAATTAACTAACTATTACATTGAAACAGATGCAGGAGTTTTTTATTAATAAATGAAGGAGTAATAAACATTTACATTTGCATCATATGCAGCTTCTCCGTTATTTGGTGATCCTAATGTTCTAATGAAAATTAACATAAGGCTTTAAAAGTTAAAGGAAAATTACATGAAGAGATCATATTTAAAAATTGCAGATGTTGTGGCTCAAATAGGAGGATTGCTTAAAATACTAATTATATTAGGGGCATTTATCTCTAATCCTATAAAAAAACTTTAATATTTTAAAGCTGTCATCGATGAAATTTATTAATTTCAAAGCTCAAGCAGTAATGTAAGATTAATTCCAAAAAATTAATAGTTATCATCAGATTAGGTTAGTAAAGAAAAAAATAATCAAAACAAATCTATCCTTAAGAAGAAATAA
The DNA here is from genome assembly GCA_000231845.2 of Tetrahymena malaccensis 436. Taxonomy (NCBI): domain Eukaryota; phylum Ciliophora; class Oligohymenophorea; order Hymenostomatida; family Tetrahymenidae; genus Tetrahymena; species Tetrahymena malaccensis. The sequence continues at coordinate 1,932,796 of JH719946.1, read as the reverse complement.
AAAAAGGACAATAATTAAAAAAGAAAGAGTAATTCAGAGAATAATATAAACTTGAATGTTAAAATTAAACTACCATAAGAGTACCATAAACAAAATACCGCTCAAGCTTCATCTTTAGATATTACTCAGCCATTCAACTAATTATATGCTAAAAAAAGTTTAAATAATTAAAATAAAAATAATGTAGATAAACTTTTAAATAAAGTGAAAGATTATTTTTAGAGTACTCATAATATTCTTAAATACAAATTTATTAATTTTTTTACCCATGCATTTATTCCATAATTTAAATGGAAATCGCCAAATCGTAATTTATTAAACCAAGGGATAGTCAGGATATAAGAACAATTTGACATTCTGTATATTTTTAACAAATTGCTTGAGATAGATAAAATGAAAAGCATTCTATTTAACTAAGATTAGTTGAATTTGTTTGAATATATGCCAAAACCTACCATTTATGACTAAATTATTGAAGAAGATACGAATATTCTAGATTTTAAGAACAAGAGCTTTTAAACTAACAAATAATAAAAAGATGATTCCTTTGGTAAAACATATAATAAATAATCAACAATTATAAAAGAAATAAAAAAAAGAGAGTATAAATAGTAAGAAATAAAGAGAAAGAATGAGAGCGAAATAGCTATAGGTGCTTTTGAAGGGCTTAATAATATATTAAATAAAAAGAAAATATCAAAGATTGATGAAAACTTAATTAGATTTATAGATGCTGAATTTTTACAGCAAATCTTGAGCTCAAAGTAAAGTCAATAACAGGAAGAAAATGAGCAAACTAATATATCTTAAATATTAAAAAGCCGATCATTATCAATCTAAAATATGTAAACAAGTAGTTTTAAGAAAGAGATAGATTAATAAAACAATACTGCTGGAAAAAATCAATCTAAATTTTATTAAAAAAATAGTATTAATTTCTATACTGATTAACAATCTTATTTATTTGATTCTTCTCAAAACAAGAGAGAAGAATAAACTTGTTATTAAAATGAAATTCTTGATAACTCCCAAAACATCTAAAATCTAACATCCTCAAACTTTATTAACTACAACGATGCTTCATACATTCCAAATATACAAACTATAAAGAAAAATGATAATAAAAAATTTATTGTTCAGAATAAAAAAAAGTAATAAAATTGAAATGATTTTAGATATTTGCTAAATTCCAAAAGCAAATAAAATAACTATTTTAAGGTAATTTATGCAAACAAATGTATTGTGTTGCTTGCATATGAAATTGTATGGATTTATTGATAATTAGAGTAAATGAAAAGAAATAAAATTAATTTAAAATAATATTTATCAATCAATCAACATTTATTTATTTAAGATAACATTTAATTTTTTTTATTAGAAATTACTTTTAGTATTATTTTAAAAAATAATTATAATTTGACTTTTATTGAAATACATTTTAGCAATTTAATTTCGAAATTAATTAATATATTATATTTAACTAAAATTTAGTAAGAATTCCTAAGAAAATGCTTCAAAAGTTTGAAAGAGTTTTTAAATAAATAGATATTTACGGCCAAAGCATTTAATTGAGCTTTCATAAGAAGAATTCATACAATACAGTTTTTGGAGGATTCATCAGTTTTGCTGTTTTATGCAGCTTCATAGTTAGTTGTTGGTTTTTTGGTAAAGAATTATATTTAAAGCAAAATCCTTCAGTTATCATTCAAGAAAGATCAGTAAATAATCCTCAAAGAATAGATATTAGACCTGATAATTTAGTTATTATGATGGGTATTGCTAACAATAACGCATAATACATTTATGACCCTACTATATTTTCAGTAAATGCTGTTTAGCAAACTCAGGTTTATATTTAAGATCCTAAAACAGGCAAACAAACTATATAATTAGTGAACTAAGTAAAAGCAATTAAATAATGCAGCATGAGTGATATTCAAATACCAGAGTTAGCCAGCTATTTTTAGAATTTAAATTACACAGCTTTGTATTGCTTTGATACTGAAAAGGATCAGGTCTATTTTGAAGGAGATTTTAACTAATAAGCTTTTTCTTAACTCTTTGTTTATTTTTAGAAATGCCAAAATTCTACTTCTAGTTAAGTTATTTGCTAACCTTAAGAAATCATAGATAAGACTTTATCACTTACAAAACTAAGTCTATTTATTTCAGATCACATAATAGACCCATTAAATTTTGAAAATCCTGTTTCTAATAGAGCTATAAGTCTTTATTCAGTTGCATCATCATAGTTTCCTTAAGAAACTGATTTATTCTTAACTAATTATTATATAGAAACTGATGGAGGAATTTTTTATTAAGAGTTGAAATAACAGCATACATTTGTTTTTGCTTCATAAACTACTACCCCATTATTTGGCGATCCTAGCATTTTAATGAAGTTAAATATTAGATTATAAAAATTTAAAGAAAATTACATGAAAAGGTCATATTTGAAGTTGGCAGATGTTGTTGCTTAAATAGGAGGATTACTTAAAATACTTATTTTATTTGGTACTATAATTACCAATCCTATTTCTAAGCTTTATTATTTTAAAGCAATTATAGATGAAATTTATCAATTCCAGAGCACTAAAAAAAATGTAAAATTAATACCAAAGAACAATTAACTCTCAGGTAATAAAATGAATGAAACTGATTTGAATTAAGTAAAACTACCTCAAAATTAATAAATAAAAGATTCTATCATTTTTCAAAAAAATAATGACTCTGAGAACAATTTTAAAAAGCAAATATAAATTGAAACGCCTAAAGTATTTTTAATGTAAAATACAAATCAAACTTAATCATTTGAATTAAACCCATTATAAAATTACAACTAGTTTGAGAAAAAGAAAACCTTTGAATTCTTAAGTTAAAATATTATAGCTTAACTTTTAAAGAGAGTGAAAGATTATTTTTAGAGCACACATAATATTATAAAATATAGATTTTTAAACTATTTTGTTCATGCTTTCATTCCATAATGTAGCTGGAGAATTTAAGATCGTAATTTATTAAACAAAGGTATAATCAAGATTTAAGAAAATTTTGATATATTGTACATTTTTAACAAATTGCTAGAGATTGATAAGATGAAAAGCATACTATTTAACTAAGATCAGCTAAATTTATTTGAATACATGCCTAAACCTACTATTAATGATGAATCAACAAAAGATGAAACGATAACAACATAGAATAGTCAAGTAGAAAATCCAGTTAATCCTCAGGATAAAGCTTTCTAAAAATCTCCAAAATTAAATTTAAAACAAACGAAAAAAAAGAAAAAAAATTCACATTAATTAAGGATAAAAGATGAAACTTAAATGGCAAAAGATGCATATGAAGGGTTAAATAATATTTTGAATAAAAAGAAACTTTCAAAGGTTGATGAAAATTTGATAAAAATAATAGACCCTGAATTTTTGTTGTAAGTATAATAATAAAAATAAAGTAATCAATAAGATGAAAATGAACTAAGCAATTTTTCATAAATATTTAAAACTCATTTACTAATTTAAAACCCACAAGGTAATATAAAGAAAGAAATTGAATAACAATATCCTTCTACTGGAAAAAATCAATCCAAATTTTTTTAAAAAAATAGCATAAATTTTATTTTAGATTAACAAGCAAATTTATTTGAATAGACAGAGAATGAAAAGCAAAATTAAAGTTAGATCAAAAATCCTTTTTTAGAAAATTCTTCACATTTATAAGACTCTTAATATTTTATTAATCAAAATGATATTTCTTATCAGGCAAATATTTAATCTATTAAGAAAAATGATAATAAAAAATTTATTCGCCGTAAGAGTAGCAAATCTAAATGATACTAACACAATATTTATGCTTTAAGTTAATTAATTACAATTGATAAAACAACCCAAATTATTTATATTTTTGTATGTTAAAAATTTAGTTTATATATTCACCTATAATATTAAATCTATACACTTTAGATCATCATTAATTAAAGACCTGATATAGTAAGGTCCATACTATAAATTATTGATCTTAAATAATTGTCATTAACACACCTAAAAATTCATTAAGCATCCCTTAAATAAATAAGGTTTGGAGTATTTTTTATAATTAAATTGTTAATTTATTTAACAAATTTTCTTAATTTTTTATTTAATCTCAAAAGAAAATGCTTATCGTTGAATATTAAAAATAATATTTATAATTTTTTATCAAAATAAATATTATTTCTTTTTGTTTTTAATAGAATTTAATATTTTTTATTTTTGCTTAAATGTGGAAAAATGAATTTGTTAATTTTTAATAAAAATAATAATAAATTTTTTTAATAATTTCTTCAAATATATTATGATAGGTAACGAGAGTTCATCATAAAAAGAATGGATCTAACTTAGTAATCAAAGTATAAAGATACTAAAAATATTATCCATAAAAAAATATCCATTCTTTTTATGATTTTGATTTTAATAAGAAGTGTAATAATTAGGTAAATAATTAATTAGCTTATTTTGAATTATAGTAATTTAAGCATTAATATTAGTAAAAATTGTTTTTAGCCAAGCAAAGTAAATTATTAAAAGAATAAATAATTATATATTCAATCTAAGCAAAATACAAAGATAAAATGAAAAGATATAGTTCTGTTTAGCCAAGCCGTACGAATAATTATTTGCCAAATTAAGAGGAAAAAAGTAATTAAAGCTACAATATTGATGACATGGAAGTTGTAATTACAAAAATTAAGAGATAAGAAATAAAAATAAAGGAACCATGGTGTAAAGTTCCTAATTAAAAATTAAATTGTGGAAAGAGTCATAATGATTAACCTGAATACACTCATGTGAGTGCTTAAAAGTGGCTAGAAAATAGAATAAAAAAAAGAAATTAGGAAAGGGCTCTTTTAAAAGCACTACATCTTTAGAAGGAACAAGAAGAATAATTCAAAGACTGCATTTACTAAAATTTAAATAATGATGACATCAATAATAAACAAGGCAATCAGCAAAATAAAAGCTTAATCAATAGCAGCTCATCTTAACTCAGATAGGAAAAAGTTCTTTGGAAAAAAAGAATGATCAATGAATTGCATGATATTAATAGATTTATGGATGAATACAATTAAGAAAAGAGGTAAGAAAGAGCATTTTTGAAGAGGTAAAAGATCATAGGAGATATAGATTTTGATGACAGTGACTAAAAAAAGTTAGAGCATCACAAGGAATAAAGAGATAGGTTAAATTAACTGCATAAGAGATTGTATGGACATGAAAGTCTTGAGAGGGTATTAGCGAAAGGGTTAATAAAAGAGCTTTTGTAAGACTTCATTCATCATTAAATAAACATTGGAATTAAGGAAAAAGATGAAATAACTGAGACCCTAACAGTTAATACCAAACAAATAAATGCCATTAAATAAAGGCACAACAGTATTGAATAAAAGTAAAGTAAAGACTCAAAGCCTGCTTTTGTTAATAGAAAGGAAGAGAAAGTGGAGCTGATGTAGAAGAATACTAAATCAAAAAGCTATCACTCAACATATTTTACTCACAATTCACCAGAAAAAAAGATTTTGAATAGCAAAAGAGTGTAAGATAAAACAGATGAAGTAGGTAATAAAAACACATTAGAAAAAGATTAAATTGAAAAAGAGTAAGATAATAAAAATAATTACAAAACAAGAAGTGATGTTCATTTTCACAACATAGACAAAATAAACAAACAAATAAATTATAGAATGATAAAAAATGATAATTAGTAATATATTTATACATTCGCTGAAAGCCAAGCTATAAGAGAGAAGTAATCAGATTAAATAATTCAATAAAATAAGTAAAGGTAGTCGTTGATAGAAGAATAAATAAGCAGTCAGTATTTTAAGAAAAACGAATAAGAGTCAGTAGCTAGGTAAAAAAATAGCTCTTGCAATGTGAGAAGCTTTCAGCGAGCAAGTGATCATGTATCAAGCTCATAATTTAACTATTCTTAGGATGACATTTTTATGAGCATAATAAATAAGAGCTTAGTATATTTAGATAAAGATGAAAAGAGTGCTAGGAACTTAAATTAAAATTTTCAAAACCTAAAGAAGGGGTAATCTATAATTATTTAAGATAGCGATTTGTAGTAAAAAGAAACCGCACCCAGAGAATCTTTGAATATATTAGGAGACTAAGAGCTTGGCAAAGATTACTTTAAATATCTGAGAAAAAACAATGATTAATAATAGTAATAGCAATAAGAAGAGATAAAGTTGAAATTAAAAGACAATCCGTCTTTTACTAAAATATTGGCTATGAAAAAAATAGAAAATATTTCAAAGCTATAAAACTTTTATGATGATTATATCAATCATATTCAAACAAAAATACTAGATAATAATGAAAAAGTTTAAAAATTGTACGTGCAAAAGCCAGAATACAAAAGTTTATCTGTTTTGCCTAATATGTAAAGAAAAGCAGAAAAGGAAGAAGAAGAAAAATTAAGAAAACTAAGAGAGGAAGAAGAGAAAAAAAGATCTAAAAAAACTAGAGTATTTAAGAAATTTTAAAGTTAAAATGATTTAAGTGAGGTAACAACGACGATGAATGCAAAATCAATTAAAATAAAAGAATAGGGAGACAACTAAGCTCAAACTACTAAAAAAATTAATCAGAAAATTAATGAGCAAAATAGCAATGGAGATGGAGGCTTTTCTTAAATTTATGACAAAATACTCTCTATGAACTTAAAAAAAAAATAAAACTTGTAAGAAAGTGAAAATTATACCGAAAATACAATCAAATTTTAAATATTAAATAGCGGTAATACATAGAGAAATCATACTTCTTCAAATATGTTTAAGTAGCCAGATATTACAATAAGTGCAAAAGAATAGCAAGATTAGTAATAATAAAATATTTACGAATAGTAGAAAACAGAATCAAACAAAGCAACTTTAACATAAAAAAGGGATAACTCTCCATTGACTTCAAATCTTAAATTAAAAAATTAAAATAATAGCAATTATAATTCTTTAAATGAGCAAAAATAGTTTGTAATTTAATTATAGAATAAATAAAATGATCAAAAAATTATCAATTTAACTCAAAATAATAATCAAGCAAATACAAGCACGCAGTTGTAAAATAATCAAATCTTTATCAAATAAAATACTTCTGAATTTTAAAATTAAAATGAAGGTTAAGCAAATGAGATAAATAAAAATAAAAAATTTAAGATTAATATTTAGCAGTAAGAATGCTTTAAACCTGTTAATTAATAAGAAATGAATAGCCCTTTAGTCAAAAGAGTAAAAGAAGAAAAAAACTGTAATAACTTAAAAAAAATAGATTAAAGCTAATATTATACTCCTTAAAAAGTAATGAAGGATTTAGAAAATCCTTAAAGAGATTAAATTTCTATGAGTAATCGAAATACAACTGCTGAATCCCCAGATATAAAGTTGAAGTACAAGTAAAGTTAATCTGTCCGTTCTACTCAAGAGCATAGAAAAAGTGACAGCGTCGGAAGACTTAGAAGCTTCTAAAATATAAGAAATGTAAGCAATTCAAATTTATAATGTTTTGAAAAAGTAAATTAACAAAGTAGCATTTCATTGAAAACAAACGGTTTTTCTAATGCTAGTTTAATTGAGAAAATTATTAACTTGAATAATTAATGCATTTCTGAAAGTTAGAATGTCAATAAAATTAACAAACATATCTTACTAAGATAAAAAAGGAATTTGAGAACATTCACAAAGCTAGATAATATGGTTAACAATATTATCTGATATATTTTAGCTATTTTAAAACATTAAAAACCAATAAATTTCAAAAAATTAAATTAATATATATACATTAAAAATTAAAGAAAGTTTAAGCAAATAATTATTATATTATCATAGTATATTAAATATTAATCACAAAATAATTCTCAAAATATATTTTATCAATTAAATAATTTTATTATTTGTTACTAAAAATTAAAATTTGATAAAAATTAAAATAAAAGATTTTATAATAAAAAAAATCGATAAAATTAAATTATAAAATAATAAAGTTCAAACATATTTTAATTTTTTATTTTGGATGCTAAATATAAATTTTTTGTAGAAAGGAATAATTTATTAATTAATTTTTATATTTATTTATTTTAATATATATTAACAAAAATCAAAAAAACTATCTAATTAGTTAGTAATAAAGAATAAATAGAATCTAAAAGTAGTAAGAAGATATTCATTTTTTAAGTTAGATACTTTAGATAATTAGTTTGTAAACAAGATTTTTTGCATTGATGAGCTAATAAATCATCAGAATTGTTTTTCGATGTAGATTTCAGTTCCTTTTCTGGTCCAATACTCTTAAGGTTTTTTAGATGTAATGTATAAATACATTTTAGCAGGGAATTACGTGAAAAGGGAAGTTGTGTTAGAATCTACTATTGGAATACGCACAATGTAATTCATAACAGGGAATTAGCTGGCTTTTTCGAAATCTATAAATCTCTATTTGTCTTTATTTATAACTTTTTAAATTTATTCTTAAAGTATTTTTTATTGCTCTTCTGATGTAAGAACTGACATCTTTTTCTGATCTTTAAGATCTTTATCTTTTGGTTTTACTTTATGTCCTTGTATTTATGATTTAGTTTCGTGTTAGTAAGTCTGTACTGGATGGGCTTGGAAGAAGAAATACTCGTTTTCTTTGTCAAAACTACCCTATGCCACATTTTCGCCTCCAATCAATTCAAATGGAATATTTGGCTCATAGTTATACTCCTATTTTTGATTAATATGAAAAATAAGCTATTTAATATTATTTATGAATTTATTTTTACTTCTTTAAAGTAAACTTCTTATCTTAATTTTGACTTGAGTGTTAGATTAACATGGAAAGGAGGTAATTAGCTTTCGAATTCTCTGCATCTCTCATCTTCTAACATCAAGTTCTCCATGTTTATTCTACCTCCCTTCAAATAGAGCCCGCTTACAAATATACCTCCTTCTGAAGGCTGTTTGGACTCCATCTTTCTGAGCTTTCTAAATTAGAATTTAACTTCGTGGAGTTTAAACTTTTTTATAAAAATAATCAGTTAATTTAAAATTCTAAAGCTTTAATTGAAAGTTCTTTTTTTTTAAATATAATAATATCTTTTAAAATGTATTTACGTTTTTGAGCAAACAGAACTAAAGCTAGAGAGAAGTGAATAATTAAATTGGATTGAAAAGCTTTTGAAGAGGAATGATAGGGAAAAGCTATCCTTGTCTATTATTAATTATGATATTCAAGTGCTCATGCTTGCAAAGGAATGACTGAATAAAATCGTACAAAGTTTTTTTATTGAGCAAGAAACCTTATTTCCACCAATTGATGGGAACTCTGTTATTAAGCAAGCAGTCAAGCAAATCTTAAATGTATAAGTTTGTTGTAAATTCTGTTCTGTTCGTTACATAATCTAAAACAGACTATAGATCTTAACGTATAGTTTCTATGAGTCTGTGAGCACTAATGATTTCATTTAAAAGGAGTATTTTATAAACATTTTGTTGGTTAAGTGTGAAGTCACTATCATCATCCCCCATACCTTCATCTTGCAAAAAGTTAGAAGCATTTTAACTTCTGTAATGGATTTGACTTAAATTAGTAGCTATCTATTGTTATGAAAGAGGAATAACTCCATGAGAGTCAAATTCTTCTTCATCAGCATTGTGGAAACTATTTTATGATTGGTTAGTATGTGAAGCAAGTATGTGACCAAGAGTATTGCTAAAATCTGTTTATACTCTGTTATCACTTTATTAGTAAGAAGAATCATTTCTGTTTCTGTTAACTCTAAGTTTGCTTTCTTCCTTTTCATGCTGTAAAGCTTTCAAGAACTTGCTTTCATGTTTACGGACATTTCTATTAAATAATTAGCGATGATGAACATTTGTATGAGGATTTATTTAATTGGGCTCAAGAGGACTTGCTAAATTATCATCATTTATTGTTTAATTCTTATATCTAGGTGATTATTCTCCGAAAGTAGATAAATTAGCTTTACTTGCTTTGAATGTTCCTTATCTAGTTAATTCAATTTATTATTATGTATTCACTTTAATTGCTGATTGTGAAGGCTAAGTTGGTGCTCTTCCTTGAATAATAGTACTCTAGCGAGCATTTTTCTAAGCACTACCTTATCCTCCTACCAAATAATTGGTGTATTTGTTTAGCTTTATCAGATCTTTGTTTATTGCTTAGTCTATAAGAGAGCCATCAGGATTAATCAATAAAGAATTATGTTGTGAAGGGATAGAAGCTTAAATAGATTCAACCCAATTATCCACAACAGCTTAGAATGAATCTCCTCTCTGCGATTTAACCTTAAAGAAGCTAATAGTCTTCAGGTCAAAGTTAAAATCTAGTACTTCTAATAAATAATGAATAAGCTAAGTTATCTCAAGCTGAGCTTCGTGTTAGTGCAAGTAGCGATGTAGATGGACATTGAAGAACGATCTGACTTAGGAATTCATATAATCTGACTGTATATTTTCCTATGTAAATTTAATCCTATCAAGCATTGTAATTAATTTAGCCAACTTATTCTCTTCCCACTTCTTTTCAACTTCCATAACTTTATTCATTAGTCCCTGAGATTAATTGTAGTTGTACAAAAACTCTGAATTTTGATTTCTTTAATATTAAATAATTTTAATAAAACAATAAAAATAATTTCTTTTTTTAAATTAATTAATTTCTTGCAATCCTTTACAATTATCTTAAAAATAATTGCAAAGTAAAACTTAAAAAATTCAGCAAGGCAATTTAAAATAATTATTGATTGAGAAACAATAATTTAAATAAAATCTTTTGATAAAAAGCTAACTTTGTTTAATAAAAGAATAATGAAATTAATTACAGAGAGAGTATCTTTATAGGATCTTCATTAGGGAATGCCTTAATTGATTTGTATAATGCTTCTTCAACTGTAGGATAGAGACCCTGATGGAAATCATAGATTTCATAATCAAATGTATTGTCATTTTCAACAATACCTCTTAGAGTAGGAATATTATTATGGACAGTAATTTTAGTTGTATTTTCCTAAGCAGTAAAAACAAATATTCTTGATAAATCTCTGATTATTGTTGAGGAATATGTTGAGTAGCCATACTTGTATGTATCCTTAAACCAGTGATTTAGGAATTTGGAAATGAAAACTTATATATCTAAAGTATAATCACTTAAAAAGAGGAACATTTCATCTTGCATGGCTTGGATGTCAAAGTCACTTACATACATAAATGGTTCTTAAACATAGTAGCAGAATTACAATCTTTCATACTTTACTCTTTGTCTGAGGGTTGCAAACATGAATGAGAGTGCAAACTTATATTTATGCTCATAATCAACTATACGCTCCTCAAATACAACATTATCTTTTTTAAGCTTTTCTCTATCTAAAAAGCAGTGAAGATTAAATGCAATAGTTCTATCTTCTCTCAGAGTTTTTTGCTTATGTTATATGTAGCGATGAATGTAACACTAAATAACAGAATTATTTATTGAAGTATATTTTTCTGGACCACTGTCAAGTAAAGATGCTGCAAGCTTATTTAAGTCTACAACAGATTATACCTTTTTTCCATCTCGTTGTAGCTGTTGCCTAGCTCTATGCTCTTAAATTTCTATGTTATACATTATGTTTAAAGTACGGGCTATCTTATGAGGGCTGTTTATGTAAATCTTCCAACACCTTTCCAAGTAGCTTTATAGCAGAGGTAGGACTTTTTTAGAAAAATTGGACTTCTCATAATTCTCTCCTTCATCGTTTAAGTTAAAAATCAACCAAACCTTGAATGTTCTTCTCGAAGTAGACTCAAGCAATTCTTAATCAATTTTCTTCAATACTTAAAGCAAGTCTTTTCTGCCAAGTAGTTCTATGTTTTCTATAGCAAGCCATTACCCAGCACCGCCTGCTTCTGTTATTTTTTCAAGCACATTTTTTACAGGCAAAATACCAACAGGCAGTCTAACGAGTCCACCTTCAATTTGTAAACTCATCATTTTAAGTTCCAAAGCTTCAAACATGCTCTTTTAGACAGAGTGATGGAACAATGCAGTTGGTCTTCTCATCCAATCTTTTTAATTTAATAAATTTTAAAAACATAAATAAAATAAATTCCATAATTAATTATTATTATTTTTAAAAACTTTTATTTCAATATTAAGTTTACTATTATTTTATCAATCGTATTTTATTAAACAATTTAAATATTGAACTAAAAATAAAAAAATTGATCAAATAAACTTATTAATCTTAATTTTTTTTTTTTTGCTTAAATAATATCACTTTTAAACTAAGTAAATTAAGAAACTTCTAAAATAAATAAATTATAAATTAAATAAAAAGGAAAAGTATCATGTCAAATAAAACTAGAAATAACAAATTACCTGTTTGGCAATGCTGATCAAAATTATTTTGTGGTATTTCTTCAATGTAACCTTTGAAAGCTTTTCTGAAGAAGTATTTAGCGAATCTTTGGAGTTCTTCAGGTCTGGTTAATTAATATAAATATAAAATAATTAATTAAAAATTTTATGAATTGATCAACGTTTAAAAATGAATTTTACCTAAAATGCTTGACGAACAAGAGAAGCTAAAGAGGAGTTACTTTCTTCTCAATATTTTATACAAGAGTAGGAATAATTATGTTTTTATTGTAATCGTAGTTCTTCATCTTTAGAGATGTATTTTGGAAATCTATCCAATGACTTAACTTCGATAAAAGACTATTAACTAAATGTTTCATTTGAGTTCTTTAAGGGAATAAGCTAAAAAGATGAAGGAAACCCTCAAATGCTTTTCTACCAATCTTTATTTAGTTTCTTGTAGAGACATTTTCTAATGCATCCTAAACATTAAAATTATTAGTTAAAGCTTAGATTTACTGTAATGTTTTTTGTTATTTTAGGCCAGTGCTATTCTTTAAATCCTCTTCTTCACTATGAATTGAACCTGCTGAAATAGCTTAATCTGACTCATCTAGTTTATCATCTTTTTTAGCATCTTAGGAAAATGGATTGTATTCGTCGTTTGATTAGATTCTTTTGAAATTTGAAAATGCAGATTCGTCTTCTTGCTCGTATTTATTTTCATCTTCATCTTCCTAAATATGATCTTAACTTCCTAGATCTCCTTTGCTTTAGAGATTTTCATCTTTTTGACTACTTGACATAGATCTAGATGGTGAAGAACTTTATTCTTTTAGTTCATCTTCTTCATTAATTTCATTATCAGATATTGTTTTGGAGGAAACTGAAATTTCTTCTTCTTCCTTTGTTATTGGTAGTTATCTATTTTATCAATAAAATTTTAATCTCTCATTCAATTTTATTTTTAATGAAAATTATATCTAAAAAATATATCTTAAAAATTAATGTACTCTTTTGAGGCAAATTTATCTTATTTTAGAGCAGGTCTTTCATTAGATAGAGCCTTTTCTCTTTATGATGACTGTTGCTTCTTTAAGAAAATTTCGAATTCATCTTTCTAGTTATCTTATAAATTATCGTGCTATTCTTGTTATAGTTGCTTGCTGACTGCTTTCTAGAATTTTAATGCAAACAAACTTCTCTTATCTATTTTTTTACCTTGTTATAAGCTAAAGTGTGCACTGAAGCTTTAATCTATGCTACTATCTAACTATTCATTTTATTCTGTTTTGCTAGGGTTTACATTACTGAGCATGCTGTTTTCGCTTTAAACTTGAGAAAGATTCAGCTAGCTACCCTATGTCAGTAATCCTTTTGTGACATCATCTATTATTTTTATTATTTAAAATTAATCCTTAATAATATTTTGAAATTAAATTTATTACTATGCTTTAAGGTAAGTAGAGGAGCTAGTAAATTATTAGATAGATTATAAAATGAAATTAAGTGATTTTTTATTGTTCCCCACTTATTATCATATAAATTATCATAGAAAACATTCTAAGTATCACTAGATTCGATATTCCAGTTGATGAACATCTTCCATTCGAATTCAGTAAATTAGTTCATACCTCTCAAAAACATCAGTGCAAAGTACAAGCAGAAAAGATTCTAATGATCTTCTCTTAGTCCACCAACCAAAGTGGAATAAATAGTTTCACAAAAGGCTTTTAAGAATTTCTGGCTTAATTGGTTTTCCTGTTAAAAAAAAAAAATTGATAAATTTAATTAAAATTAAATAATCAATATACTGTTTAAGATTTTGGTAAATGGTTGTGACGCCTGCAGTTTTCAATAGAAGAACTAATTAAAAGCAAAAATGTTTTGTCAGAGAAACTGTAAATAGAGCCCATAGCTTCTTATATGTTCATCCAATTGACTTTAACAGCATAAATGAATTCCAAAATACCTAAAAAGAGAGAAGAGAATTCAAATAGCTCATCTAATTTGTGATAGAATTTTTTGACGTATTCTTAATCTGAACCAGTTTTTAATGCCTGTTGTTTTAAATTCATCTTCTTTCTTCTGTTATCGAACATAAGTCTAGAAGAGTGGGAAGGAGTAAATAGATGACTTTCTTACTTTGCTTTTTATAAGTTATTCTTGTGCCTCATTATCTCTCTATTCTTCTCTTCCATCTCCAACTATTATTATTTTTTAACTGCTGCTATTTATTTCTTTTTCCTAATTTTAATTCAATAAAAAAATTATTAACCTGTAATTAGATAAATTTTTTAATTAATTACTGAGCGATTGGAATAGGTTTTTATGGTCTCTTTACCATTGGGGGACGCTTTAGTTATGTCCTATAATTTTAAACTTATTATTCTACAATTTTATTTTCTTCCTATGGTTTTTCTGGCTCAGGCATTTACATAGCTTTAAAGAATTCTTAATTTTCAAATTCTTCATCATCAGCAAAAGCTTCGTTTTACTCGATTGGTTGATCATCCTCTCCTAAGCTACCTTCAGTTTATAGTGGTGGTGATATAATTTGCTTTTGCAATTTGATTTCATCAATAACAAAATTCATAAAATCTAAGTCATCAGATGCTTCTACATTTAATAACTTATCATAAACACTCTAACAGCTATTTTTAAGAGATTATTCTCTTTCAATCAACTCATTTATTTTCTATATAAAATTGTATAAATTATTAAGAGTTATCAAGTAAAAAAAATTAATAATATTGATATGTTTTTATTACTATTTCAAGTATTTATTTCTTTTCTTTTATGTAGAATCCGTTAATCAAATGATCTGTGATAGTTTGTTTCCATCTTTCTTCGTCTTCTATTTCCATGGTCATGACAAAAACTTTGGTGAAGAAAGTGTGTGAAAAAGTCATTCTGTCGCCTTAGTAAATCAAGATCAATCTGAAATCTGGGTGCACTTCAATTTCCTTTCCATTAATTAAAAGAGGATGTCTTTCTTGGTTAATCTGCAAACTTGCAAGATCAGTATCTGCAGGGTCTTTCATGTAATAAAAGAGTAGCTTTTACATTCTTTCATTTTTCCATTCAATAATAGGCATGATCATTTCAAGCAAGTCTTAATCAAAGTCTTCTACTATTAGAGTTTCACCTCTTACTAAGGCCTTTTTAGTGAAAAAGTATAATAAATCAATCAGATTATTGAAAAAATGAATATTTAAAAAACTGATTAGGGTTATTGTTAATTAAAATAAATTTAAATTTTTGAAAGTTTTACTTCTTCAATGTTAATTTCTGATTGAGGATCAACTGTGTACTGCTCGTGTCTGAACTTAGAAGTGAATTTAGCCTTTACATATTCTGAGTAAATACCTGAGGGATCTCTTATAAAAGGATAGTAGAACATATCGTAGTCAATAAGGAAATCAATTATAGCAATAAAGTCAACCATATCTTAGTTGAGAGGTACTTCTAATTTGAGAACTTCATAATAATATTGTAGGTTCTTGAGGACAGTAGATATTTTGTATTAATGCTAGAAGTATCTAAAAGAAAGATTTAACTTTTCTCTGAAAAGTGTTAAAATCTTTTTGGTCACAAATTAAGGATATTTCATTCCAGTGTTAATAAGAATAGAAACAATCTAAGATATTTAAGAAAGTAATTTTTTGTCTTTCAAATCTTAAGTTTCTTGGCGAATAAACTCTTCAAAAAGTTCTTTGGACTGAGTTAAACAAAGAGAGAAATGAGTCAAACCTTATCTCTTCTTAGATAAAGCATTCATGTAATTCTTTTGTTCAATTCTTAACTATTCAATCTCTCCTGGAAGTTTTGCACATAAATTATCTGGTTCTACCTTTTCTTATTCTTTAGCCATGCGCTTAGCTTAAACAACATTTAGTTTTCCCTAAATAACTTATGAAGATTCAGGGAATCTGCGCTTTTCAATACTGATACGAACAAAATCTATTCCGATATCAATAAACTTAATTGTTTGAAGCTGAGAAACATTAAAACCACTCTATAAAGAAATTAAATTTGTTTCTTATCCACCTCCATATTCTTTATTTATCATTTATAATAATTGTAAGTGTTTTTCAGTAATTTTGTTTTCATCCATAGTATCTAAAGCCTATTTGATCCATGAAAAATCTGAAACTACTTCCACCAAACGCTCCTTATAAAAATCTAAATTTGGCATATCTAAAAAGTGTACTTTATTTTTAGTATTCTTTAAGTCTTCTTCCAATTAATTAAAGTCAACTCTGAATTTTTCTTCTAGGAAATCATTCATGGTGATAAAGAAAGCAATACAGTAAACGTTCATGCTAACAACTTCTAAGAATTTTTGTGGTTTTATCTATTTAAAAAATTATTGAAAAACCATTTTGATTTTATCTTTGAAATTTTAAAATAATCTGCTTTAGATTAACTTTAATCAATTATAAGAATTAAATTATAAATAATATTTACATCATCATTATATGTCTAAGCATCTTTGACTCTCAACTTTTCAACTAATTCCTTACTTCTTGAATCGAATTCTTAAACATGTTTTTCATAAAATTAAACTCTATTTATTAGCTACTAAATTTTAGCTTCTTCATTAAGCAATTCTAGATTATAATGATAATATTTAAATATTAAAATAATTTAATAAAAGTACTTACCTTATATTTCAATATGAAGTTGCTTAGATATTTCTATATTTTTTTCAAGAGTCTATTCTAAATTTTGCTTTTTATGCTTAGTGGTTTCAAGATTGTGATCATTTATTTCAATTTAATTTTCAAAAACTATGAATTTTTCCTCCATCAATTAAATCATTTAAGGATATTTTCCATTTTCACGTAATTTTTTTTCTTTGAGACGGATTTGTGTTTTAAATATATTTTACGTTAAATAGAAAAGTGAAAGATTTTCTTCAAAAGATCTTCTAATATTGCTAAAGTATTAACTCTCATAGATACGAGAGATTTCTAATTCAATAGAATATATTTTTTTAATAAGGTCTAGCTTGCTCTAAGAAATTGATATTTAGATGAGATCTTGAAGCCAGTTCTTCTTATCTGAATCTTCAGAAGCATGAATGGGAATCATCAAATACTTATTGAACTCCTTAAAAAGATTAGAATAAAGAGAGTAAAAAATATTCTTTTCTTTTGGTAGGGGCTCTTGAGAAATAATTATTTTCAAATGACTTCTTATTCTTTTTGAAATAATGTGATACAAAATATGATTGTTCATACCAAAAAATCTTTTTTGCAGTTTCCAATGTGAAATTAATGTTTCAAGCTGCTCCTTTGTGAATAAACTCAAAATTTCACTTCCTGATACCAATGTATGGATTATTTCTAATACTTTAGTCAATTTAAAACTCTCTTTCATGTCTTTCTGATTATAATCTGCCATCGAACTGCCAATAACACCGTCTTTAGAAATTCTCAAATAGAAAATCGAGTATGATTCATGACCGAATAGATCTATTTAAATTTATAATTCAAAGTAAAATTTTAAAAATTATTAATGAAAATTTCTTTTATCTTAAAGTATTTAAAATGAAAAATAGATTAAGAAAGTGTTTAGTTGAATTACACAAATTAGTTATTCATTTGTGATATAAAAAATTACCTTTCAACGCTTCGAAAAGAGTTTGTTTGAACTATTCTATTGTGTTAATAGTAATATCTGTCTCATAGAACTTCAGGTGGAGGATTTTAGATATAAATTTGATTATTTCTCTTGTACTTTCTTTAGTAAACTAAGAATTTAAAAAGATATGACTGCCTGATATTTATAGGAGGTGGAGAAGTTTTAGTGTGTGGAAGTATAGTGATTCAAAGTTGCATTCTCTCACTAAGAAGTTATTTAAAAGGAAAGGGTTATTTACTGAAAAATCTCTGAACTTTTAAAGGATAAAATCAAAGACTCTTTTTTCCCTCTTTTTAGTCACCAAACAGAATTGATAATTAAACATATCTTTGCTTCTACTATCCACACTTTGTTTATCGTCATCATTGTCTTGATCTAGCAGAGCCCAATTAAAGAACTATAATTCGTGTCTAAATAATAATACTGTGTTAGATTACTTATTTAATCCTTATGTGGCTTCTAACAACTCACTTTCTAGCATTCTGCTGAACTCTCTTACCAATTAATCAGGAAGAGTGGCTAATTCTTCAAATTAAATATTCATTTAATTATCTATTTTAGATTCGATATTCCTTATAAATATATCCTCTTCTTGCTCTTTGTTAAGAATATATGTCATTCGTTTGTGCTTGTTTGAAGTATCTTTTTAAAATTTAGATTTATATGCATTAGTTATATCTCTGCTTGGAGCAGCCATTTGAATAGCTACTTTCTATTCCAAACGCATCATTTGAAGAGTTTCCTCTGGGACTGCACCATCTGCTTCTCTTTAAGCTTAAGATAATTTATCTGAAGATACTTTGCTAGATTCTTCACCAAATCTTTGAGGTGAATTCCCAAATGCTTTCATACCTGCTAATTCTTAAAGTTAATTGGATGGGCTGCTTCTAAAAGCTGTTGTTAAGCTCTTCTTCTGTTTACGTGTCAACAATGTTTGTCCTCTTTCTTAGAAATCAAATACTTGTTTAGGAGAAGTCTTGCTTCCCAAAGCTGAACTTGGATTTTATGGAGTATCTACCAAATCTTGTTTTCTTGCTGTTTACAACTAAGACTCGTCATCTTCTTCTTTTATAGGATTTATATTGTCTTACTATTCAATTTTACGCAATTCTAAGAGTAAAGACTGTTAACGAAGAGGGGTTCTTTTGAAATTGGCAGGCTTACGCTAGGGCGATGGAATGTTATCTAGCATGTCATTAAGTTAAGCTTGTTTTTCATTGTTTCTCAAAGGATTCAGAGGAGATAAAAGTTCATCTGTTTTAAGCAAATACTCTTCTTTTTGCTTTGTAAATACTGGAGCATAATTATTCTTGTTAATTAGACCTGTTTCATCAATTGCACCTGTATTAGCTCCAATCTTAAGGATTAGTTGCTCTAGAGAGTTTTCTTATTATTCAGCAAATAGTAAGAAATAGAGTACTTTTTAAGTGTTAGGAATAGATTATTTGTTTAAAATTTTGAAATCATCTAAATTTTAAATTAAGGGCTCATGAGAGAATGGCAGCAAATTAATAGTTTATTCTTTCTTTAGTTGCAGACTTCTTCTTTTTTTAGCACTTCTTGTTTTGATCTTTTCATCCTCAATTATGTCATCACTATCTTCTTCTTCAAAGTTGTCTCTCATCTATAAATTGCCTCCTTCGCTTATACCTGTTTAGCTGTTTCTCTTTTAGTAGTCACCTTCCGTGCTCTCTTTCTTTGAGAAAGAAGCTCTTTTCATCATGAAGTTACCTTCAATTGACTGTTCTTCATTTCTTTGACTTTACTCTCTTAATTCTGTCTCACTTATTGATCCGTTAATACGTTATTTTACCTTTTTATCCTCAATCTTGTTATAAATGAATTCTGATGCATAATACTAGTTCATTCTTTAAAAAGAGTTTAAATTAAAAAATATTTCATTTTAAATTAATTTTACAAAAAGACAATAGCTCTAAAGAAGAGTTCTGGCATAATTTGTGTTCTATTTTTGCTAAAGTATTCAAAATAGTTCATATTTTTAATGACTTCAATACCTTTACGTATTGAAAAGTTGCCACTAACAATGTTAGCGATCAGTGAAAACTCTTCTTAATATTCAATATTTGTAATTGCCATTATTGCGCATAATGATTTCATTGTATTTAAAAAGGTCTTTTTTTCTGAAATATTTAGAAGCACATCTACTTAATTGTAAGCAGAAAAGATGCTGGCTAAGTCTCTATTATCATTTTCGGGCATTCTTAGGATCATCGACTTCTCTAAAATGCTATTTGACAAAACAGTATAGGCAGGATCAAAAATGTTTGAAGATGCATAAGGGCTATATCCATAAATAGCTAACATTCTAGTAAGTGAAAACTAAATGAATCTCATCTTACTATTAGAGAACCATCCTTCGTTTTCGTAGAAATATCTCAAAGCTCCTATGGGTGAAACTCCACTTTAAATTTATATTAATTATTAAAATCCATTTGAAAAAAAATTTTCAGAATATTTTACTCCATAGCGAGATTTAAATCATCAATAACAACTAAAGTATTTGTGTCATAAACAGATGTTAAGTGGTTGTTGTTCTTCCAAATTAAGTTTCTTTCAACACGTTTCTGGAACTGTTTAAAATTTTTAAGTTTTTAACTTATTTTTTGTATAAATAAATTGCATGTATACCTATTTAATTGTTGTGCCTCTGTCTAAAGAAATATATGCTGTAGAGTAAGAATGATGCTCAATAAGAGTTTTTAGCTTATTTTAAATACAGCTTGTAATACCATTTTAGTTTTATGAAATCACTATTGTTGGTTTACTGTATGAAACAGCAAATTGCATTAAGAATTTTGTTATCTTGGTAGCATTTGTTTCAACAAACACTCCACTTTCAGGAATAAAGATAACATTCTTCTCTTAGTGAATCTTACCTTTTAAGTATTCTATTGAATCATAATTTAACCTTACTATTTCCCTGTAATCTAAAGTATCACGAGTGAAATCTCCACTGATCACACCACCATATTCTTCTAGAGCAACGTTCTTCCACTTGACCCATGTTTGATTTGAAACATCATAACAGATATCAAACAAATCAACTCTCTCTGTGCTTACTAAATCTCTTAAATTCAATCCAAAAGGATATTTATCTTAATCAAATGTGCAGGTAGTATTCTTTATCCTGTATGAAATGTATTAATTCATTTATTTCTCAACGAATTCTTGATAATATATTTTCTTTTCATTTCTTAGGTTAATAGCAACACTGTAAGTTAATGCAAATATGAATATACTTTCCATAGTACAAATCAATCTGATTCCTGGGTCAACCCCTCCAACTAAATTTTTAATATTTTTAAAAAATAAGTAATTAAAAAAACAATAAAGTATTTTATACTTTCACTTTATTCTGTATTAACGTTGGTATTTAGAATGTTAGAAAGTTATTCAAACTCGAAGAGTTATGTCTATCTCTTATTTTTTCTTTGTCTTCTTAAATTAATAACAGGAATATTCGAGTTTGAAACTTCGTATTCACCACAAGCAATATCGAATTTTCTTATTTCATTAAAGAATATTTCAAGATAATGCAAAAAATTTCTCAAGTAAGCCTTCTTTGATAATCTGTAAAGGAATGTCTAAATAATAAAGTTAAATAAATTAGAATTAATTTATTGACTAAAGTGAGAAATCAATATTTATTTACTTCATCTTTATGATAAAAATCAATTTATTTCATGTACTCAAGGAAGAAGAAAGCGAATAAAATCTTGAGGATAGTACCGAATTAAGAGAAGTAACTATTCTAGCTACATTTAATTTCGAACCAATGTATAAATTCTTATTTAAGGTCAAAGATTTCTGTGCTGAAATAACATAAAAAGTAATTGTGAATGTTAGATGGAGAAAGATTTGTTAGGGTTTCTAATTCAAATATGCTGTAAATATCTCTTGGGATCTTAACAATATCACTGTTGATCAAGTTAAAGTGTTTCTAAATTTATAAAATAAAAGTTATTTCAATAAATCTGAATCCATCTATTCTTAAGAAGCCAAATTTTATATAATTTGAATAATGTTAATTTATTATATTTTAATTTAAAGTTAAATAACCTTATAGAACCCATCTAGTGCATAGTCGAGATAAGTTTGATGAGGATTTTTATTTAAAGCAGATGATGATTCAACAACTATCCAGTCATTTTCAGAGAGTTTATTGGTTTGAGTTTTCTTTTTTAATACAATTTTAGGCTCAGATTTTAATTTATTTTCTTTGTTAGACACATAAGGAGCTGCTGGCATAGTGCAAAATTAATTTTCAAAGTCATACAAGACATCTTTAGTCTCTTTCTCATCTGGCTAAAAGTATTTTATACCTTCTATTATCAATTCTACTAGTCCTCTTCTAAAAATACCCTCTGTTATATTTAGTTATTTTATTTAGAAATTAAATCATTAAATTTAAATAAAAAATTTGCTATTTACTTTTGTTTTTATAACCCAATAGTGATTCAGGAGTTACTGCATCTATTTTGATGAAATTTATGTTGAAATTTAAGTTTTGTTATTTTGCTTGGATATATGCTAAAAGTTTAATCATAGTTGTTTTCTTTTTACCAGGTGCTCCATAGAAAACTACAGGCATTTTATTCATAGTGATAGGTATTAATGTTGATATGAGGTTAAATAAGTTTTCAGTTGGCTAAATATAATTTGCTTCTAAGAATGAATGAATATGAGGTAAATGTTTTTCAATCGTTGTATAGCTTAGAGGGTTGATAAGCTCAAAATCAGGCATTTTTACATTTATTGAGGGTTATTCTTCCACCAATTAAATATTAGGATCACTGCTCCTAACAACAGGTGCTTTTTTAATAAATTTCTTTTTGTGAGTGCTTTCAGTGAAGAATCTTGAGAATGTGATTTTAATAAATTAGTAAGCACTCTAAGAAAGGGTTGCTTGCAGCTGTAAATCCAACTAATTCTTTAAAATTTCAATTGGATCTGAATCATATTTGCTATTAATTTATGCCATTAAGGAAATGTTAATGAAGTTTATCAAACTCTTCATAGAGAAGACATTGTGCATTCCTTCAAATTTGCTATATTTAATATCTCCTAAATCCTATTCTGTGAGCATATTTTTTTACAAGAAATATTGTTTGTCAAATGAACTAGATAAAAATGAGAAAAATAATAAGAATTATTTTAATTTTTCCTCTACTTAATAGTCTCTCACTCCAAGCATCAAAAAATATTGCTAAAATTAAAATAATTTAGTTAAGTAAGATCATTTTAGATTTAAAATGTTTTAAATTAAATGCAATAAAAACTATTAAATTTGTTACTCTGAAAATAGGTTCTAAATCAGGCTAGATGAAGTTTATAATTCTAAAGTTTTCTAAAAGACTTTTTGGTAGTATTTCGAATGAGTTTTTGTTTCCATCTTAGGTTATTTAGTAGGAACACATCAAACCGAATTAATTATTACAAGGTAAAGTTAGGTCACCGAATGGGAATTAGGTATATCCTTGAACGAGAGCTTTTTTCACAGCAAACATTACTTAAGCCATAGTACTTATTACACTCATGTTACATTTTTCTAAATTAGTAACATATAACCAGTAGCTTCCAGAAGCAAAACCAGTTAAAATATTTTACACAGTGAACGAGTCCATTCTTTCATCGAAATTCCATTCGAAGAAAGGTTTAGCTAGCATAAAACTCAAAGCTTTAGCGTTTTCTCTTTTTCCTGACTATGGTGGACTTCTCAAGCAAGCACCTTTTTAAAATTAAATTTTAATTTAAAAAACCAATTAAATTTTGAAGAAAATTACCTAAACTTGCTGAAAATGCTCCCAAGATTTTAGCAAATATCCTATTTGATGATTCAGTGAAAACATAGTTTTAGAAGATTGGGTTGACTTCATATCCATAAAGACGCTTGTAATTCATACTCATAAGGACAACGTCAAATGGATAATCTTGGACTAAATTCATAAAAAGCGATTTTGCGTTAATGTTAGGTAAATCATTTTATCCGTAGGATGAAGCTGAAGCTTATTTAGTAGCAGTATAAGTCATTTAAATGATTTCAGTACAATTTTTAGGTAGAATAACCTGAGGCTACTTTGGTTAGTTTTTGGTAGTGCCATCATCTCCTTCCGTAGCTTTTTTAGTTTGTTCACCTTCAGGAATTAAATCACCTTATTAGGATTCTTTTTTTTATTAAGCAGCTAGAGATGCCTAAGCTAAGGCATTTAAATTTTAAATTTATACTTTATTAAACAATTGCTTATCAAGTTCCTTTCTATTGAATTCTAAAGAAAATTTAGGAAGTGAAAGATATTCAAATGAATCTAATCTAAATGCCTGTTGTTGAATTTAAAATTAAGTTAAAAATTGATTCAAATCTAAATTTTTTTAAAAATTTACTAAATTATTAAGAAGATAGCCTAAAATATTAATATGGTTCTGAATTTGAAGGATGAACTGAGTGAATGGGAACACAAAATTAGGATTATTATTATGCTTAACCACTGATTAGAAATAAACCTAAAAGTTCGAAAGCTGAGACTATAGAATATTTCTAAGCTTATTAATTCCAGAATCTTTCGTTCTTGCCTTAACTTCCTGTGGAGATGAGTATTCGTTGAGATCTTCTAACCCATCATTTATACTCAAAAGGGCAGTAACATCGTGATAGAAGCAAATATCATTTATCAAATATAAAATCTAGAAAGGCACTGCTCCACTAGTCATGTATGATGTCCACATTTATTGGTAGTTATAGTAGCAATTACCTAGTTATTTTTAATTAAGTAAATAGTAAAGTATAAAAGTGTTTTTATGTAATTACCTATGCCTTTAATATTCTTTTGTAAAGCGTTCTTAAAGTATTCTTTAAGTTGCATTTCTATTTCATTCATAAATGTAAAAACTGGGGGCTCATCATTTCTTCCAAGCTAATAAGTAACTGTGTAAAGCAAATCCAATTTTTCACCATACTCATTAATTACTTATTTTACTGATAAATCAAATTGTCCAGGTCTTGTTTCATTTTCGGTTTTAGTTATTACAAACTCTTTAATACCAGGGTAAACAACAGAAATGTATTAGAAGAATTCCTAATGATTTTTAAAATTTATTTAATATCAAAAAACAAAAAATTGAAGCAGAATAATTTATGTAGCTACCTTTGGATAAAATTAGCAAGAACAAAGCTGAATAATTTTTTCATCAGAGAAAAATGCCATTCTGGGATTTTCAAAACGAATTTGTCTAGCCATAATTTAAACAAGCTGACGAACATAATTTGATCTTGTGTAAATACTTGAGAATTTTTCATGAATTTCTTATTGAGTCTTGCTGTCTTCTTCTTCTTTTACAAATAGAGCTGTGAAGTATTTCATTCCTTTCTTTTCAATATCCTTGACTGTCTTTTTGAAATCTTCTACAACTTAGTTATAAATTATAGTTGATTATTTTAGGTAAGGCTCATTTTTTTTGAATCTATAAAGAGGAGCATAAGCTACCAATCTATCTTAGATCTTAGCAATTCTTTTTAAAACTTTCATAGTATTTTTCACAACGTATTCCAATTAACTTAGCTTTTCAGTGAAGTCATTTCTCTAATAGATCTTGTTACGAAGCATTTCACCGCTTTATAATTAAAATGATATTTTATTAATTTTATAAGAATTAATTAAAATAATCTGAATTAAATAAAATCATATTTTCAATTAAATAATAATTTAAATATATGTGTGAAATTATTTATTACACTGTAAAATATTAATGACGCAAGTCAGAAACTCTATCTTTTAGGCCTACTATGAGAGGAATATTGTGGAAATCGATGGCATCAAAATTTATATTTTAAAATTCGTTTTTCAGATTGTCAATTGTTTCTTGGCTCTTAAATTCTTCTTGGGCTTCCTGTGTTTATTTAAGAAACAAAAATAATTAAAAATTCTCTAGAGAAAAAATTAATAAATTACTCCAGCGATATTTGAGACGAAACCCAAATGTTCAAGGGCATTATTTGCAATTAAGAAACTTAAGTTAAACTAAGGAGTTTTCAAGCAAGCAAGCATTTCGTCTACTTTCTTTTAATTGTCTTAGTACATAACCTCAAAAATTTGCTAATAATAATTTAAAATAGTTATAAATACCTAAATTTAAAATTAATAAAATTTCTAATTACAGCCCAATGTTCGCTCTTAAAGCTTTCGTGCTTAACCTGAACTAACAATTCATACACTCTTTCAAATTGTCCAATATCGCTTGTTAGAGTTTCAATCAAAGGCATAAGCTTCTAGTTATATTATTTGAAGTAAGGCTCTACTTCTTTGAGTGTTTTGATACCTTGATCAAGAGTAGAAGATATCTCTTTAATATCAGCATTTGTAAATCCTCCTACGTTGTGGCTCAACAAAGGTTTTTTAAGCCATTCTTCCTTTTTCTATAAATTATATGAATAAATTTTTTTAAAATATTTCTTTTATTTATTGAATTTACCATTTTCCATTCAGAGGTATATTTCCAAAGTTAGTCATATGTACGGAAATTAAAGGCATCTTCTTGAATGTTGAGATATTGATCTGGATTTACAGAAAGGTGAATTTCTTCATATTAAAGCACTTTTACTTTGTATTCGACATAATTTAACTCTGTTAAAATTTCTTGGGACAAGCCAGCTACCTCGAATGCCCTATCAAAGCTTGTTTCTTCCTTGAGCTACTCTATTTTTTTCATAAGAGATTCTATGTTGTCCTTAACTTTTGTCTTATCTGTGTGATGCAACTCTTCGAATTTCTATTTTATCTATCTAAGAGAAAATAGCTTTGCTTCTCTGTGATTTTTGACATCCAAAAGCATACTTTTAGCATTGAAATAAAGTATGAGCATATCTGAATCAATTATAATTAACTAGTCATAGAACTTATCATAAAGGTATGTAGCCATTTCTTGGTAAATATCCATAGTGTTTATGTGATTTTAAAGCTCTGTTCCTTATACATAAAGAAGAATTTCAATATATTCTTAAATTGTAGTGGGTTCTTTTTCCATATTTTTTAAGATTTCTTCATGGCTTTAAATATTTTTATCAAGTAAATTTTTAAACTTTTCCTAGCTCAATACTTTAATCAAATCTAATTTTTTGTTTATTTCAATTATTGTGCTATTTTTGAATTCTTTGAGGTAAATCACTAGAAAACCTAAATTAATTTCATCTGGTAGTTTCTACTAGAAAAAGTTTATATCTTTTTTCATTTTTTCTTATTCTCTAAATACTTCTGTAAGTTGATCGTCATCATACATACCTTTTATAAATTTCTCATAGTAGTCAGAGTGCAAATAGTAAAATTCGAATCTATTCAACAAATGAAGTAAAGCGTATGCTCCATACAAACCATTTAATAAAAATGAATCTATATTTTCATTTATAAGCTTGACCTAATTCTAGAACATATCATCATTTCTGAATACCTTATCAGAGGCTTTAGAGATAAATAAAAAATAATTTTTATTAAAAATTTATTTTTCTTTCATAATTAAGATTTATTTTATTGAAGAATTTACCAAATTCACCAAAGATTTTATTTAGATTTTTGATATTAATGAGAGCATTTGAAAACTAATCTTTGAATTTTTCTTCAAAAGTTTCTAGAGGAGGCTCAAAAGTAACTAAAAAGGAATTGTAATTAAACCAGCCTAGTCTACCTTTTGTGATTGTTGCTTGGCCAATCTTTGAAATAAAATAGGAATAAATTAGTAAATATAAATACTTTATAAAGAACAAAAATACTTCTTTTTCAATATTTTCAATAGAGTATTCAAGATCGTTACGAACAGCTATTTCATAAAACATGTCCTCGAATGTTAGGTCGCTGTATGAATACAATTATTCTCTACTACGGAAGAGAATATCTGCCATTTTTTATTAGTCCATTTTATTAAATTTAAATGTTTTATATAATGATTTGATTTTTTTAGGTAAGTTCTTGTCGTCGTTAATTACAACACGAAGATTGAATAAAGGTTGAATAGGACATTTTTCAATTTATTTGTATCTATTATTTAAAAATTAGTCGCTGAGATATTTTTCACACATTTTAGTGTAGATCATAAAGACAATTTTAGAATCTTTGATCCATCTCCATTCAGACATATCATCTTGCTATTCTTCATTTTCTTCATCAAGTACTTCAAGGTTTTTAATAGAAGCAGCACTTTCTCTGTTTATATTTACTGAATTTTTTTATTTTTTAAGGAGATTTTCGTTTGGTGTCATTGGATCTTCAGGCATTTCATATATAATTTTATTGTTAGAAAATCTTTTCTTTTCCTAAACTTCTAAAGTATTTTGAATTTTGTTTCCAAATTTTTTAAATACTTCCTTGCTTGATAAAACCTTTACATTTATTTGATAATATAATTAATTAAATTCACAAATTGAATTGAAATATACCTAATTATTTTCATAGATTTAAGGCAGGCAGAGAGTTGAATTAACCTAATTATATTTTTTAATTTTTAAATTATTTTTTATCCACTAAAAGAAAAATACTTTATTTTATTGATCTTAATTAAGTTCTTATTAAGATAATTGTTTATCGCTTTCAAATTCTTAGAAGCTCTAAATTTTTTTTAAAAATGTTTAATCTTTTTATATTTATTATTGATGATTACATGTAAAAACTGAGTTTGAGTAATGAAAGATCCCCTCTTGTTTATTTAAATGGCCTGTTGATTAATTAATAAATCAATCAAATAAGATTGAGAAAAAATAAAATTTACTGGGTTATCAAAGCAATAATATAATCTTTTTAAAAGGCGAATAATTTTTATCTAAGGGTCGATTAACATCAGATCTTCAGAATTAAGATCTTCATAAGGAAGAATAGCATAATATTTTTAGAAGGATTCGCATAATTAATAAATAGAACTTTAAATTGTTTTAGACATGTAGCTTTGAACTAAGAAATTAGTTATTTTTTGCATGCACTCTTTTAATTTATGGTGAAGATTTAATTTTTTTATCTCTTTACTTTCAAATCCCATATTTCTTGTGACATCAAATATTATTTCATTAATAGATAGCTAAGTAATTAAGTCAAGTTATAATTAATATCATTTCATTTTCAAATTAAATTTGTTTTACCTCGATCTTATCGAAAATCTTTTCAATTTTAAATTTTTATTTGCTGAATTCAATATTCATTCCTTTTATAAGTAATAAAATTTTATTTTATATTTATTCTCATAATAAATAGTTAAATTTACTATCGAATTCTGGAAAAACATCTGATTGATAATTTTAGCCAGAACTTGCAAAATATTAAAATATTATTGTCTCCTCTAAGCTGCTGATAGCCTTCATAAACTATTAAAATATTTTTAAAAAAGTATTAAAATTTTTTTGCAGTAAAAACTAAAAATTAAGCAAAAGATTAATTAAGATAATTTAGCTCATATAAATTGTTGAAAGGGCTTAAAGTCTTTTTACCTATGGAAGAGTAGTATGAAGTTATAAAAATTTAGAATCGTAATTAAATCTCAAACTCTTGCTAAGATTACTTGTGATATATTCTATGAAGGAGTTTTTAGCAATAGATAGAGTGCTTAATGTTATCTTCCTAAATTAATTTGTTAATTTTGATGGTACTTATCCTTCTACTGCAGTAGTGAAAGTAGGCTAAAGTTTATCAGGCTCAATTTCGTTTTACTATGCAATCTCTGTTTCATAAATCCAATTTTAAACATTAAAATTATATTCAAAAATATTTTGTTCTGGTTCTTCTTCTTTTACTCTATCAGGTATAAAGAATGAATTTTGATATTTCTTCTTAATATTTTATGGATCTTATTATTTCTGTTCATTTATAGTTACTTCATTTGTAAATTCTTCAATTTCATTTAAATTTAGCTGTAAATTGTATCTTTTTAGCTTTCTCCTAACAAGCTCATCAGGATAATAACTATTAATAAAATCAATATTAATTAAATCCAAACAATTTTAATTTTTAATACGTTTTAAATAGTTCATATAAGCTCTACACTGTATTTGCTTAATAGACAAATTTTATGACATCGAACTTGTAAGCTTGAAGAATATCATTAATTACTTATCTTTTCCAATTTTCTTCATTTTCTTTTAAAAATTCAGTGTTAAAAATCAAATCCAAAATACGTATAAGATTTTTCTTTCTAAACAAAATTTCTTTTGATTCATTTGAAGTTTCTCCTATTTTTTGTTTTAGACTTATAAAGTAAAGCATTTACTCACGTTTTTCTTTAGCCAATCTATACCTGTTAATTATTTAAATAAATTTTAAATATAACTTTTATAATTAAAAAATATATTTAATGCTTTCAAAACTTAAATAATTTATTCATCCTTGTCATTTTAAAAAATAAAATATTCATAAAATTATTTTCAATAATCAAAAATAAAATTTTAATTTATTTGGTAAATTGTGGTTAATTTTAATTTTATTTTATTAAATTTAAAAATATATTAAGATTGAATCTATTTTTAGAAATATGAAAAAAAAAAATACCTTGTGTCTGCTATTTCTTAATTTTCATGATCGTACATTAAATTTAAACGACTAACTTCTTTAATTTTTTTGTTAGCTACCCACTATATTGTAAATTTAGCTGTCACTGGGTTATAGTCTTTTACTAAACAGTCCTTCCAAACAAATGAACCGTCTTGTTCCTACCATTTACTATATCCCCTAAAAGCTCCTGAATTCAAATAAACTTTTGGGTCTTCATCATAAAGCCTTCCTTCATCGAATTTTTCTAGAGGTTCAACCTAATATTAAAACGTAATTAAATTTGATCAGAATTTCTAAAAACAAATTTTATTTCTGTGAAATAAATTCAAATTATTTTTTCCTCCAAAAATATTTAAATTTTTATACCTTGAAATTATTTAGGTTCGAAACCTTTATGTGAATCATATCTCCCTACTAAAAAAAATCTACATAAGTAAATGCTGTTTCTTTTGTATCTTGATTGTTTTCTATTAAGCTGCGTTGACTTGAATTGTGATATGTATTGTGTAGCTTTTTTATTTTAAAATTTATATTTGTTAAAGAAGATTGTCTCGATTTGTTGTGTGGATTATTGCTGGTATAAGGGTTAACCAAATTATGATCAGATCTTAAAGGATTTATCATTCTCTCATTTTCTTCAACTTAAGAGTATAAATTAGGTAGATTTATTGCTGACTATAAATTTCTTGGAAGCTATCTAAATAAATCATCAGAAGATTAAACATTAGTCAACGTTTATGGTGGCATACTTTACTAATATTAATGCCCTGCAGTTCCTGTTCCTGACTCTTATCTAAAAAACTTTTAATCCTATTAATAACATTAAAATCGTATTGAAACTCCCCTAATAACTAATGTGTTTGGATTGATAAATTAAAGTGTTAATTATTTTAAAAACAATTAAAAAGTTGCATTTAAACTCTATTTTTGTTGCTTTTTAATGCTATCATTTATGTCCGTGTATAAAATTTTGTTTTTTAGTCTTTCTACTAACAAATTATTTAACTTTTAGTTTAAAAATCATATTATCTCTTTGCATATTTTTTTTTCTATACTTGAAATGGATAAAAATAGCGCTAAAAATTAAGATATGTTGTTGCAGTTGCATTTTTTAGCTATCCTGAACTCATAAATCTATAAAATTAATTCTTTTTTAGTATTTTTCTGTATAAAACTGAGTATAATTTCTATTCTAAAACAAAATTTAGCAAACTTGATTGGTTTTTCAAGTTGAAAATTGTAAAACTAACTAACTTTATTAGAGTTATCAGGAAGGTAAGAGCTGTTAGAAAATAATGAAAACACTCTTTTGATATTATCATCCAAAGGTTTAATATAAAGAGAGCTTTACGTCTTGCTGACGAAAAATGTATGTGCGAGATGTTTTATGGTTAATTTCTTGCAAAGAGTCATTATGCTTGTTTAGAGGTTTGGCTTCATCTAACCCACTATACCATCTATCAGTGTTAACTTTAAAATAGGCATTTAAATCATATTTTGATCTTGACTAGTTAGGAATTTGCTTGCTAGAAGGAAAGAAGTTTGAAGAGATACTCCTATTCATAGTAGTGTTTGGTTTGACCTATATTTTATATTTTTTTATATAAAAAAAATATACTTTTGTTAAATTCTACTTAAATTTCATTATTTAACAACTGCAATAATGCAAAATGCTAAAGATTGAAAAATGGGTTTCTAAAAATAAAGTAAATAGAATATATCAAGCTAAAAAATAATGCATTTTTAAATATTTCTCTAGCTTGAGAAGCAAAATATTTCAATTTTATGATATTACAACTCTATAAGTTTATCTTAAGGACGGATATTTCGTTTTAAGATTCTACAATTCTTCCATAGAATCAAAGACTTCGTGGGGGAGCAATCGAGCTTCATCCTTTTTTGTAGATCTAAAGGTTGTTTTAGTTTTACTTTGCTCATTTAAATGCTATAAACTTTGCTATGATTACAGATTGCTTGGGTGTTAACCGCTTGAACTCATGCTATTTGTTATTTATTAATTAAGCGATTGATTGAACCCTTACTTTATTCCTTGCTTTCTTTCTTTATTTATTTAAAAAAGCTGAAATTTTTATTAAGTTTTAATAATTATTATAAAGAACTCAAGATGAATTTTTTATGTTTATTGTTTGTCTGTATTTTGGTTAACTAATTTGCTAAATAAATATAATGATAATCATAATAATACTAGTCACATTAACAATAAATCAATAGCTGAGTATATTACTTAATAAATAACTGGTACATTATTTAGGTAATATTAATTAAAAACAAGTATGTACTTTTTAATCAATTCAGAAGATATTAATTGAATTGATAGGAATATATCTATCTATCAATCAATCAATGTATTATTTTATTTATTTGACTCAATTTATTAATCCATTATTTCCTATTCTTTTTTCTGGTACCACTTATATAAAAATACTCATAAAAACTTAAATTTTTAATCGCAAACATTGTTTATCATTTACTGGATTTTTATAAAAACTATTAACTAGTTACTATTTTTTTACAATTTTCAAATTTTAAATATCTACCAAACTTTACT
The DNA here is from genome assembly GCA_000231845.2 of Tetrahymena malaccensis 436. Lineage (NCBI taxonomy): Eukaryota > Ciliophora > Oligohymenophorea > Hymenostomatida > Tetrahymenidae > Tetrahymena > Tetrahymena malaccensis. The sequence continues at coordinate 1,899,659 of JH719946.1, read as the reverse complement.
TTCATATTTTTTATCAATAAATGATTAAGACAAATGATTTAAATATTTTTAAAATTTAAATTAAAAAATGTGCAAATAGAATTTTATAAATAAAAACAAAATAAAAGTTTCAAAATATTAAAAATTTTGTAGCTCTTAAATAAGAAATCTTTATGGCAATACGATTCATTATTGAATTATAAGTTCATTAAAAATTGATTTTATGTATTTTTTATAATAATTTTTTATGCTTTCTGATATAAAAAATAAATTGTTGAATAGCTATAAAAAGTTTGAGTTTTTGTAATATTTTAAATATTTTTCATCAGGCACAAATATTTGCCAAATTATTTTAATTAATACTTAAGTTTGTTTTTATGATTTATAATTAATTGATCATTAAATAAGTTAATGATTAAAGTCAGCAATTCTAAAATTATTTAAAAACATTAAAAATAAAAAATTTGTTTAATCTGTTCATTAATTTATTCTTTAAAGATTATTTCTTCTTCGTAATTTCCCTTTTATTCAAGAATTAAAGTAAATGATGATAATTGTGCAGTAACATGTTTAAATTCAAAGCATAAAAAAATTATTTTGAAATAAATTTAAACAAAGCTCAAATATTTAGATTATTCTAATTTATAATTATTTAAAAATTTTAAAAAATTAAAGATTTTGTTTATAATTTTGTTAATAATTTTTTATTTTTATGACGAATAAATAAATAGAATATACTATTTGTTTATAATTTTATTTTTATAATTAAGAACTACCAGCCAATTACAATAAACTAGAAGTTGAAATTAGTTAAGAAACGAAATCGAATTAATTACTAAAAAAAAATATATATATGTATGATCAATGATCTAATTTTTTAGTTATTCTGCTTCCAATAAACAGAATTTAATTAATTTATAATAAATAAGTAAAAAAGCTAAGATCACTGATTTTAATCAATTTTAACAATTTATTTATAGCAAAAAAAGTAAAATAATATTTGTCCAAGCTCTAAATAGGTTATAGCTATACGCATAAAAGCATTTGAAATAAACCATTAAATTCAAAAAAAGTAGTAGAATATTTTAACTTTAGCCGAAAATGTAAATTATCTCATTATTATTTCAATAGCTTATTGTTAATTATCTGAATTACTTTATGAAGGCAAATTACATTTTTTACAAAAAAAATATGAATAAATGAATTAATGACAAATTTTAATAAAATTTTATTCTAATAAAATAAGAAGTTAAAGCATAAAAAGTGTTTTATTTTATTAGTTAAAAGAAAACAATTTATTTTAGGCTATTTATTTTAATATTTAAAAAATATATTTTAAAAAAAAACACAAATTAAATATTATTAGAAATGAATTAAACACCAGCAACAGCTTCTCAAGCTCCAGGTTCTCAATAAAATAAATCTAAGAATGATAATAACTTTGATGGATATTTGATTTTTGACTTTCATGAGTTTTAAGGACTTATTTCATAGCCAGACTCTAATATGAATGATGATAGGTCACCTACTGATAGCAAGTAGAGAAATACTATGATATAAAATGGAATGAATAGTAGCTCAACAGTTTAAAAGTATCAAAGCTAGCAAGAAAACGTTCGCAAATTTTCAGTTTATAATAATGTTGCTGAAGACCAAGAAGATGACAAAAAGAGCCCTACTTTACACATCTAAAACTTAGATTTATTAGATAAAACTAAAGATAAAACAAATTATGATGAATTCTACACATTTTTGATGAGCTTAGACTTCTTGAATATTAGCAACACAAGAAATAGAGTAGATCCAATCTTGATGAGCTAATTTGAAAGCTTGCTAAAAATAAAAGAATACTTCGTCATGCTAAAAAACTACATTGAGAAAATTACCGAAAATGACTCTGATCTCTGGTTTGATGAACTCAAAAATACCTTTAAACTTATGTTGCACTAGTTTGAAAATATGATTAACTCTATTTCTGAGTAAATCAATCCAGTTTCGCTAAGCGTATGCTTCTTCCGTTGTATTGAATATATCAAATTTTTTGAATAATTCCTTCATATGCGTACCTTCCACCAACAAAGCACTAAGGGCTAAAACACTCCTTAACAAAAATTTAAAAGATCTGTAAAAATATGTCTACTGTGGAAAAAGCTAACTGGCTAAAAGACTTTCGAGTAATTCATTAAATACTTAGACTCAGATCCATTCAACTGCGAAAAATGTGAAAAATGCAAAAAAGATATCAAAAACTAAAAGCTCTAAAGCCTTTAATAAAATTTACAGGCAGCTGCTGAAAATCGCTCATCTTTAAACTAAAATGTTTAAAACTAAGAAAACCAAAGCGGATAAAATCCAAGTAATAATTAAGTAAGCTCATTTTAAACTAATATTCTAGGAGGAATAAACCTAGCTAATAACAGCAACAACAATAGTAATAATACAAACAATCAGTAACAGTTAAATAATAATGTCTAATTCTACCACAACTCTAAAATCTTTAAAGACCTTTAAGACGGATTCTCAAGAATGCTTGAAAAGGAACTTACTAACACAAAAAAGAGTTTTAAAAAGATAATTTAATAGCAAGCTTTATAGCAAAATCAATAAAAGAATAACTAACCACAATAACTCGCTGTTGAATATCAACTAGCTAATAGAGGAAATAGATTCCGTAAGATACATTCTCCAGTCTAAAACTCTTTGTACCATAAGGCAGATTTCTTCATGAGTTGATTAAATAAAACTAACTAACCTCATCAATAAAAAGTAGGTAAGTCAATTAGTGCCTTCTTTTATTAAAAATCTAGAAAAAAATAATTGTTTTATTTTCAAAGTATTTTTATTAAAAAATATACTATTAGATATAAAAATTCATTACTATAATTATATATAAAAGATGTTTTAGAGTTATATTATTTTATTAACACAATACTACAATGTTTGTTCTTCTTTACCTTTCTATAAAAAAATATATTATAGCAAATTAAATTCCATTACTAAAATTATATTTAAGTTCTTTTAGAGTTAAATTATTTTATTAACAGAGACAGATTGAACTTTCTTTATCTTTCTTTGCTTTTCTTTAAATATCAAAGTTAATTAATTAATAAAAAAAAAATTATTGTGCTGGTTCTTAAGCAAAAATAACTATATAAAGACAGTAATTACTTTAATATTTTTTCTATATATTTAAAGAAAAAAAATTAAGCCAAATAATGAATGTTTAACAAAAAATTATAATTTGAAACATTAAAAACGATTCTATATTTTATTTTAGACGTTTATTTTACTGACAAATAAATTTAGTTTTTAAATACTTTTTTTTATTTTTAAAAATATTATTTTGTAAAATTGCATTTACAATTAATATAAGCTTTTTTAACAATTATGATTTATCAAAAATTGTATTTTAATATAATATAGCGTGTTCCAAAAAGTATGTCCCATTGACCAAAATAACAAGGGATTTTTAATCTAAATAATTTTTTAACTTAAATATGTAAAAAAATTGAGTTAATTTACCAATAGCACATGAACCTTAAGGAATAGAGTAAATAAAATGAAATATTACAAAAATGGTAATTATTTAAATATAAAAATATATTCAAATAAATTTTACTTACTTATAAATTAAAACTAAACCTTGAAGTTAAAAATTTTGAAATAAAATAAAATTTAGTTGAATTTGTTAAAAGATAAATAGTTTATTTGAATTAAAATTTATAAACAAAGTTAAGAATAATTATTATTTTTATTTTATCTTATAGAAAGACATTTTTCATAAGAGTAATTTAAAATTTAAGCGTTTATTTTATCTTATAATTTTATTATAAATCTAAAATAAATTAAATCTCTAGTTATCCTAAAAGGTAGTCACGTCACTTATTTTATTAAATAATTATTTTATCTGAAAAATTTCAATTAATACTTTATTAATTATTTTATCTACGTTAGGTACAATCTTAAAGTTAATAGAGTACTTTAAATAATTAGCTTAACTAAATATCTATATTATTTTTTTAAATTTACTTCTATTCTGCTACTTTATTTCCCTAATAAGAGAATTTAAAAGATACTCAATTTAAATTAGATCTAATTCTTTAACTTACTGTTTACATTTTTGCAAATGAGTTAATTATCATTAAATTATATATAAATTAATTTATGCTTAAAGCATAATAAAATGAAAAAAAAGATGATAAAAATTATCTTTGTAAATATTGGATTAGCTATAATTATTTTACTAATTTTTTAACTTTGTTTGATAGTTTATCTTCTAATTTTAAAATTCATACATTTGTTGAAATTTGTTTATATTTTAGTCTATAAATAATATAGAGCACTTCATAATCATCATAGTGATATCTATAGCCTTATTAGATATCTATTTTATATTTCTGTTATCACTATTCTTCTCCTATATTATATTAATTAATTAGTTTAGCGGATAAGACAGTATATATGTATTTGCTTTTTGTGTATCTTACTTAATTTGTTCTCTCTTATTTTAAATATCATTTTTAGTAATGAATTATTATTTTTTAATTAAATTTAAATCAATAATTTTATTTTTAATTGTAAATGAATTAATTTTTAAAGAATTATACTTTTTATCAAATCTTAAATATTTATGAAAATAAGTTTGATGATAGAATAAATTTATATCATATAAGATTTTAATAGCGTATATTTTTTTATATTTGCTAAAAAGTTTATTTTCTAATTTAAATTTTGAAAAACTTAGCTTTTTTGATATTTCCTAAATTTTTTAAGTGCTTCCTGATCATCATGAAGAAATCATACTCTAATTAAATATCTATTTTATATATCTAGTTTTATCATCCTTCTCCTATTCTATTATTAGTTTACCTGATAAGATAATATAAAAGACTTTGTTTAGATATTTTGTGTTTAAATTTATACTTTTTATAAATTTTAAATTTAAACAAAATAGTTTTGATAAAAAGAATAAATCTATTTTATATTTGATTGTAATGTATTTCTTTATTAATCTTTAACTTTGCTTAAAATTTTATTTTCTAATTATAAATTTTGAAAATTATTTCTTGCCTTTTCTGAAATCTCCTTATATTTTAATCACTGATTTTTAAATAAAATAGGTTTCAGTTTTAATTTATTTATCAACAGTTTTGATAAGAAAATTATGTAGTATGTTTTTGATTTTTAATCACTTTAAAAATAGCATATAAAATCAAAGGTTAAATTAAAAATATAAATAAATTAAAAATAAATTTATAAAGTTAAATACAAATGTAAATTTAAATGCTCATAAGCTTATTCATTTTATTTCAGCTTTATAACAGTGTATTTTGCAATTAAACACTCACTTTTATAGAAGAGTTTGGCTTAGTTTATCTGTAAACAAGTGTGCAAGTTGGAACTCCTGGTATAAGCTAAAAATTGTAAATGCTGTTAGGAAAAAGAGATGAAAGTGTTGTAGGTTAACTTTTATTTGATAGCTCTGTGAAAACTAATAATAAGTAATATTATGAAGATTAGCTTAAAAACCTAACACTATATGATATGTACAATAGTTCTACAGCTAAAATAAATCCATAACAAGTATAATCTGCAAGTTTTTTTGCTGGTTATGGTGGGTATGTAATTGGCAATAATGTTGTTGATGTAATGTAGGTTGGAGATATTTAATTCAACTATACCTTTTTGTGTGCAACTTAAGAAATGTAGTTAAGATCAGTCTAAAATGCAAATGGAATAATATACTTAAATAAATATCAAGATAATTTATTTGATTAAATGTTTGAGCAGGATAAAATAAAGACAAGAGATTATATAGTGGACATTAAAAAATTGAATTCACTTGGTGTAATGAGTAAATATTAAATGAATCTACAATTTGACTTGGATAAAGACTCAGATTATTATAAATATCCATCTAATCCAATGACTAATAGTGATGCTTTTAGTATGATGGCGTATGGAGTATATTTAAATGGCTAGGATATATCTGACAAATTAAAATATTTTAAAGTTAATTTTGATTATCCAGTAGGTGATTTAGGTATTGGTATTCCTTCTGATCTCTATAAGCTAATATCATAAAAACATAATTTTTTAATTGAAAATTGTCCAAATTGTGATTGTCCTGAAACAAAAGCTTTGCCATCGTTTTAAATATTTACTCAGGAATATGTTTTTGAAATTACATCAGATATGTATCTTAATTAATAGCCTGACATATCCTCATAGCTTTGCTAAGTATTTTTGTTCAGCAAGGGAGATCAATTTTTATTTTAAAAAAATTATTAAGCTGTTACATAAACTGCAATTATGTACGAAAAAGAAAGCAACAGCTTAAAATTTATAGGTACAAAGACTATGTAACATATGAAAATCAAAAATTTAATGATAATACTTTCTTTACAAGATAGTTTCATCTTATTAAGCCTCTTATACTTTATTTTATTATTCATCAAAGGCTATAAAAATTTAAAAATGGAATGTTATTAAAATTGAAAAATTTGAAAAAATCTGAAATTTTTTAAATAATAATTATAATTTTTTTAGTTTTATTTACTTTAAAAAAACATAACTATTTTATTTAGGATCTAAAGTAATTTTTTAATTTATATTTCTAAATTATAGATAAATAAAATTCATTCCATTTTAATAATTTCTAATATTAAATTATGAAACAAAGTTATTTCACTATTATGTTGTGTGTATTAATAAGTGTTATTATTTCAAAATGAATCTTTATTCAGTTTATTTCATAACAAAATATAACTTGTCATGTCACTCTATGTCTTTAGTTAAATTAAAATAACTTAAGATATTTAGAAGAATATTCAAATGATTATTTTTTAGAGTAGTTAGTTATTAAGAGTAATCAGCTTTTTTAAAAAGATAATAAATTTTTAATTCAATAAAAAATAAGTTATTTTCTAATTTATAGTTGGTTATTTTTAAATAAAATATATTCTAATTTGGAAAGTTTTTTAGATAAAAATAAAACTTGATAAATAATTAATTAAAAATAATTGTAAATATCAAATCTTTTATCTTGCTTTTTCATATTTTTTGATAAACAAACAAAATTTTGTGAAAATTTTAAAGTCGATTGATTAGCTTTCATATGGGTTACCATTATGAAACTATTTCTGTTAATTAAATATCTATTTTATCTTTTTTATTTCTCATCTCTTTTATATGATCTGTTAATAAATTATTTTATTCATGTAAAGTTTTCTAATTTAAATTGTATTTTTTTTTCTTTCATAGAGATTGAAACGATAAATAACTTAATATTATTTAAAATCAGTTTACTCTTAATAAATCCTTTTTTAAAAACTAAACTTATTAAATATTAATAATAAATTTAAATAATATAAATTCAATTTAAAAAATCATTTGATTTTATATTTATTTTTTTAAGATGATTAACCTTTAATAACAAATTCTTTAAAGCTTGAGTAATCTAAATTGAATATTTATTTACAAAGGTAGTAGTTAGATTAGATGCTTTTATTTAAAATTGCTCTGAATATTTAATTTTTTTCCTCTTTGCTTAAGATTTGATTTTTTACCACACATTAATTTATTTTTATATTGGTATTTAGTTTTTTCAATTCATTATTTAAACCTAAGAAACTTTGAGATCGAATAAATTTCTAATTAAAAAATTTATCTTTTTTAGGAAACTCATTACATCAGTTAAATGTAGATAACTCAAAATAAAGTTGATCAAGTAGAATATTTATAATCAAATACTAAATAAATATCATATGCTATTACAAATTTTTAGTTAAGTTTAAATATTTCTAATTTAAAATAACTAAAATTCACATTTTATTTAAAATTACATAATATTTTAATCTATTGTTAAAAAATGATCAATATTACTTTATTTTATACTCTTCATAGTAAGAAAATTTGCTTTACGAAATATCTTTATTAGTGTTATTTTGGAGACTTTTTGTTTATTGTAAATTCAATTCTAAGTCAGATATACGAAACATAATTTATAAATAAGAATAATTAATAAAAATCGAATGATAATATTAAAGTAATTGCTCATAACTTTTTTTATTTTAATATTGCTCCATAAGAGTATAATTTGTGAATAAATACTCACTTTCACAAATGAATTTGGTATGCCTAATCTATAAATAAGTGCAAATTTTGGTACTCCTCCAGTAGACTAAAAACTATAATTCTTATTAGGCAAAAGAGAAGAGTCTGCTATTGGTTAATTCTTATTTGATAGCTCTATAAAAGACAACAATTAATAATATTATTAATAATCTCTTTAATACCTAACACTATATGATATGAGATAAAGCTCTACTGCAAAAATAGATCCTTAGCAAATATAATCTGGTAATTTTTACTATGGAAATGGAGGAAATATAAGTGGTAATAAAGTTACTGATATAATAGAAATCGGCAATGTTAAATTTAATTATACTTTTTTATGTGCAACTTAAGTAACACAGTTAAATTTTATGTTTAATTCAAATGGAATCCTATATCTAAATAGATATCAAGATAGTTTATTTGATCTGATGTATCAGCAAAATAAAATAAAGACAAGTGACTATATAGTGAAGATTTTAAAATAGAAGTAATAAGGTATGATGAGTTCATATAAAATGAATTTGCACTTTGATTTAGACAAAGACTCGGATTACTATAATTATCCATCTAATCCTATGATTAAAGGAGATTAATTTAAAATTATGGCATATGGAGTGTATGTTAATGGCTAGGATGTATCAGACAAATTAAAGCATTTTAAAATTAATTTTGATTTGCAATTAAATTCATTGGGTGTTGGAATTCCTACTGACCTTTATAATATGATAACTAAAGATCAAGGATACTTTCAACCTTTTATTTAAAACTGCCCTAATTGTGAATGCCCTTAAACAAAAGATTTACCATCATTTAAAGTAATAACTCAAGAATATGCTTTTGAAATCACACCAGATATGTACCTTATCAAATAATAATAACAATAAATTGATTAACCAAATTCCTTTTAAAACTCTGACTGTTAAATTGGTTTGCTAAGTATGGGAGAATAATTTAACTTTTAATAAGGTTTTTAGGATATTACTTAAACTCCAATTATGTACCAAAAAGCAACCAACAGCTTGAAATTTATTGGAGTATAGACAATGTAGCATATGAATATCACAGTTTTAATCATAACACTTTCTTGTCTTAATTTTTTGGTTTTAATAAGCCTCATTTACTTTGCTTTTTTATTCGTTAAAGAATTTACATTATATAAAATGGAGCAAATTTAATTGTTAAAAAAAAAAAGAAAATAATGAATTCTAACATTAATAGTTTATTTTTTTATGTAAATTTTTTATATTTTAAATAAATATTGCGTTTTTTTTTGTAAAATATTTTAAACCCCAAATTAATATTTCTTTTATTTTAAATTATTTAATCAATTGAGACAAAAATTAATCAAATTCATTTTATTAATTTAAATATAAATTAGATAAAAAATACTAAAAAATTTACATTAAATGTTTTATTTAATAAATTAATAAATAAAATTAATGATGGCATTTTACAATTTCTACATGTTTAAGTAAATCATAGATTTATTAAATAAATTTGGTTTGAGAATTCTATTTAGAATTTAAAAATCATGTCTAATATTTTATTTTATTTTTTGAAATTTTTAAAGTTATCACAGACATTTTAAAAAACTTTGTTTTAAATATTTAAAAATAATAAAGAAATAAATAAATTAGAATTTATATTATAAAAAATGATAATAATTAAAATAAAAATGGTATATATTTTGAAGAAACAATTATCTAAAAAAATTATGATGAGAAAAGGTTTATGAAAAAAATCAGAGTTTTCAATTAAATTTCAATACGTTTTAGATAAAAAATGAATTAATTCTAAGTTAATTTATGAATAATTTTAATATAAGGTTTCTAATAATTGCAATTTTAATTTAAACTTGATTAAAAAGAGTCTAGAAATTAATTAACTTAGAAGATTTATAAAAGTTAAAAATGTAATATTTCATTCTTATTCCCTATTTTCAAAAGCTTCGGTTACTGCCAGTTATATATTATAGGGTATTGACAAAAAGAGTTTGCAATTATGTATGGTTTGAAGTTAATCCTTAAAATGTTAATTTGTCATTATTATTTTATTAGCATAATTAGGGTAATCTAAAACTTCAAGTTAAAGCTAGTCTATATGGATTCTAATTTCTATTTAATTTCCATCAGTAAACGGCTCTGTTGATTTATTTTGTAATTGTTAATGTATTTAATTATTGATGAGAACAAATTGGCATTCAAGTTTACTTTAGTATGATAAATATTTTAAATATTTACTTTCATACAAAAAACCAACTTTAAATGCTTTGCTCTATTAGCTTCTTTTAAACTTTATTCGAATTATATATGCTATATTATTTTAAAAATTATATTAAAATAGACAATTTTTAAGGTTGTCCCGAAGGAAATTTGATTGAACAGTGATTTAATTATTTGGAAGCTTTTTTATTATTATACCATAATCATTTGAATCTTGAAAAAGCTATATTTTTTTTAAAATATCAATCTTCTTATAAACATTAATACAATCAAAAATTGGGAATTTTAAAATAAGATTTTAAATTCTATCTTATGGTATATAAGCAGAAAGCTCATTTTAAAACTGATCTATAAAATGTTTAGAATTGCTTGAATCGAAATTTTGCTATTATCTGAATTCTACTCTTTTCTTAATTAGTAAAAGCAATTCATTTATTTCTGCATCGTTTAAATTTTGAATATTTGAAATATTTTCGCTTTATTCTACTATGTAATTAACATCAAGTGATCCCAAAAATGGATAAGTTTCTATTAAATATTCAATAAAATTATTTTTGAAAGATTCTGTTAAAAAATTCCATTTATTATTGAGAATTTTGTTTATTTATTATATTTCCTAACTCTATTCTACAAATTTAATATATTTTTTTTTCCTCTGATTTATCTTAGAAATATGTTTAATATAGCTTTCAACTTTATCAAAATTTTCCTTCTTTAAATTATAAAATTGTATAGGCCACTTATTAGTCTGGTAAATATCTTAAGTTTTGATTTAGGAAAGTAGAGGCTCTATTCTTTTGAGTATCAATCTTATTTCTTATAAAAATTTATCCGAGCAATAATTTGATTTATTAGAGATCAGCTAATAAATTGTGTCTGATGTGGTTTTTTATTAATGTGAAGAATTTTATTTTTTATTTTCAAATTATGGAATCTCAATTTTAACTATTTATTCATTTTCTTAATTTTATTTTTCTTCAAAAAAATTCAAATCATCCAATAACAAAAGTATTTGCTATTAAATTACATTATTATTTTCAAGATTAATTTCGTTTTCTACTTAGCTCGTCTTATTATAAAGATCTTAAAATATAATTGAATTTTTTTCTTTTTATTCTTCCAACTTTTGAATAAGCAATTTGCATTTTTATTCTTAATTTTCATAGCTTTCTTGGTTCTGGTTCATTAAAATCTCCTTTAACTATTGTATTTAAGATATTTCTTAATATTTTTAAAGGATTTGTTCATTTTAGTCATTTATTTTTATCAAAACACTTTTGGCAATGGCATCAATTTTTTAAATAATTTCTTTTTTTAATGAATCCACGAAAGAAACAATTTTATTCGCGTGGTTATTAATACTTTTTTTTTATTCTAAATCAACTAATTTGTTAATAATTTAGTCATCTTATAATGGAGGCCATTTTTAAATCATGTTATTTTGACCTTGCTATATAACTTACGAAATTAAAATGTATTCGCCCTTTTTTATAAGGGAATCAGAAACACATTAGCTGCAAATTAATACTTATTAGCCTTCAGAAATAGTATTAACTAAGAATTTTATTTTTTTCTATGGATGCTTAGGGCATTACAAACAAAATGTTTCCATTTTACTTATTTTAGATTTAATATTCAATGAAAATTATAAATTTTTGATATTTTTTGTTTGCTAATGATAATCAAAAATTTTGATTATTTGAAAATAAATAATCAAAAAATGATAAATGAATTTAAATATAAAAAAAATTAATTAGATATTTTTATTGTTTTAGTTTAATTATATCAAAATATTTTTTAATAATCAAGAGAATATCGTATTCTTTTGTATTAGTATTCTTGTATTTTTAATGTGACCTTCTAAAATTAAAATAAAATTTTATTTCAAAAAATATTATTAATTTAAAATTTAAAAGAAATGGATGGAAATTATATTTTTAAAAATTCTTTGTTTTGTTATGTAATAACATTTATTTTAATTTTAAATCTGTTGCTTTTCAAATCATTTTTAGCAAGATATTACTTTTATTTGATCTTAAGAATTTAACATCTTTTAATAATAGTATTTACATATAAATACATTTAATATACACTTACAAACAATCTTTTAATTATGTTATATATTATGACTAATTTGTTTGTTTTTTCTGGATTTTTTATATTTCATAAATATTTTTTAGATTTTTACTTTATTGAAATAGCATTTACTGATGATAATATTGTATAAAATATATTTAGAATTAAAAATATTTACATTAAAATTAATTTAATCATTCTTAAAACAAAATGAAACATTGTATTATAAAAATCATAAATATTTTTTTATTTAAGCACTCATATAAAATAACACCAGATATCTTTCATATTTAATTAAATATTAACAAAACATTTACTGTTAACTTTTATTCTATAATTTAATTGAATAAATTCAAGAAAAAGTTGAAAGTTAGATAATTAATAATGGGGGCTTTATTTAGGCCAGGAGGGAAAAAAAAAAACTTCCTCCTACCAATAAATTTTTTATATTTTAAATAAATTTTGTGTTGATGAAACATTTTTAAACGCTTAATTAATATTTATTTCATTTTTTTAAAAATTATTAATAAATTATAATTGAAAATAAAAATAATAATTAAAATAAAAATGGTAATTATTTTGAAGAAACCTCTAGTTAAAAAAATCAATGTGAAAAAAGGTTAATTAGCATAAATAAAAATAGGAGTTTTAAATTAAATTTCAATAACTTTTAGATAAAAAATGAATTAATTCTAAGTTAATTTATAAATTATTTGAATTTTTTTTCAAAATTATAATTTAAGGTTTTTATTAAATACAATTTTTATTTATAGTTTTTTAAACATGATTAAAGAGAGTTAAGAACTTTATGAACTTAGAAGATTTACATAAGTTTAAAATGTAAAATTTCATTCTTATTCCCTATTTTCAAAAGCTTCCGTTATTGTCACTTTTAGATTATTGGGTATTGTCAATAAGAGTTTACCATTTTATATGGTTTTAAGTTAATCCTTAAAATGTTAATTTATCATTATTATTTTATTAACATAATAAGGGTAATCTAAAACTTCAATTTGAAGCTAATCTATATGTATTCTAATTTCTATTTCATCTCCTATTGAAAATGGATCTGTTTTATTATTTTCTAATAGCTAATGTAACTAATTATTGATGATAATAAATGAGCATTCAAGTTTACTTTATTAAGATAAATATCTTAAGTATCTGCTTTGATATAAAAAACCTACTTTAAATGGATTAGACTGAGCTCTACTATACAAATAATTTTCAGCTTTTATTCGAATTATATATGCAATGTTATTTTAAAAAGTAATATTCAATAGACAATTTTTGAATATATTCTAATCGAAAGTTGGTTGAACAGAGATTTAATTATTTGGAAACTTTTTTATGAGTAAATTTTTATGATCTGACTCTTCAAAAAGGTATATTTTTTTTAAAATATCAATACTCTTATGTACCTTAATCAAATCGAAAATTGGGAATTTTAAAATAAGATTTTAAATTCTATTTTATGGGATATACGCAGAAAGCTCATTATAAAACTAATTTATAAAATGTTTAGAATTGCTTAAATCGAAATTTTGTTATTACCTCAATTCTACTCTTTTCTTAATTAGTAAAAGTAATTCATTTGTTTCTGCATCGTTTAAATTTTGAAATTTTGAAATATTTTCGCTTGATGCCATGATCTAATTAACGTCAAGAGATTCCAAAAATGGATAAGTCTCTATTAAATATTCAATAAAATTATTTTTGAATGATTCTGTTAAAAAATTCCATTTATTATTGAGAATTTTGTTTATTTATTGTATTTCTTGACTTTATTCTATAAATTTAATATATTATTTTTTTTTCTGATTTATCTTAGAAATATGTTGAATATAGCTTTCAACTTTATCAAAATTTTCCTTCTTTAAATTATAAAATTTTATAGGCTTCTTATCTGTTTGGTAAATATCTTAAGTTTTAATTAAGGAAAGTAGTGGCTCTATTTTTTTGAGTATCAATTTTATATCTTGTAAAAATTTATCTGAGCAATAATTTGACTTATTAGAGATCAGTTAATAAATTGTTTCTGATGTAGTTTTTTATTAATGTTAAAACTATTATTTTTTATTTACAGATTATGGAATCTCAATATTAGCTATTTATTAATTTTCTTAATTTTATTTTTCTTCAAAAAAATTCAAATCGTCCAATAACAGAAGTATTTGCTTTTAAATTATATTATTATTTTCAAAATCAATTTCTTTTTCTACTTAGCTTTTGTTATAGTAAAGGTCCTAAAAAAGAACTGAATTTCTTTCTTATTATCCTTCCAATTATTTAATAAGGGATTTGCATTTTTATTCTTACTTTTCATAATCTTCTTGGCTCTAGTTCATTAAAATTTCCCTTAACTGTTTTATTTAAGATATTTCTTAATACATTTAAAGAATTGTTTCATTTTAGTTATTTATTTTGATCAAAACACTTTTGACAATTGAATCAATTTTGGAAAAAATTTCTTTTTTTAATGAATCCACGAAAGAAATAATTTTAATTGCAGGATTATTATTACTTTTTTTATATTCTAAATCTATTAATTTATTAATAATTTAACCATCTTCTAATGGCGGCCATTTTTAAATAAAATTTTTCTCACCTTGCTATATAATTTAAGAAATCAAAATGTATTCACCCTTTTTTATATGAGAATCAGAAATGCATTTGCTGCAAACTAATACTTATTAGCCTTCAGAAACAGTATTAACTAAGAATTTTATTTTTTTCTATGGATGCTTAGGGCATTACAAACAAAATGCTTCCATTTTTTTATTCTAGATTTTATAGTTAAGGAAATCGATATATTATTAATATTTTTTTGATCAAGAAAATCAAAGATATTGATTATTTTAAAATAAATAATCAAAAAATGATCAATTAATCTAAAAAAAAAAATTAATTAGTTGTTTTTTTTAAAAAAAAATTTAATTAGATATTTTTGTTGTTTTAGTTCAATAATATCAAAATATTTATTCATTTTTTAGATATCAAAATATTTAATCTGATATTTTTGTGTATTAATGCAACAAACTTCAAGCATTTTTTAATAATTAAGGGAATAACAAACTCTTTTCAATTCTTTTACCTTTATCTTCTAAAATAAATTCTTTGAAAATTTTTAATTTAAAATAAAAAAGCAAAGGATGAATATCATTTTTATCAAAATTCTTTATATTAAATAAAAATAATTTCTTTTATTCATAATCAGCTATTTAAAAATAAGATTATTTTCAAATAATATAACAAAAGATTACTTTTATTAGTATTTGATATCTTTTAATAAGCTTTCGAGCAATCTTAAAATTTATTAAATATATTTAGATAAGTTTGATTGTTTCTTTCAGATTTTTTTATATTTTTAGAATTTTTTTCCAGATGTTAATTTCAGCTTTTAAACATTTAAAATTAATCTAAGCATTTTAAAAATAAAATTAAATATTTTAATATAAGAATTCTAAACATTTTTGATATAAGCACTTAACAGTAAGTATGAAACTAGATACCTTTCATTATCTATAATCAACATTGATAAAAAATTTGCTGAAAATATTAATTCTTATATTTAATAAAATAAATTCATAAAAATAGAGAAGCTTAAACAATTTTTTAATTTATTTTATAAAAAGTTAATTTAATGTATGAATATAGATTGAGAAGACACTTTTTTAATGATATTATAATTTTTAAAGAGGTGATTAATAAAAAGTATATTTCTCAATTTCTTATTTTCGCAAAAACAATTATTCTCAAAATAGGTAGAAATATAATTTGATGAATATTTAAGTAGGGTATTTTAATGTTAGATTAAAATAAATAAATATAAATGAGAGCTCTTCCTAGTTAAGATTTGTATTGAAATTTTTGGATTATTAAAGTTTATAGATCAATTTAGTAAACTAATTATTAATGTAAAGATATGCTTGGTATATATTTTGTTTTATTTTGATTACATTGAAGATATCTAATCAAATCAAATCCTATTATGCATTCCTAATAAACATAAAAAATTATATCAGGAATTAATTTTAGACAGGATTCATTAAGAAGCTGGTTTTTTTATTTTTTATATGCTTAATTTTGCTTCACTTTGTGAATTCAATTTAATATAACCATGATGCTATAATTAAAACCTTTTCTATATCACTGAGTAAGTTAGTGCTCATTGGTATTTAAGTCACCTCCCATTTAGCATTTACACAAGATGAACAAAATAACTATAAAAAATGATGCCAGAATGACCTATCAATAGAAAAAGTATTTACTTGATTACCATTTTTAAAAATTCTCATCTGCTTTGAGTTGTATAAGCAGCAAAAACAAGAGCAAAGTGTTTCTATAAATAGTTTATTGCTGTCTGCGTCTCTTTCAATAGTAATTTAGCTTTTTTCTCCATAAAATGCTTCGACTTCTACATGTATCGAAGCATTACAAAATATAGATTTGCAAACAGAGGGTTAAACAGCTTCAAATCTACCTATTGGAATTCCACCTATCGTTACTAATCCAAGCTTAGCTTTTCCAAATACTTAGATTCTCAAATTATCTTAAGCAGAAGAAGCTCCATTTAGAGACTCTTTATGCTCAAAAAATAAATTTCTTAAGCACCTAAAAAGCGCCCCAAAGCAATCACCTCTTGGAAATTCTACTGTCATAGAAGGTATTTATTCAGAATTATGAAATACTTTTTATCTAAATAAATGTCTAGGGCAACATTCATAGTCTCTGACAATAAAAATATCCTTTTATTTATTTAAAAACTGGGAGCATAATTCAAGCACCTTGACATGCTTCATATTATTATCTTCATCTTAACCTTCTTTTTCATCTATTTATTTTTCTAATATGTAATAATCCAGAATTCTACTTTGAGTTAAAAATATTTCTAAATTGCTTGGGATCTCTGTTACATTCGATGAATAAGCTTAATTTTGGTTATTTGTTGTAGAATCATTGTCTTTGTAATGATAGCTAACACTTATTCTTTCCTATTAATTCATAGTTTTTACTTAGTTGTTTTTTAATTAATTTTGAATTAGAATCTTAATCTTATTTTATATAGAAATATCATTGTTTACACTAAATATTTAGTTTTGATTTCAGATTGCAAATATTTATAAAATCTTTATCTAAATGATTCAATATATCATAAATCTAATTAATTATATCAAATCTATTTGATTAACATTTTTCTAAAATATAAACAAAATTTATACTTGATAATTTACAACAAAAAAAACAAAAAATAAAATACAGTTTTGCAAAGATTTTCAGAAAATGAGAAGAAATTTTAAAAATATAATCTAGCCTCTACAATAGATCATTAATAGAGCAAAAAAAAATAATTTCTTATCTAAAATATATTAAACCATATTAATTTTACACATATTCGAAATTTTATAAAAAAATAAAAAATTAGAAATATAAAACAATTAAGTGTAAATTAATCGATTTAAATGTTAATTAAGAATTTAATTTTAGCTATTGATCAAAAATTAAATTAATATTTTATGGATAACAAAAAAAATAAAGACCAATTTGCTTCTACTTAATTGATTAAAACCAGTTATTAGAGATTAATTGAAATTTGCATTTCTATTATTGTAGTTGCTAACTTTAAAATGATTGTTTTTTTAACCTAAGCTATAAATTTGATCTCTTCCAATAATATAGATAATATTGCATTTTAAAGACTAATTTATTAAAAGCAACATAATATTATACTACTTTACTTGATGGCTTTGGGTGCTAAAAGCTTAGTTAGAGCTTCAATTTTTTATAAATTTTATATTTTTCTTTTATATACTAGACATAATTCCATTTAAGAATTACCGATACCACTTAAATCTCCTCTTTTTTGTGTTTTGGAGAAAATAAATAATTTTTTAATACCTAATTTACCATATGTATATAACAAAAAATTATTAAAAGAAATAGTTTTACCAAAGTTAAGTAAATTTTATTCTTTGTAAAAATAATCAAAATATACTTGCAGACATTAAGTACTTCTATTGTTATTCTTAGTAATATGTAATAAGCTCAAAAAATTTAGAGTTAGATAATTATTAGGCTATCGTTCTTTTAAATACAAGACATACTTCCTTTTAAGAATTGTCGATACCACTTAAATCTCTTTTTTTTGTTTTGGAAAAAATAATAATTTTTTAATTACTAATTTTACATTTTGTTTATAAAAGAAATTTAATTGAAAAATATAAAATATATTTAGCTAAATACTGTATTTTTCTTTCATAAAATTTAACTAATTAACATTTTTAAAGAGTCCAAATTCATCAAAACAATTTAATTTCTATCAAAAATTCTGTAAGCTTAAATGTATGGTAAATATGTGTTTTTAATATAGTAGTTAAATTAATACAAATATGATATAAAATAGGTATTTTTATCCATTTTCAAAATAAAATTAAATAATTTAATTTGTATTCACAAGTTTTGATGTTAAAAACGATTAATCGTGATGTCATTTAATAAAGCTTTATAATAAATAAAAAAATCTTATTTTCTTATTTAGTTAAATTTAAAATTGATGGTTATTTTTTAATAATAAAAATTAAATCAATTTGTATCCACATGTTTTGAAATAAGTGAAAAACTCAGAGAGAAAAAAAGAGAATTAATTTAAATTAATGTTCTTAAAATAAACTTTCTATTACGATTTATGGCAAAAGAAAAAATCATAATAAATATTTGCTTTGTTATTTGGTTTTAAAACATTATAATACGAATATAAATTCATTTTTTACCTCTTTACAAAATAAATGAAAGATCTTAAATCTTAATTATTCATACAAATTCCTAAATTATATGGCTAATTTAAATAAATGATTACAAATATTGAGTAATTTTTTTTGATAGGAAAAACAATTTGAAATTTAAAGTCATTCACTATTCATTTAAATGAATAAATAATTGCGTCATAAAAAAACAAAAAAAGAGAAATATATCAGGTAATGTTAAATATAACAGAAACTATTAGTTAAAGTGATTTAAAATAAATAAAATAAAATAAAAATTAATTAGTTAAATAAATAAATGGAAAATTAATAGCTAAAATAATCAGAAGATCTGCTTTCATAAATAGCTATGAAATGTTCGAAGATTAATATCAGTCAATTATATTCATTTTTTAATTATTTAAGAAATGGAGATTATTTTTATTAGTTAATATAATAAGATTAATTCTTAAATAATTAAATGTGTGAGTATGACTTGGAAGATTTAAATCATTTTAAATATCATATAGAGTAAGTAACATATCAATTAAATATATTTCTTACTGAAATATTAAACTAATAAGTATAATTATTAACAGACTAAAGAAATTCAGAAATTAAAATACTATAATTTAAACTGAATTAACTTCTTGATAATAATATGTAATAATTTAATATGAAAAATTAAAATTCTACTGAAAAATTATTAAAATTAAAATTTAAGACTCAATTTCCTGCATCTTTATAAAACTTTGATAATTATTAAGAGATAGAATTTGACTAATTTGATAATTATGAAGTAATTCTTATTTGCTGTCAAATACCTAATCAAGTATTAACAGATGAAAAAAGAGAGTAGGTATACAATTTTATTTAGCATTTCAACATCTGCTCTAAATACTCTATAACCTTAGAAATGGATGACTAAGACTAAATTTTAATCAATTCTAGATTATTTATTAAGTAAGAAAATATTTTATTTAAAATATTCTAAGCATATGATATGTGTTCTAAATTGGCATTTAGTTTAATGCATCTAATACATGATAAAAAAGCATACTATCCTTTTTCAAACTATTATTGCTAGTTTTCACTTCATATTTAAACTTATTTAGAAGATATTTATAAATAAACAAATCGAGAATTTTTTATATCAAAAATATAATGATTTCCCTAAAATATTTTCTATCTATTAGTAATTGATGAATTAATTTTCTATCATAATTTTTAGTTCCCTTCATTTTTTTCATTTAAAAAAAAAACATGTGGAGTTTTTTGTAAATTTAGCTCTTTTTTTTAGATTGTTGAGTTATTTTTAATTATAATCTCATTTTATAACATACTTTAATTGATAAATCTTAAAATTTATACATTTAGTCAACTTTAAAAGCATAAAAGAACTTAGGAAAAAATAATATTCCCTTTATTGCTATCATTCAAAAAAAAACATGTGGAATTATTTGTAAATTTAGCTCTTTTTTTTAGATAATTGAGTTATTTTTAATTATAATCTCATTTTATAACATACTTTAATTGATAAATCTTAAAATTTATACATTTAGTCAACTTTAAAAGCGTAAAATAGCTTAGGAAAAAATAATATATCTACCTATTTTTTACATCAACACATAAAACTTAAGACACTAAGTATATGATAAAAATAGAGGTTTATCAAAAGAATTTATTAAAAATTTATTATTGAATGCATTAAATACATATATATTTTAGAGATAATTTTGTAAAATATAACAAACAATTATCATCGAATAAATGAAAAAAAGGATGTCAATTTAGTAAAAATTTATTTTAATTGAATATGATGAATATTTACTTTTAATTACTTCAAAATATCTTATTAAAACCATTGTAAAAAAGTAAAATTATGACAAAAATTATTTATTTTATGTTTCAAATAAAGTAATTTAAAATCAATATGATCTTTTTAATTTATCTTCTAAAAAAAATGAATTTTCCTCAAATTTTATGTCAAATATTTCAAGCAAATATTCAATTTTTAAAAATAACTTAAATAAATAAATAAATAATAAAGTTATTCATTGCTTGTCTTTCATCAAAACAAATTTTTATTCATTTATTAATTTATTTATCTTCTTTTGATACATTAAAATAATCTTAAAATTTAAGGAATAAATTGATTTTATAGTTATTTAGATTAAAATTTATTTAAATTTTGTGATTTTTTAGTTAGCTGGTTTGTATATATTATATATTTTTATTTTTTACACTCAATCCATTTGAGTTGGATCAATCAGCTTACCAAATATTAAGATTGAATTCGTTACAGTTTCTCTTACTGAATATAAAAATGGTCTGTTTACAGTAACAACTATAGGTGGCTAGGTGTATTTTGGTAATTCTAGGGATTATTCAGGACTAAGTTCATCTTCATAGACTTCTATAATAGACCTAGACAATAAATCACTCAAACAAGCACTCTTTGTTTTTTCAATTTTACTTAAATCGCTTTTCATATTTTTGAAGACATCTGTTAATCCCATTCCTATTAAAATATCTTTAAAGGGCTTTGTTTATTAATTCTAAATTCTAAATCTAGGTAGCTTTAAATGCAATTTGGTTTTCTTTGACTGAAGAATATACTAAACATAAGCAACATAATTGATAAGAGCTTCGTATTCTTTGATGTTGATTTTTGGGATTATAATATCTAAATGAAATCTAAAATCCTTCAGAGGAATAGAAACAAATGTAGCAATTTTGTCATCAAAGTATTTATAAAACTCAATTTAATTCATCATAAATACCTCCACTAATAATGTTTTATAATTTGTTGTGCGATTATTTATGACAAAAGTATCTTATTATGTTAGCTTCTCAGAAAAGGGAGTGTGGAAAACGCATTAATAACGTATTGAATTTATTGCCATAACCCTCACAAATGAATTTAAATATCCATCAGGTAATAATTTTTGAATTCCTAGTTATTATTCTGCTAATTCATTTATTTAATTCTTATAAGCTTAGCTGGCTTTAACAAAATCTACTTATCCAAAAAACATATCATAATCTAAGCCACACTGCTTCAAATACAATGGAAATGTTTATTTAATTATCAAGCTCTTTTCTATTTAAATGCTTGTGATACTAAATTTCTCTACCCAGTGCAGTACATCTTTAATACCTTACTGCAAACATTTTCCTAATTTATTTGGGTCACCATAACCAAGCAAGACTTAAAATTGTTTTTCAGTATTTGTATCTGATCCCATAGCTAATAAGCTCAAGGAAATCATCATTTAAGCAGGCGAAAGTATAAGGTTTTCATCGCTTAATCTGGTTTCTTGATAAAGTTTAAAAGCAAAACAATTTAAAAGTTGAGCAAATTCATAAGATTCTAGTTTGTGCATTTCTTTATTAATCAAGATAGTAAATTTACTATAATTTTAAAATATTACGAAAACTCAATTTCAATCAAAATTCACAAAATAAAAACTATTTTTGTTAATAAAAAATCACATAAATTAATGTCTGAAATACTTTTCTTTCAACCTAAATGAAGAAATTAAAATATTTTTTCTTAATTAATAATTTTGTGTTTAATATTAGTGTATTTTTCTGTATATTTATTGTTATTATCTAATAAATAAGTTTTTGAATCATTAAATAATTAATCAATAATTTGTTTACTAACTTTATGGTATTAACAATAAAAAAGGGTAAAATATAAAAAATATTTTAATTTTCATAACAATTTTAATTGATTAATTTTTTTAAAATATAAATTAAAAAATTTAATATTTTCAATTCAAATTGCTTTCTTGAGAGCATCTTTTTGTTGTTAAACATTTTTGCGAGTTAACCAGTGAACTAAATCAAAAGATACATTACGCATGTAGACACCAAGCTCATGCTTAATTGATTTTGTGATAACAGCATCATTCTTTTGTTTGTAAATTGCCAAAATAGCTTATTCAGCAAACTTTTCAATTGTTTCTCCATCCTAAATATTACCATCAGTCTTGCCAAATGATTAACCAGCTTCTCCTGAAAGAGCATTTGCACTTACGTTGGTTTAGACGTATCCTGGATAAATTGAGCTAACTTTGATATTAAATTCTGAGACCTTTAAATAAAAAATATATTTTTTAGTTTTATATTTGTGATAACATAAATTTATTGTTTTTTAATTCATAAGATATGCAATTAATTACCTCAGCTCTCAAAGAATCAAAGAAACCTCTTAAAGCGTGCTTGGATCCTACATAGCTGGTTCTCATACCAGGTGAAAGGAGACCAGCAATACTATTGATCAAAACAATATGACCAGATTTGTTACGTACAAAGTGATCCAATAAACCCTTGACGTGAGCTACAGGTCCATTGTAATTTAAATTAGTCATGTACTCGTGATTTTCATATGAGTAATCCTTAAATTCAGATCTCATTGAAACTCCAGCGTTTTCGATGACAATATCAAGTTTTTTATTTTGCTTTTCAAGATCTTTAATAAAATCTTCAGTTTACTTTATAACCTCCTTAGTTTTACTCATATCTAAGGGTAAAACAGTTACCTTGGAAGGATCTTTGCATTGGCTCTTAACTTTTTCTAACTAATTAATTTAAAAAAAATCCCTTTAGTTATAAGAATTAGCATTGATATATATAGCATATTTTAACTACCACTTTATACAAAATACTTATAATCTTAATTTTTTAAGAAAATTTAATGTATTTTCAACTTTCTAGTTAAAAAACCATTTTTAATACTTTCTTTAAATTATCTGCTTCAAATTTCATTTTAAAATATGCTCTTATTTCAGCTAAAATGCTAAATTTTATTACTATTTCTTTTCTGATTGATTAAACTCATCTCAATGAGCATTATAAATTCATAAACCTAAATATTTAAATTTTTACATCTTAAGCTTTTCTAGAAGAGATGATTAATGAAGCTCCTAATCTGGAAAAATCTTTAGCCAGTTACTCTCCTATACCCGATGATGCGCCAGTGATCCAAACAGTCTTTTTTTAATTTTAAAAGCAAATTAAGATTTAAATTAAATAAATAAATAATTCAGCTTATAATAATTTTTAAAAATTTATCCTAATAAAATTGAATGTCGCTTATAACTAATAGTTTTTATATACCTTTCCTTCAAAGTTTGGCTTGACCAACTTAACTTGAATCCAATTGTACAACTTTTTGATGACAATCAAAACTAAAGCAACTGCCAATATTCCCATTCTAATTTTATTTGATGTTTTTTTATTTAAGATTAAATATATCTATATATTTGTATTTAAATTTAATTGTTTATTTGCAAATATTAATTATTTCTTCTTTTTATATCTTTCTGTGCAACAAAAAAAAATTCATCACAAATAATTTTGAAAGCTCAATTAAAAACCTTCTTTAAATATTCTATTACTAGCTAGATAAATCATTTGCTTTCTGTATTTCATCAGAAATCAATTCCAAATTCCTTCAATATAAGTAAAATAAATAAAACAATTAAAAAAGATCAATAAAAAGCTTGATATATTTTCTAGATTATTTTTGAAAATAGATTGAATTTCATTTAGATTTGAACGTAAATATTGTCTCTAAGGTAAAATATTTCAACTTTTAAGTAAAATTCTAAATTCTAGAAACATAGGATTTAATTTAATTACTCTCAAAACTTACTCAAATAAAAACACAGAAAATTCACAGAAAAATTTTTTTTTTCCTTTTATAAATCAAAGTGTTAAAATCCAAAAAACAAAAATCTAAAGTTTAAACACATTTACAGAAAAATAAGCACAGATTAATTAAAAATAAAATATGCGTCAACATTAACTAGGAATGTCACCTTTATGGTTTTACACAGATAATATTTTATTTTTAATTTTTAATCTTAATTTTTATCTTTAAATGTTTTTTAAATTTATTTTATTTTTAATTTAAAAATGATTTACTTCATTTAAAACTAAATATGTAGACTAAAATGAGAAGACCATATTATAAATCATGAATTAAAAGTCTTATGATAAAATAACTTACATAAGTGTCTATGTTTTTTTTATTTAAACTAAAATATGTGCTATGATTTCTGAAGCTAAATAGACTTAAATATTTATATTTTTCTTATTAAAAAAATTTGTAATATTTTAAATTGTTTATTTACTTGCATAAAATTGTAGATTTTCAAAATTAGGTTTTGAGTATTTATAAAATAAAGTATTTTGTAATTTACTTAAAAAAATGAATACCAAGCTTGATATCTATCTTTCTATCTTGTTAATCAGTATATAATATCTATTACTATCTTTATTATTAGTTATTATTAAAAAGAAATAAAAGTAAATCTTGTACTATTTTTATAACTGATAAAAATAAATTCTGATGATTTATCTATCAAACAATTATTCTAATAAATTAAAAATACTAAAAATAGTCATATTCATTAATTGTTGTACAAATAATGTTGCTATACAAAAATATACTCAAACAGAATAAATGAGATTTTTTTCATAATGTAAAGTTTAAATAGTACTTGCATCAGCTTATACAGCTTATACTAGATTAATATACTAAAGTAAATATAGCGCACATATCAAATTAACAATTTTTTAAAGTATATCTTTATATATATGCTTAGATGTCAATTGAATTGTGTTTCTTCTACTTTCACCTTTCGTTTTGCTGCTAGCCTTAAACCTTTAAATAGACTAGAATCTCAAATTTCATTAAGAAATCCTAAGGATGAGAGAGTGACTATTGGTAATTCTAACAAATCAAATCGCTATTTGTTTTTTAAATAAGGTAGTGTTTATCAGTAATTTTTAACACTTATTTTAAGATAACATTAACTAAATAAAAATGATGAACTTATTACTAGTTGATTTGATATATAGGAGACTGCCTATACTTAAGAGTAGCTATCCATCCAAATTTAATTGTAAAAAGACACTTTATTAGTGTATTTGTGCCTAGATAAAAGATAGAATCAGACTATTCTTTCTGTTTCAAGAATACAAAACGTGTTAGTATTAACCTCAGTTACTTAGATTTCAGTTATTAATTACTATTAACTCTCATCTTAGCCTTACTTATTTTCTTCCTCTTTTTCTTCTTCTTCTTCTCTTCCTTGATCTTGTATTGGAATTTACATTGTTATTTCTTAACTAGAACTTCCATCACTATTTCCTACAATAGCATTTATTTCCATAAACTGTTTGTGTTATCTATTTTCTTTTTACAAATTATCAAATTTTAATCAATAAATCTTGGATAAATTTCTTTATGATAGATAGTACGCACATCTTATAAAAAAATTTAACTAGATTTTCGTCATTTTAAATCAATTGTTTTCTTTCTTAAATTTTGAGCCAGCTTTAAATTTAATAATTTTACACTATGTATTTTAAACCTTTAACTTAAATAATGGATGAACTTGTGAAAAATCGATCATATTTTTAAAATAAAAATTTGGTAATTATTTTTTACCTTTTTGTAGAAATAGACAAATAATGAAATAGATAGTTGATTAATTCTGTCTTTTAACTTCTACATATTTAAATTTTATTTATTTTCATATGAATTTTGGCTAATCTTTGTAATAGCTACTCAAAATAGTTTTTTTCTATTATTTTATTTGAATTTTTTATTATTGATTAGGCTAATATTCACACATTTGACTTTTAAATTTTGGCTGTTTTAAAAAAAATAATTTCAATTATAAATATGCAAATAATTTATAAATTTGTTTTACTCTTACGCTGTACGTTAATTATTCGAGGAGAAATTTTATTAAGCACTGAAATAATAAATTAACAGCAAAATTCAAGAATTTTTACACACAAATTGATAGTATGTAATTTGAAATTTCAAAATAATTTGATTAATTAAAATAAATACATAGATAAATAGATAATTAACAATGTATTACATACAATTAGAACTCAAAAAAAAAATTTTATTTTGATAAACAATAAATAATTTTTATTAATTTTTGTTTATTATTTGATTTATTTACAAATAACATTGTTATTTTACTTTATATTTTGAATTTTTATCTTGAAAATGAGTATACGAAGATAGTAAATTAGTAAGTAATCGAATCATATTTATTAGTTGATTCAATACAGCACTGATTTATTTTGTCTGTCTGTTTGCTTTATAACATTAGCTTTATTTACAACAAACCCCTCAAGAAGCTCTTAATAATTATCTGTATTGTTTTTAAAGCTTTATCCCTCCGTTTTGAGGCGAGCAGGAAATCTATTTTGCTCTTCAGGTGACCAGTTTGTGGTTATTTTTCCTTGAGTATTCCTAAACTTTGTAATTTTCCATAAGTTATTTGTTTGCTCTTTTTAATTTGAAACTGATCGTAGATGACTTTAATTTATCCCATCTTTTATATATTCAGTTCTTATTATATTAGCTGTGTTTTCATTTGATTTTTCTTGAGAAACTCGCTATTTTTATACATTTTTTAATTTAATTTTATCTACTGTTTTTTTATAAAATTATTTACGCGAGAATTTACGATTCTTTATATTCTTTCCCTCTAATTTGCTATCGAATTTTCTAACCAAGCTCTTCCATAATTACCTTCAACTAGATTTTGCATTGTGTCGACTTACTATTTTACTATACCGTATCTATAATCTGGATTTACATCTGAAGGTACAGGGTCAACATTTCTTCTGTAGTTAAAATCTGTGTGCCTTTGGCTTCTCACCAGAGGGTTATTTTTTACAACTCTCTTCATTTCGTAAGAAGTTATTTATTTATCTCCACTGCTGTCTTATGGATACATTGTCCTGTACTCTCCTAAGAGATTTCTGTTTGGGGAATGAGAATCGAACTATTTTAACTAAAATTAGTAATAGTTAAATGAAATTTAATTACTTTGATAACTTTTTTTTAGTTAAGAGGAGTAAGAAATTAGTGGCTTTCATCATAATCAGATACTTATGTAGGTAAATAATCTTTTGCTATCACTTCTGTTTATGGAGATTCAATTTGAAGCTTTTAGTTTTGAAATAATGATTGAGTTTGCTGCAGTTATTCAATGCCTTAGCTTGGATGATGCAGATTACCGCCTGGCAAATATTAAATCAAAGTATCAATAGGCATCTAAAAGAAAGAATAAAATGAAGAGAAATCAATTTGACCACACTTTTTACCAGAAATTGAATTTAGGGATTTAAAAACATTGATAAGTTCCTAATGACCTAACTCACTTCTGCTATTTTTAAATACAATCAAAAAGTCGTTTTATGTAAAGTAGCCTTTGAGATCCTTGTCTAAAACATTAAAAGCGCTTTTTGGACCATTCATTCTTTCTTACACATATATTTTGAATGTTTAAATTTGTTCTGGGATACTCAATTTTTTATAAGGTTAGTTTATCACATAGTCTCCAGTCACAGATTAACTTCTCTTTTGTCTTGGATTTTCAGTATGAACACGTTAGGCGCTTATTTTATTTTAAGGATTACTAGCATTATCACTCTCTGTTAATTCGTTGTAAGCATTATTTAAACTAATTAGTTTAGCATAACTTACATATCCATCTGCAGAGCAATAATTGATTACTTTCCTTATAGTTTCTTATTACAAAGGTACAAAAGAGTTCTTGCAAGAAGACCAAAATTTATCTGTATCAACTTAACCCTCTCCTCCTTAGCTTTTTTCCATACTATTAAGCTGATCCATAATGTATTTTAAATCAGATCTTTAAATATCGTTTTTAAGAAGTTCCTAAAGGATTGCAATAGGAATTTATTTATTGGTGTTTGTTATCGTCATTTATTCTAATTAATAAAACAAATATTATTTAGTATTTAAGAAAATATCATTTTTTGTGCAAGTAAGTAAGCAAGCTATAATTTGAGCCAAAATGTATAAGATCACTCTTATTTAATTAAATTGTGATAAAGAAATCTTTGTATAAAGTTTATTCCTTATCAAAATGAATATTTTACATTAAAGCTTTAAATATAAGTAAATTTTTTTTGCTTGTATGGAATAAGACAAATAAGAATGAATTGAGTTTATTTGTCCTATTTATTAGATTTATTTAAATAAGGAAATTTATTTTAATAGAATACCATTAAACTATTTATTTTTAGAATTGCTCATTTGTGAAGATTCTAAGAGAGTGGAGCCTCTTCTAGATTAAGTAGTGCTGTTAACAAGCAGAGATTTGTTGAAAGCTTGTGATTATGATAAATTTTTAAGTTCTTCATTTTCTTAGTTAATTTTATTAAGATTGTTTGACTCTGGAACTTCAAAGTAAATTAAACTTAGTTTAAAGAATTATGAATAAACAAAAAATTAATTTTAAATTGAAATGTTTTATTTACTATTGCTCTTATCTGTTTTTTTCTTTAACCCTAAGGCGATTTATTAAATCATAAAAAGGTACACCATTTCCTTATAATTTCATGTGCGCATTAAAATAATGCTTTAAAGCAAAGATATCTTTTTAATCACTAAAGCGAAAGCTCACCTTTTTAGCCACTAAAAGAAATTCTTCGTATAATATATTCTCTCTATTCCCTATTTACTCCAGAATTGCTTTTTTAAATTTAGCTCTTGCAAGCTTAAGAAGATTATTTTACTAAAATTCTTAACGGAACGACTTTATTTATAAAAATAAGCAAATAAATATTCTTTCATCAATTACCAATTTTAGAGTAAAGCAATTCAAAATTAAATGAATCATGCTAAATTAATAATATGTAACTATGCAATTACCTAATTCATTATTGAAACCTATATGATTGTATATAGTTATATTTTAATTTGGTATTATGAGATTAATCTATTTCAGAGTAATTTATTCTGTTTTTTGTATAAGCTTATCTATATATTAAAAGCCTTTGCAAATATTTATTTTTAAGCTTTTTATATCAAATATCAAGAAATAAATAATTAGAAGCATTATTTACCAATCGATAAATACTAAGGAAATAAAAACTAATTTAGTGATTTGTTTTATAGATAGATATTAACCAAAATTATGTATTATCAAATAAATAACCATTACTTATAGATAATTTCATAATAATTTTTATCTCTTATCATTCCTTTGTATGTATGTATAATCAATTGTTTTTTAACTTTTTAACAACTATAAAAATTAACAACTCATTGAATTTGATTTTTAGGTGAATTCTTCACTCTCTCTAAATTTAATCAATTGAATATAAAAATTTACTTTGCAAATGATGTTATTTCTTTCTTCAAAATAAAATATTTAAATTTTTATTAGAATAAAATTTTTTTGTTATTTTTTATATTTGAAGAAAAAAGTTTTTATTTTTAATAAAAACTCAGTTTTTTAAAATGTTTAAATAATTTTTGGAAATTGAATAAATGATTAAAATTTCATATTGAGTACTAATAACAATTTTACAAAATTATTTAAATATTTTCATAAAAAATATCACATTTGATAAATTAATTTCAATTAAAATGTATGAAATCGTATTACTTCCACATGCCAATGATAAAAAAATACATAATCAATAAATTTGTTGATTTAAATTGCAATGAACTACCACATATTAAACATACTAATGGCAATCAAAAAAATATTTATAATAAGTATCTTCAATTTTATAATTCTTTCTAATCAATTTAAATAATTTTTAAATAATTTTATACAACAATCTTTATTTGCTTTATAATTTGATCAAAATCTCATCTCAAATTGCTTAATAATTTTACATAATTAGTTTTATATTGATAAAGATTAAATTTGTTAATTTTTTTTGAATTAAAGTAAAGTTGGGAGATATTAAATACAATTTATTAAATTTTTAGCTTTTTAAATTAGTTTATTTTAATTTATATAATTGCTTTTCAAAATATTTTAAGCTATTAATTCTATCAAAGATTTTATAATGTGAAAATTAAAACTAGATAATATGATAGAGAGTTTTAAACAATTTAATTAAAATTAATAGATAGACACTTAAGATAATCATTATAATAATTTAAAATAATTCAATAATTATTAATCATAAGCTTTTCAAGTATATTATATTAAAATAGTGAAAAATGGCTAAGCATCATCCAGATCTTATTATGTGTAGAAAATAACCTGGTATATCAATAGGTAGACTATGTGAAAAGCACGATGGTTTGTGTGTAATATGTGATTCTTATGTCCGTCCTTGCAGTTTAGTTAAAGTTTGTGATGAATGTAATTATGGTTCTTTCTAAGGAAGATGCGTTATTTGCGGAGGTACTGGTATTTCTGACGCTTATTATTGTAAAGAATGCGTATAATGTGAAAAGGACAGAGATGGATGTCCCAAAATTATTAATTTAGGTTCAGCGAAAACGGATCTATTCTACGAGCGTAAAAAATATGGATTCAAAAAACGATGATCAATTAAAAGATAATAAAAAGACAATTAGAAAAATTAATATAAACATTCATTTTTTTGCAATTTAAAATATTTTATCTGTTCATATATACAAATTATTTATATAAAATGTTAATGCATCTAAAATTTACCATTTTATAATAAAATAAAATACTTAATTCCTTATCTATATATCAATTTAAGTAATTTTGATTATTATATTCATAATTTTAATTATGTATTAGAGGTAATTGCTAGAATATACTCAGGAAGCTATAAAACAATTTTAATTGCTTAGCTTTAATACAATATCCAGGTTAATTATCAATATCTTAATTTGAAAATATTTTTAATTTTGATTATAAATAAAGGAAATAAAACTATTTGAGTAAACCATTAAAACTTAATAAATAAATAAAATTTATAGATAAAATCAGTGAAAATAAGATATTTCGAACATTAAATCTGTTTAGCTTAATAAAGACAAATATTTTATTTTAATAAGCAAAAATACCACAAATAATTATTTTCAATATCTTTTTTGAATTTTACAATCTATTTTTTATTGAATTAACTTAACATCTAACTTTCTGTATCAATTATTACTTGTTATAAATCTTTAATATTTTATTATAAAGATCATATTAACTATTTATTTGAAACTATTTTAAATTATTATTTTATAAAATAAATGATACATTTTTGAAAACATTATTCTTTCTGCTATAAACTAACAAATATCTTTCATAAAGATTGTAGACATATTTTTAAGATTGATAAAATAAAATATAGTTAATGATATTTGTACTTGTATATTTTTGATAGCATCATAATAATATAAAAGAATTGCATAATCGACACATAATTGATATTGCATAATTTAGGGTGAAAAATAAAATTTCATCTGATATAATATTAGATTGCACTCAAAGAGTTGTTTGCTACTGTACATTTTCAATAAAGCATTTAAAAATATTTTAACTTTCTATCTCAACTATGAATAATATGATTAATAAGCCCATAATCATTATCTTTTGTATAATTTTTTTTGCTTTATTTTTATCATAATTTTTTAAAGGATTGACTCATGATTTTTTAATAATCATGAGTCAAAATTTTGCAAATAGTATTTAAATGTTAGCAATTACATAAATAGCTCATGATTTTTCCATAAAAATCCTTACTGACATTTTTTACCAAATAAAAAAAATATTTTCACAAAAAATGAAAAACTTGTTACAAAAAATAAAACTTTAAACAAATGAAGAGTGTTTAAAAATTGGATTTTTGATTTTTTCCTTTTACTACTAAAAGCTAAAATTAAAAGATACTTAAAATTTTGTTCAATATTTTTTTGTATTTTCGAAAGTTAAATGACGTATTAAAGAATACTTTAAATAGAGGGGTGAATCATGATTTAGATATCAATAATTATAATATAAATCATCTGTTTTCTAAAAATAATACAAACAAAACTAAAGAGTCACTCTTTCTTTGAAGAAAAACATTTTCCTAAATGAACAAAGAAGTAATTAATTTTATCTAAAATATTAATTCAATAAAATAATAAATAATATTTATTTTTTAGTTTAAAAAGCTTCCAACAACTGTGCTTAGTGGTTTCTTGGGAAGTGGAAAGACTACACTCCTAAAACATATTCTCTAAAACAAACAAAATCTTAAATGTGCTGTAATAGTAAATGACATGGCTGCTTTGAATATAGATGCACAACTTGTAAAAGGTGGTAAGCTCATTTAAACTGAGGAAAAAATGGTCTAAATGCAAAATGGTTGTATTTGTTGCACTCTTAGAGAGGACTTACTGAAAGAAGTTGCTGCAATTGCTAAATCAAATGAATTTGATTATCTAATCATTGAATCTACTGGTATCTCAGAGCCTTTATAGGTAAAAAAGTTATTTCCATAGAACATTTTGTAATTATGAAATTTAAATTTTAGGTTGCTGAAACATTTACCTTTAATTCAGTAGAAATGAATATTGATAGTTTAAAGGATGTTTCTACTCTCGATACTTGTGTAACTGTAGTTGACTGCACCAATTTTTTTGAAATGTTCAACACCCATGAATCACTTCCAGAAAAGTTTGTTGAAGAAAAGCCTCTAAAATAAGATATAAGAACAGTTTCAGAGTTGATGGTTGATTAATTAGAATTTGCTAATGTTATTATTGTTAACAAGGTAACTATGAAGAAAATCTATTTTTAAAAATTAATTTAAATTACTCTTTTTTTAAAATTTAAAAATCAATTTATTTTAATAGACTGACTTAGTGACAAAAGAAGAGAAAGAAGCTGTCAAAGCTGCTATTAAAAAATTTAACAAGGATGCTTTCATTCTTGAATCTTCGTATTGTGATATTGATTTAAAGCAAATCATCAACACTGGCTTATTTGACTTTGATAAGGCTGCTGAAAATACAAAATGGTTAGGAACTGATCGCTATTAACTTGTGCCAGAAACTGTAGAATTTGGCATAAGTCATTTTATCTACCGCAGACTGAGACCTTTTCACAATTTAAGAATATTCAAACTTCTAGATTAAAATTTTTATTGTTATCTAAAAACTTTTGGATAGTTTGATCAAAATTTAGATGAGCAACTTAATGAAGGAGAAGAAAAATCTTCAGTCTAAAAAGTAAGTGTTAAAGAAGACTAAGAAAAAGATCATAATTAGAGTCAAGAGTCAGAAGAAACATAAAGTGAGACTTTAGAAAACATTAATGTAAATAAAAGTATTGATGTTTTAGAAAAGGATTAAGAAAAAAATATCGGCACAGTAGAGGAAGATGAAAAACTTAATAAAAAATTACCAGTCAAACCTTCTCCCTTTCCAAAACTAGTTTCAGAATAAGATTAAAAAGAAGTAAAATAATAAATTTTAAAATAATCTTAGTTAATGATTTAAATATTTAAATTAGTTAGATGATGATGAAGAAAAATAATTAGAAGAAGAAGCTCTTGAGTATAAAAAATAAAGAGAAGAAGCTCTTGAATTAAAGAAAAAAGGACCCTTTAAAAATGTTTGGAGATCAAAGGGTTTCTTTTGGATTGCTAATAATAAAGAAGATTTCTGGGGATGGTAACACTCTGGGATTATAAATTAGATTCAACCTGAAGGTAAATACGGTTGTGCTTTGAATGAAGAGCTCCAAAAATTAGTTCCTGATTACGATGAGCTAAAAAAAAACTGGGATCCAATCATAGGAGATAGAGAGATTAATTTAGTCTTTATTGGTAAAGATATGGACTAAAAATTGATAGAATAATTTTTGGATGAATGTCTTGTAACTGAAGTTGAATGGCAATAAATGATATAAAATGAACTACTTTTAGATATTGAAGATGATCCTTTTGCTGAAGAAGAAGAGGAAGAAGAGGATGTCGATGAAAGTTCTGAGTGGGAAGATGAAGAAGAGCAAGAAAAAATTGATAAAAATCCCAAAAATAAAGACAAAATAGAAGGAAAAAATAAAAAAAATAAATGAAAATTTTTCTTCAAATAAAATTTTAATTTTTTAAGTATTCGTATTATTTATAATTTATTATGTATTTCATTAAAATATTTATCATTTTAATTGAATACTACTCTCTTATTTAGGTAAAAGTTTTTTTAAATAAATTGTCTTTCATTAGTGTGTTAAACTTTTTTATCTTTATTAATTTGAAATTTTATCAATTCAGATAAATTTAAGATTTAAAAAAATTATAAATAGCTTTAAAAATAAATCAATGGCAAATTTTTTAAATATTAACATGCTCTTTTTAATAAACTAGCAGCAGAACCAAATTAATAAAATTAAACAAAAAATACTTAAAAAAATTATTTTTATTTGTTTTTAATACTCTATACAAAAATTTTCAATTTTAATTTACAGATTTTTCATACTTCCTCCTTTTCATAAAGTATTTGTTTAAATTTATAATTATTGATAATTGCATTTAAATGTCCTGGCTAATGCATCCTTATAAAGATAAGTTTCACTGCAAACTAGCTACTTAGCATAGTGTATAAAATTCTCAAAAATAAGTTCTAATTTATCATATGGAATATTATTATTTTTAAGAGAATTTTCAGTATGACATGTCAGATAGGTAATTTAAAAGAATTTTTAATATTCTTCAGTGAATTATTCTGAGTATGAAAATCTTTTTACTAAGTCTTAAAATTAAAATTCTTCAATTATTTTTTCATTTAAATTTGAATCCTCTATTATAATTATAAATAGCATAGATATATGTTAGGGATTTGAGTAATCCATATTTGTCTTAAAAGTTTAGATTTACCCTGATTGCTTGTTAACAAAAGTATGCTTGGATGCGAAATAATATTTAAAATCTACTGAATTAGTTATAGTATATTAGTGATAGTTCAAGTTCTTCATAATTATATGTATAATCATTCTAATCAAAATCTAATTTTAGTAAAATTTAGATAAATGCATCTTAGTAAATTAGCTGACTTCATAGATTTTTTCACCCTTAAAATTTCTAATGCTTAAAGTGTTAATCTATTGTTGATAAACATAAATTTAAGCTATAAAATCTAGAAAAAATATCTAGTCTTCTTAGTTATCTTCTTATTCTGAATCTTGAATGCATATCTCACTTTCTGTTTCTATTTAGCTTTCAGTTTCTTTGTTGTGGCTCTCACTAATTTTTTTCTCATCAAAATCATAAAATTTTTGACAATCCTTTTAGAACTTTTTAACTTTTACAAAATACTAAGGAAAAATAATAAAATCTGCTTTGCCTTGCTTTTTAATAGATATTTAAGGATATTTGTTGACAAGTTAATGGTATGACTATGAAAATAAGTTGAGTTCAAAATTTGCAAATGCTGTTTTTGATTTGCTTAGAGAGTAGACAGAATGCTAAATATACTTCATAATGATATTTATGTCCTCATTTAATTTGTAAATATCAGGAATTTTTATTTCATGTTAATCTAAGTTATTAAATCTTGAGCCAAAAACATTGATTAAAAGTATATCCTCTGAATTACTTGTTTCATCAATCTTTTTATTAATGCTGCAATTATTAGTTTAAATTTAACTTTAAGCATGTTATTTAGAAGTTTTAAGCTTACTCTCTTTTGTTTTTTTTTCTTGTTGATTGATAAACTAGTCAAAAGTAAGCTTATTTATAGAGAAAACAGCCTAAAATTATCCGTTTTCACCCATGATTTCGTTCATATACTCATATTATTAAGCAAAATAAAATTTTAAATTCATGTTATTGAACTAATATTTAACATCTACAAAATTTTTTTTGTTTTATTAAATATATTCGTTTATTCTCTCCAAGTAAAAGTACCCATAAGCTACTCTCTTATAAAGATACTCTAAGTATTAAATGAAATACTTTTCAGTTAACTAGCTTAGCATGAAGTTTAATTTCTATTTATTTCAAATTTAAAGTATTGATTTTAAAATTAGCAAAAATTTGTTACTTGTCTCATGATTTAATTTATTCTCTACTCGTGCATTTCTTAACATTTATCAATCTTAACTTATTGATAAAGTAGAAGTAAGTCTCTTTACTGATTTCTTTAAAATGTAGAAGGCCTTAATTCAAAATATAGCTGATAGTCTTCGAAATGTATTATCATTTAAATACCTTTTCTCCTTTATATTCAAATTAATAAATATTAATTATTGAAGTAAAAAATGCAGATTTACTTAATACACTTTACTGATTCTGGAAAACGAAGCTGCAGAAGTTTTCGATTGAGTAAGAATTCATACTACTTTTATGAAGCTCTAAGGTTTTCTGATTAGTTTTCAAGTTAATCATCTAAGATAAAAGGATATTACTGATTCCCAATTAGATAATTGTTGCAATTTAAATCCTAAAACATTCCTGATAAATACTCTTTGAAGATTGGTACTTTTACAGAATCATCTTAGATTTAATAAAAAACATAGGGAAGAACAATTTTTTTAAAAAGCTAATTGCTTCCATTATTTAGAGTGTTTTAATTTTATCTTAACTTTTTCTATTTGCAATTAAAAAAAAACTTACAACCATATTTACAGTTAATTAAGATTACATTTATTATATAAAGTGGACATTCTAACTAAAAATGTGTTATAATTAGTTCGAAAATTTAAATACCTATTTACATTTTTTCTAATATATTTGCTATTTATTTGGGGCATTCATTTATAAGTTAAGATCTACTTCTGTATCCGTTTCTGTTTAAAAAAGTTTTAATTACTAATAAATGTATAAATATATTATTACACTGGAAAAAGCTACAGAGATTAAAGAGCTATTTCAAGGTACCTGCTTAGGATAAATTTTAATGAGTAGGATTTCTTTTTATGAGATTTTGTTTTGCTGCTCATAATTAAATAAGTAAGTAAGTTTATTTTTTAATCAATATTATTAAAATATTAGCTATCAGGAATTTGTGATATTAAAAAGAGATATGCCAAATTATCAGATACTAACAAAAATTTACTGTATCTTAAGATTTAAAAACAATCTTTAGCAAACTAATTAGAAAAATCTTAGTAAAATTCGCTCCTAAATCAAATAAAAATTGTTGAGCTAATTTTTTAAATAATCATATTGTTTAATTAACAAACTTCATAAAAAATTTAAAATGGATTTAAAAAAAATAATTTTGTTCAAAAAAAATACTTTTAGATACTTTATTAACAAAGCCAAGCTCTTCAATGATTTAAGATATAAATAAATGTCTTTTACAAATAAAATGTAAATAATCTATTTTTTTTAATTTTCTAAAATTAAAATATTTAATGATTTAAAAAAATATATCTTTATTGAACATTTTGTTTGTTCTTATTGTTCAAATTATTTTATATAAAATTATATTTAGTATGATCAAGTCTATCTTTTGTTATACTTAAAGTGAATATTCATTCAAAAAATATAAATTATCATATTAATCTCTTAATGATTTAGGATATTTTTTTGTTCAGATTTTTTTTTTTAAAATTGTCATTTTTGGTATTTAAAAAATTTGAAAATAAAATTTATGGAAACCTATCTAGTATAAGTAACTTAATGTTGTGAAATAGGAATTTAATTATCATCTCTTACTTGATACTTTTTTTTAGTTAAACAATATTTCATCAAATTGAAATATTTTAGTTTGATTATTTAAAATGACTTGATTTATTTTTTTATGAGAAATTTATTTGTATTTAGAAATTGTAAAGTAAATATTTTTCAATAACCAACTAACATATCTACAAATCTATTTCTACAAAGATAATTAATATATATTTTATTATTTGAATCAGTTATAGATAGCTAAGTTAAAACCACCACCAGTGAATCTTTTATCTGGTAGATTGATTTGTATTGCCATAGCTTTTTACTGAGTTTATTATGCTTCGTATTATTATTGTTCTCTTTTCTTCTATTCGTAGAATTTCTTTTTGGAATCCTGCAAATCTTTGGTTAGACGATCAATTTCAAGTTTATATTCTGCAAGATGACTCTAGTACATGGTCAATTCACCATTCATAGCTCTCATTTGCTTTGTCTTTTCTTTAAGCGAATCCTAGTAAACTGGAATTAACTTTTCTTCTTCAGCTCCTGGCTGTCTCTTCATTTCTTGTTTCAATTTCTTTAGCTCTGTTTCCTTGTTGAGGACTACTTTTTCTTTAACTATAACCTAAATATTTCATAAATTTATGAAAATTATTATATTTTCCTAATAAATTTTAAATATTGTCTTACTTCTTCAGTTTTTAAGATAAGTCTCTTTTGAAGAGATTGTATTTTAGTCATCAACTCATAAGTTTCAGAGTCGGTTGCTTCCAACTTTCTCCATCTGTGTACATTCATGGGATTTTAAATTTCTTCAGAAAGAGCCTTAACTTTAAGTTTTTCTTCTATGAGCTCCTTTGAAAGGTTGTGAATTTCTCTCTTCATATCATCAATAGAGTTAGCTTAAGCCTTAAATTCTTTGATTTAATTGATCAAGTCTGCAATTTTACTTTTCCAAACAATTATATCACCTAATCTTTCTTAGTACTAAATTTCACCTTTCTTTAATGTAGATTGATTGATTTTAATCTTTTCATATAAAAGAGCAGCCTCAGCATTTCTTCTGATGAGTTAAGTTCCTAATAAAAATATATTTATTTATTAACTTAAATTTTAACTTATTTTAAATTCTCATAATTTATAATTCTTATTAACAATTAAATTTTATTTAAATACCTAAAATATCTCTTTCAGCTACAACCAATTCATATTCTTCATGTAATTTTTGTCTTTGTTGTTCTGATTCCTGAATCATAAATCTTAACTTGGCAATATCTTATTAGAATGCCTTTATTTTTTATTCTTTCTCATTGATTTCCTTTTTGTACTTTTAACTCTAGGCTGTGTGTTCTTTGCTGATATCATCCTTTTTCTTATGGTTAATATGCTCTTATAATAGTTTCTTTTGCTTAGAGTCAATTTCTTCTTTCAATTAAGAGATTTGATGGTTGACTATCTTTTATTTTCTCTTAATTTCTTCCAAATCTTCAAGAGTTTCAGTTAAATTTTTAGAATATAAATTTCTCTCTTAACGGACTGTCTCATATAAATTCTATTGTTGCTTAAGCTTTGCTTGGGTTTCAATGTTTTTCTTTTGGAACTCAGAAATTAAATTGTCTTTCAATTTAATTTCTTCTAAAGCATGGAAATACTTTGCATTGGCAGCAGCAGCCTTTGTTTGATAAAAATATTATTTACATAAATTCTATGACATAAATATGATTTTACTTGAACTGCATATTTTTCCTTTTCTTTTTTGAGTTAGGCAATATGGTAATTAAATTTATCCATTTCTTTATTCATTCCAGATAACTCATTTTTCTTTTCTTTGACTATCTTTTCTTTTTGAATGAGCTCTTCTTCTTATTTCTTGTTGTTGTTATCAGCTCTATCTATTTCCTTTTGGAGAATATCTCTATTTCTTCTAAGCTCCTCTAGGATGCTTCTTCCCTCAGAAGCAAGTTTTTTATCTTCCTTGATTTCAGATTCAAGATAGTTAATACCTTACTCAGTCAAGTTTTTAACAATTTCTGCTTCAACTTTTATCATATCTAGATTTTCAATTTCAGATAGAAGCTGTCTTTTTTTAGCCATTTTTTCTTAAATAAACTTAAGCTCATACTTAATGATTTTTTCATCTTGTTCAATTTTTTGCTTTTTAATTAACAATCATAATTCATCAATAAATAATTTCCACTAAAATGAAACAAAAGCAATTTAAAAATTCTATTTTGAAAAATTGATAAGAAAATGTCCAGTCAAACAAAGTATCAAAATATGCTTTTGGTTTGTGTTTGTTTGCTAACTTATCGATTAAAATACAAATAAATAATAGCTTTACTTTTATAACTTCTAAATTAATTTCTCTTTCTTCTAACTCTTTTTCTAAAGTTCCTTTACGACTCTTGATTTCCTCAATTTAAACTTCTAATTTCATAATTTTGCTTTTGAACTCCTTAATTTCTTAATCTTGCAAGTTGGCTACCTTTTTGTTTTCATCAATTTCTTTGGTCAATTTTACTTTATTATTAGTGAGAGTTTTTATCTTCTATTTGACTTAATCGTTGTTGTTCTTGTAATCTTCCTACTACTTTTACAGAGATTTTTTCTTTTCGTCATGTACATTCATTTTTTATTCTTAATCTTGCTTTTCATTTTGCAAATTTTAATATGCCTCTTGGTTCTTTAATTTGGCATCCTCAGCAATTGCAATACTTTTTTCTAAAAATTCTAATTAGCTTTTAGCGTCCTTAATTTACTCTTCAAGAAGCCTATTTCCCTTAGTCAATTCTTCTTTAGCAGTTAAAAGATCTGCTACTGTTGTTGTTTAACCGCTGTTTGCAGCTGAGCTTCTTTCTATCAACTAATTCAAATTTTTAATTTCCAAATCTAAATTTTCTATCTTCTGCTTGCTCTTTTCTTCTCTATCCTTGGAAAGCTCAAGAATTTTGTATGTTTTTTCTAACTCGCTCTTCAAATGAGCAATAGTTGTATTATCTTCTTGAGTCATTTTGAGAGCTCCTTATAAATTAGCAGTATGAGCTCCTATATCGCTTGTATATTCCCTGCATTTGGCCAAAAGACGCTTTTCATTTTCTTGAGAAACTTTCAATGCTCTATGAAACTTTTCAAACTCTTATCTGAAACGATCTAAGCTCTAATCAGCCGCTAAATCATTTAAAACTTCTTGAAATTCTCTTTCTAAAACTTCAAATGCTTATTATTCTATTCCTCCGAATTGATCTTATTGATTAGACATTCAAAATAAAACGATAGGCTTATTTTAATACTTATCACTATGTTATGCCGTCCTTGATAATTATATATATATGTCCTTATCAACGAACTTATTGTAAATACTTATTTAAGCTCTGATGAAAAATTATAGATTGTTATTTAATTTATTCCACTTTCAAATATAAATATTAAATTATCAATAATTATTTCTTTGAATTAGTTTTTACTATCAATCTATACTTAAAAGAACTTAATATTATTTATAATTCCATTCATTCATCCATATTATATCAATTATTTATTGATTATAAAAATGCTCAGTTTCTTTTTTGTAAAATCTTCTTTATCATTTAAAACAAAATTCATATCATCAAATGAAAAGAGTTTTCACAAAATAAATATTCAAAGTATATATAAAAAAATTCAAAACATCAAAAGTTAGTTTCATAAAACTAGTATTTCAGTAAAACTTTGTCAATTATAAGATACATCTAAATTCAATCAAATATTTTATTTTTAAAATAAAATAATTAATAATTTCCTTTAAAATAAAATATTATTAAAAAAAATAAATAAAATTTATTTGAATATAGTTAAAAGTTTTTTACAGGCTAAATTAAACAAAGTAAATTAAAGTAAAATGAGGTTCTTAAACAAGATAACAAGGAATATACAAAATAATAAAAAACACGATAAAATTTTTTATCTTGAAATTCTTTTAAAAATTTTTTATAATTTTATAATTTTTCAAAACCATTTTAATTATTTTAATAATGGATTGTCGATTCTATCAAATGTCAACCTTATTTTTTTTATTAGTAATTATTTTCTTCATATGTGTTTTAACTTATTTAGCTTGCAAACATTTGTGGATATATTTTAAAAATATTTTTCTTGATTTGATCATTTATTTTGTTTTTAGATTTTATATTTTATTAATTAAGTTTAGATAAATAAATATTTATTCAATAATTATTTTCTTAATTTGGTTATCTTACTATTCGAAATATTTTTTTAGGTCTAAAAATTGATTAAATTTTTACATTTGGTTGATTTTCTATTTACTAGGGCTAACTAACAAGTTATTATTATTGTTATACATTTTTAGTGTGTAATTTAATGTTTTTAATGCTTTTTTGAATTAAAATTTTTTATTATTGTAGATTTGTTTATTAATTTTAAACTTTTTTTCTTAAGTTATTTATATTAATTTAAATAGGATAAGAATTTTCAATATTATTTTAATTATTTTTCTTTTTTAAATTAATATAACCGGGCTAAATTTTATCATTTTACTAAGAGTTTTTATTTTCTAATTAATTATCAAAAAATTTAAAATTTTTTTTTATTTCTTCATTACTTTGCCTTTCTAAATTCTAATAATAGGGAATGTTATTTGGCTTAATAAAATTTTAATCAATTTTGTTATATTTTTGATTTTCTCTTTAAGGCAAATCATATTATAAAAGTAAACAAAATTATTACTATTGTTATATATTCTAAGTATTTTAGTTTATGTATTAGTTGTATTTTGGAATTAAATTTTGATATATTTGTTAATTTTATTCTTCTTTTATCATATTAGTATTAGGATTTTAAATAGGTTACAAGTTTTCAAGATAGCTCTAATTATCTTATTAAAAAGAATTGATTTCATCAAATGAAACATTTGGTTTATCATTTTAATTACTTATTTAATCATCAGCAAATGTCAAATTTACTTCTTCCTCTTCTTCTTCTTCTTAATTGCTTTGTCTTTTCAAGCTGTAATTAAAGTGGTTATTATTTAGGTTACTAAAACTCTAGTCACTTTAAAATAAAAATTGACTATTTTAGTTATCCAAAAATTAAAATGATTATTATTAAATCTAATCTGCGACTTCAAGTTATTATTATTATTATTAATATTATTATTGTTATTATGGTTAAATATTTACTTAAACAAAAGATTATTCTAAA
Source organism: Tetrahymena malaccensis 436 (assembly GCA_000231845.2). Classification (NCBI taxonomy): domain Eukaryota; phylum Ciliophora; class Oligohymenophorea; order Hymenostomatida; family Tetrahymenidae; genus Tetrahymena; species Tetrahymena malaccensis. The sequence continues at coordinate 1,855,936 of JH719946.1, read as the reverse complement.
GATTATGGTAACATATATACCTAGTTATCTTAAATAAAAGAAGAATTACAATCACAATTATTGTGAGGTCCTCCGCATATATAGCAAAATTCGTATCCACACCTGCATGTCATATGGTCGCAGCTATAATTTTATGACAATACTAAATCCAAATAAATTTAATTATAAAATAATGAATGTACCCTTCATTTTTTTCTACCCACATTTTACATGAAGAACACTTCTTAAAAAGTTTATTTTTAACAAAATCTTCAAATTACTTATCTTGCTATTAAATAAATAAATAAACAATTTTGAACTAAAATAGCAATTTAAATATTTATTTATGTTTTTACTAATTAACTTTTGAGCATTTTGTACTATTCGCATGTTTGATTTTAGTGAAACTCACAATTACAGACTAAACAATATTCCTTCATGCACACAGGGCACTCGAAAGATTGAATAAGTTCTTATTCTTACCAGAAAGCATAATTGCAATCAGGAGTTAGACAATGTTTAATCTAGAAATAGAAAAATATTAAAACTAAAGTTAAAATATATTTTTTATTACTGTAGATTAGTTTTACTCGAAGTAGCTTTATAACTAAAAATTTTCAAATTTTTCATACTCTTATTCATTTAGTATTTCTTTTACTTCTTATTAAAGCGTTTCTCTCAAACATTCTTGCTAAGGACATTTAAGAGGAAACTTTTTTTATTGAGTTTCAAAAATAAAGTATGTTTTTAAACACTCTTAATGGTATTTGTGGTTACATTAAAGAGTTTAAACTACATTTTGATCCATTTCTAGCATACATATCTCACAATTCTACTTTTAATCTTCTATATTTAAGATTTTGCTTAATTCTAATACCTCTTATTTTTAACCACTCTAGTTCAAACTAATATTTATATCCTTTAAAAAGTTGAAGAAAATTAATAAAATAGAATTTTAATTTACTAATAACCTTCTATTAGAATATACACGAGATACATGAGATTCATGGAAAGAGTTTTATTCTTCAATTATTTTCATATCAATTTCTTAAATATCTTTCATACACTCAAAGTTAGGACATTTTATTGGTGATATATTATTTTCTTACTAAGCTGTAAAACACTCATATAAACATGTTTTATGGAATTGGTTTGAGCAACATTAAAGAGAGTAGTAACCTAATTAGTCTTGATCTTATTCATAACAAATCTTACATAAAGGCTAATTTTGTTAAATTACTTCTTATTTTTAAAATGGTAAATAATTAATTTCTACTTCTTCATCATTTTCTTTTTATACTCCTTATTTTTCTTCTTCTTCTTCATTTTCTTCTATATCATAGATATAATTGCTACTTTTTATAAGACTCTGCTGACCAAATATTTCCTTATTTTACTGATTAAATTGTGAATAAAGAAGCATAAAAATTTCATCTAATTAAAAAAATAAAATTGAAAGCTATTGCTTATTTAAAAATGTTACATTTTGTAAAATTAAGGGATTTTTCATATAATGCTTATTCATTTGATTTTAATATTTATTTTTTAAGAAGTCTAAAGGATCTTATGTTTTATAGTTTAACATATAATAGAATATTTCATTAGCACTATTTTCGTTGTTTGAATTTTAGCAGTGCAAGGAAAACTACTAAAGCAATAGAATAAATTCATTTAATTGTTATTTTTCCATTTAGCTTTGAGCATAAGATATTCCTGCTAAAAAGATCAAAAGCTCTTTATCTTAATTTTATGATTCTAAACTGCTAAGCATATCTCTGCATTCTTATATTTCAATATTTTCTCTGTTTGGCTAATATATCATTTCTTTAATATTTTTTTTATTTCAAATTATCTATTAAATATTCTATAATTAATACTATTAATTAGTAAACAAATTTTTTAAATACCAAATAATATATTTCTCTTTTTTAAATTTTTTTAAAAAATTAAACATATCCAAAAATAAGTTTTCCTTAGATAAATCAATATTTTATTTACCATTATGTTTCAATACTCTCTGATGTAAAAAATAGGACTGGTCTAAATAATTTTATTATTGTGAATTATATTATGATACACTGAATTCATTTTTATAAGCCCTGAATAAAAAGGCAAATTAGTACATAAAATATTCAATAAAAGTTTTAGTATTTTTAAATCGAAAATTAACTTTAATAAAATCTATATGAAACGTATTTATCATAATTATTAACTATTTAATAATATTTACTTAAAAATAGTTTATTTATTAGTGAGATGAGATGGTTTTACTTGATAATTAAAAACTATTTATTATTAAAGTATTTAAAGCATCTTTTAAATACATAATAAATCTAATTTTACTTTAATTTATTTTGCTAAAATTCAATTTTTTCTCAAAATTTATAGAGCTTTTGAAAAGTAAATAATAAAACATTTTTATAAAAATAAAATAAAATAAATATTTTAAATCTTTATTTAAGTAAGATAAAAATATTGGCAAACATAATTTTAGTTTTTGCATTTTTCTATTTAATCAAGATTAACTTTTCTAAATTTTTACAAATAGATATTTTAATCAATATTTGATAAACTTAAGTGATATTTTGCTAATTTAAAGTGTTTTTCCTTTTTCAATTTCTAATTTGGGTGATAAAAAAGACAGTACTAACTAGAATCTAATTTAGATGTTTGCTTTTTTGTTTTCTATTTTAATCAAAATTAAATTAATGTACTTTACCTTTTAAATTTAGATACTAAGTGGATATTTACTCTAAAGAATTATAAAATATTACTACAATTTTTCTGACTGAATTCCTATATTTATTCAAAACAAAATGTGTTTAAAGCCTTATTTGACTTTATTTTTTTAATGAATAATATTTTTGTGCAAAGATTGAAAATATTATAGAAAAAATTAGATTAAAAAATATAATTTTGAAATTCACAATTCTATGCATTTTAATTTTTCCATATAATTTTTTTTGAAGTAATCTTCAATTTTTTTGAGATAAGTAATTAATATTCAGCTGCATTCAAGCTTATTAATTAAGAAAAAGTGTTTGACCTTTTATTTAATCCAATTTACTAATTTTTTACAATTTTACTCATTTTACGACTATCACCAATTGAAAGAAATTAGTTACACATATTAAAAGTTTAGGAAAATAAATTATTTCTCTAGTAAAATATATTTTAAAGCTATTCAAATAAATTATAAATTAAATTTAATAATTTATTACATTTTAACTTTAAAAAATACGCTTTTTAGTGGTTACAATTAAAAAAGGACTTACATTCATTAAATTAGTAATCTTTGATTTAATCTAGCGAGCTCTTATGTTAGAAATTATTTTGTATGGTAATTTTATTTGAATAAATTTTAGATTTAATCAAAAATAAAAAAGAATAATTCCAGAAAAAATCTTTGTGGGTTATTAAATAATAATCAATATTTTTACTGTAAAGCAATAAATGATTTCATACAAAAAAATAAATTACAACCAATTAGCAAAACAAAAATAATATTAAATTATATCAATTAGAAATGAAGAATTTGTTAACTCCAATTACTTTAGGAAAGTTAAATCTCAAAAACAGATTCATTCTTGCTCCCATGACTAGAATGAGAGGAGAACTAGATGGTACTCCTACTGATATTATGGGTGAATATTTCAGCTAAAGATCATCGTTTGGACTTATTGTTACTGAAGCAAGCTTTATAAATCCTTATGCAAACACATATCCAGGTAATTCTAAGATATTTTTCTTTTAAATAAAAAGTAAATTTATAAATTTAATGAATAGGAAATGGAGCTCTATTTAATGGTAAACACCTTGAGGCATGGAAGAGAGTTGTAGAAAAAGTCCATTAAAATGGTGGCAAGATTTCTATTTAGCTTTATCATGTTGGCCGTTCTGGTAATAAAGCAATTTTGGGTGCTGAGTCTGTAGCTCCCTCCCCAATAGCTATTAATGGAATAGATTTTTTGACTTAAAAGCCTTATGAAACACCAAAAGAACTCACTAAATCTTAGATCTAATAAATATTAGAGGAATTCCATAATTCTGCTGTATTAGCTAAATAAGCAGGATTTGATGGTGTCCAACTTCATGGTGCTAATGGTTATTTAGTCGACTAATTCCTTAGAGATGGAACTAATTAAAGAAAAGATGAATATGGTGGAAGTGTTGAAAATAGAAGTAGATTCTTACTTGAAGCTGTTGATAGACTTATTGATGGCTTCAGTGCTGAAAATGTTAGTGTAAGAGTTTCTCCAACTGATAGATTTAGTGATATGTATGATTCTAACCCTCTTAAGCTTTTATCCTATCTGTTACCTCAGCTTGATAAGAAAGGACTATAATTTGTTGAAGTAAAAAGACATGGTCCAGTTGATCCAAAGAAAGAAAAACCTGGTAGATAACTCCCAGATGAGTAGGTACCTAATTTTTATGAGACATTAAGACCTTTATTAAAGAAGACAGCATTTGTAGGAAATACTGGAGTTTCTATAGAAGAAGGTACAAAATTAGTACAGTAAGGTACTTTAGATGCTGTTGCATTTGGATACTTAGGAATTTGTAATCCTGACTTACCTCTTAGAGTTTAGAATAACTATCCTCTCAATTTGAAAGCTGATCAAAACACTTTTTACACAGGTGGAGCTAAAGGATATACTGATTATCCTGCATTTAGATAAGAAAACAGCTAACAAGCTGTTTGATAATATAGATAACTAATTAATCTATTTCATGTATTTGCATCTCAAATTTATTTTAGCAGCTGTTCAAATTACTTGTTTTGAATTTCAAAATTAAACATTTTTTCAAATTAAATAAATTAAAAAAGATTTATTTCTCTTATTAAAAAATTAAATTAGAATTTTTAACAAAAAAATTTAATTATAAATTAGTTGCCATTCTCAAAATAAATTAATTTTTTGCTGGCAAAAATTTTCTCTTTAAAATTTAGTTAAAAAAAATTTTTTGAAAATAAATAAAAAAATTTAATAATTATTCAAAAAAACTTGTTATATATTGATATCTGATAAAATATTTACAAGCAATCATAAAAAATAATCTGAATGTAATTTATGTTATTTTTAAAAAGAAAATACATATTTTTGATGGCAACACTATAACTTTCTCACTATCTTTTTGATATCAATAGTGAGATTATTTTATGTTACTCAATATTTTTAATTAAATGAAATATATAGATGTAAATTTGTTTGCTTTGGTTGAAAATAGAAAATGAGTTAGTTAGAAAATAAAGAAATACAAATTCTATAAAATATAGCTAAAATATTATGTGAGGTAAAACAAAATTTTGTGATAACAAATTTGAACGCAGGGAGTGGTTCATTTGGAAAATGTTTGTTTGTGGAAGACAGATAAGATTCATATAAAATTAAGAAATATGCTATTAAAGCTCAAATATTAATAGATCCACATCTTTAAATTATAGATAACTAAAAACTTCAAAGTTGTTAAGAGGAGGCTTAAATTCTTAGAGAAATAAAACATAAAAATGTAGTAAAAGTGTACGAAGATTATTAAATAAAAAATTACCATTTTATTGAAATGGAGCAGTGTGATTGTTCACTTCAAAAATGGATTGAATCATAGCAAGGCTCTTTGATACCTTAGAAGCAGTTCATTCATTTTGCAAATTAATTACTAGATGGGGTAGAATATATTCATAGTCTTAACTATGTACTTAGAGATCTTTCGTTAGGAAACATCCTAATATGTTAAGATGGCACATTAAAGCTTTGTGATTTTGGGTTAGCTAAAAAATTTAAGCCTGAAATGGAAGAGCAGATGCTGCTAACCAAAGGTTTCAAAGGGGCAGCCTTTTATTATCCCCCAGAGATATTAAATAGTAAAGATGAATTTCTTTATTCTTAAAAGGGAGATATTTGGGCTATTGGAGTATGTCTTTAGGTGATTGGAGGAACAGACTTTTCTACATCTTATTTGGTGACAAAAAAGATTAATATTGCTCCAAAAGTTGATGAGGAATGCAACAAATTAATTTAATTTATTCTTAATCAAGATAAAGATAAAAGACCAAGTATTCCTATGATTAGATAGTTTATATATGAAAATCTGATTCTAAGGTAAAATTCTATTTTTTATTTACAAAAATAATAACTTTTAATACAAAAAGTAAATAGCAAGTAGAAGAAGAAAAATAAGATAAAATAGATTATGCAGAAAGATATAAATAAATTGAATTCGATTATGAAAATGTTATAGAAATTGAACATAATTGTATAAAAAGCATATTAGAATATCCTTAAAACGCAGTGAATCTAATTAAATTAGGAGAGATTTACTTGAACTATTACAAAGATTTGTAAAAATCAGAATTATTTTTTAAAAAGGCATTGCAAATTTAGGAAAATGACATTGATGCTTTACTTGGATTAGCTTAGACTGAGAATTTAAAGATCTTTTTTTAAATTAAAAATAACACCGAAGAAGGTTAAATTATAAATATCCTAAAAATGTGCTTAGATCTAAGTTAAAATAAATATTGGAGAGTGAAGTTAGTTGCTTCTTAGATTTACTATTACTAAAGAGACTTTTTAAATAGTTACAAATATGCTGAAGAGTGCTTATAGCTGAATCCATAAATCACCTTAGCTAGATTATTGAAATTTGTTTCATAGGCTTACCAGACTTTTGATCCTCAAAGCATAAAAAAATCAACATTAGAATGCGAAAATATAATTAAATTGAATAATTTTAACAACAACTATTTAGCTTACTACCTGTTAGCAAGCCTATACAGGTCAGCATAAAAATATGAGCAATCAATTTAGATATACTAGAAATGCATTAAATATACTAAAAATGATATCAAAATATTAGCTTATCTAAGTATGTTGTACAATGAAACCAATTAAAAATAATTATCCCAATACTATGAAAGCCAAGTTGTGCTCCTAAATCAAAATTTTACTAAAAAATTACAATAAATGAAAAAATATATTTGAGTTAGCAAAATAATTTTTAAAATAATATCATTTGAGTCATATAAAAAAGAAGATAAAATTTACTGTAAATTTAATAATAAACAAATACGTAACTTTTTATTATCAAATAAATACTAATAAGTATTTAAGTTTTTGTTAAAATGAAAAATAATGGAGGACTTAAGAGATTTAGATATCAGTTTTTATTCATTTTATTTAAAAATAATTTAAAAAATAAATATTAAAAGTTAAACTATTTAAAAAAGAAGACAAAATTTATAGCAAGATTTTATTATTTAAATTAACAATTTCATCAATTTAATTATTTTTAAAAGATGTTCATTATTTTCTATATCTAATAAATACTCAATATGAAGTTTTTTTAATCGATTAAATAAATTAATCTAATTTAAAATTATTAAAATTTTAGCTCTTTAAAAAACAAGATAAAATTAAATTAAGAATTTTATGAATTTGATTAGAAATTAAATTGTAATAAATAAATAAATAAATAAATAAATAAATAAATAAATAAATAAATAAATAAATAAATAAATAAATAAATAAATAGATCGCTTTTTGTTATCAAATAAATTCTATGTATTTGAAGCTTTTTGTAAAATTTTTAAATATTTTAAAAACTGTTGAGATTAGCATTAAAATTTTTATTTTATTATGATTAAATAATTTATACTTTGCTCATGAGGAAGAAAAATAATTAAAAATTGACATCGAAACAGTGTAATTTTTAAATAGTTTCTCACTATTAAACAAAAAAATAATTCAGGTATTAAAGTGATTAGAATAGAAACTTTAAAATAAAAAATTTTTTTTTTTTTCTTTATTAACAAAACAAAGTTATTTATTAGATGTTTACTCTGATTAATAATAATAAAACTAAGATTAATTTAAAGCAAATAAAAACAAAAAAAGAGGAAAAGAAATTTAGCTATTTAAAAAAAATAACCATGATTTTTTGAAAAATATAATTGATATATTAAGCTATTTATTTTATTTACAAATATATAAATTATAATAAATTTGTTATAATTAAAATAAGAATATATAGTTGATAAATATTTACATCAAAAAAGAATTAACGGACCATTCACTTTATTAATTAATTTAAAGAATATTTATTTATTTAGAACTAATTTTTATTTTTAAAGATAATTAATTATTTTTAACTTATTTGATTTATTATTTTGAATTCAATTTATGGATTAAGATTGCTTATGAGTAGGTTTGTTCATTATGTTGTTATCTTAAAATTAAGGTATATTTAAAGGAATGTTGCTGCTAGTTCCTTAACCCTAATCAGGTGTTGTCATTAATATTTATTGTTCTAAAATAGGTTTGAAACCAGAATTATGCTCCTCTATATTTTGATTAGAGTTTTCATTTATTGAATTTAGCTTTTAAGGAGTTTCTGATCTACCAGGAGTTTTTAAATTATTGTTTTAAATATTTAAGTCTTTTAAATTTTTTAACTCCGTATTAAACCTATTTAGCTTGAATTTTGAAGTAAAAATAAGAATTATTCCTATAATCAAACAAGCTATCAAATAGCCCAACATAATATAAGTTTATGATTTATTTTATCCCTGTACAATAGCCCCAAAAACAGTTATACAAATAAATCCAAATATAGAAGATGTTCCTAGCAAAAATCCTTATGCACTGCCCTCTCCTATTGGGAAAGCAACTTCACATGCATATTCATATGTAGTGCTAACAAGAGGTTAGTATCCACCTCCAAAAAGAGATACAAATAAAACTAATATGACCCTACTCTCTAAGTTCAAAATACCAATTATAATTGCTACATTAATAAGCATAACTATGGCTAAGATTATTGTTGTTGTTTTAAATTTCTTATATTTTCTTAGCAAAGGAGCATTAATCGCAGATCCTATTATACCAGTTACAACCATACCAGCTGCACAATAGCTTGTATCAGTTTAGTTAAAGCCCCATGGTTAAATTGCAAATGAAAAAAGAGCAGCAAGTGCAGAGGTATTTCCCACAAATAACATAGAAGCTACATTCAGTTTTAAATAGGCTCTGTTCTTTATCAATCCTATTTTATATATTTAAAATTGTCAATATCTTCCTTAAAATTAAATTTTTAAAAAATAATTTTTTAATTTAAACTCCAAAGTTATAAGAAAGCTATTACTTCTTTGTATTACATATAATAAAGAGAAATTACATTTATAATAATCAAAAGTTTAAATTTTAAATTTAAAAAAATCAACAATCTCAAAAAGAAAATTTAAGCGTTAGTTCAAAAAAAAAAAAAAAACCTAATAAATTAAAAATAATTTTGAAGACTCACAAAAAAAAAAAAAATAAATAAATTTATTAAGAATTTACCTTTAATTGCCTCTTTATAATTTTCTCTTTGAATTGTAGAAACAAAACTAGGTGGTTTTGCTGGCTTATTTCTTAAGAAAAGCAAGCTTAAACCTGCGCAGACTAGAACTATTATTAGCTCAATAATTAGAAGATTCATCATCAGATCTTTACCGTCTTAAAAATTTTCAGAGTGGTCAGTTTTGTAATCATATCCAGTAAAATAAAATCCAGGCAACAAGACACCTATGATACCATTGCAACTAGTTATAATAGTGGATATAGTGGTGATTTGTGGTAGGTCTCCTGCATGAAACCAATTAGACTAAAATCTACACTTGGCATTAAATATTAAAGGACCTCCCATACCACAAAAGATACAGCTTAATAAGACGTAACCCCAATTAAATTTAATCAATAATCTAAGACAAAATCCTATAGTAGTAAGAATAACACCTATCTTAACAGAAAAAGCTGCTCCTCTTTAATCAATTATGTAATTTGCTAAAAGAGACACAAAAGGATAAAGTAGCGAGTAAAATGAAAGATTGAGAGAAACCAAAAAGGGATCTAAATCGTAAATTTTAGCAACTTGGGCGCCTATTGTTTAGAATGTGTAAATACTCAGAGAATTTGACAAATCGCTTACTATATAAAGAAATAATTAAACAAAACGCCAAGGGCTCAAAGAATATTTATGATTTGTGAGGGCTTCTAGTTCTTTCTATGTTTTATCTACTTCGCCATCTTACTAAGATTGAAAATCACTTCTGTTGGAAGCAGACTGTTATTGAAAAATAGTTGGAGGATTGGACGTAGGTGCTTTGTTGATCTGCTGTGAATTGGTATTAGCTAATTAATTTTATTGGTCATCTAAACTTTCGCTTATGCTCTAAATTGGACCTATGAGAGGGACAACTTAATTTAATTTATAGCTAACTTACTCAGTAGTCTTCTGAGCTTGATTATCCTCTATTTTGTTCATTTTTATATTTCTTTAAGCACTTGTATTAAATTATTATAATTTTCTTGTTGGTCTATTGAACAAGTAAACTTTTAAGTGCTTTTTAATAATTTATTGAATTATATAATCAATTATTGAATAAAAGCTAATCTTTTAGTAGGTCTTTTTGGTTTTTATGGTATAGATGATAAATAATTATGCTAATGTTCTAAGAAAATTTTAATTTAACACAATTTTTAATTCATTCATTATGAGAAAGTAAATTTCTACTTACTTTATTTTAATTACAATAATACAGTATCTATCTACAATTTATCAAAGAAGTCAATCCATAATTACTTTTTAATTGATGTAACTAAATATCCACTCTACATCTTTTCTCAAAATTAAAAGTTATGTATTAACAAATAGAACCAATTTTAATTATTTCAATAAATTTAAAAAATATATTATCAAATTAAAATAATTCTTATAAATTTAATTAAACAAATAAGAAAATTAATTATATATTTAAATATTAAAAGGCAACAAAATATTTAAAAAATGTAATTATCTCAACTCAAATCTCAAAATAAAAATTAAAAAATATAAAAATAAATTTTAAATTAAATTTATCAAAATTATTATGAGAATATTTTCATTATAAAATTAAAAGAAAAGATAATAAATTAGTTAATTTAAAACTCACAATAATTACATAAATCATAAATGATTTTTAATTTTTTTTATTTAAATATTAAAAACTGAATATGTCATTTTATTTTGATGACTTTAATTGTTTTTTAACTCATTTGATCGTTTATTTGTTTATTTATTGATTTAACTGTATTTCTTATTTACTTATTTATCAGCAATAATTATTAAACTTTTTAATAAAACAACTTTAACATTGTTAAAAGCCTTTATAAAATACTTCTTATCTTTTTCCACAATCACAAATTTAATAATTCTTTGAATTTAATAATTTATTTTTATATTTGAGCAAGTTAGCTTCAAACTCTTTATTCTTCTTTTATATTTCTTCAATTTATTATTATTATAATTATTATTATTGCTACTAATGCAATTGTTCAAGGGCTTATTTTTATAAATCAATTTATGATTCTTAGAAGTTATCATTTTGTTGGATAGTTTATAGATCTTTTTGCTAAAGCTCGTTTTGTTTTAGTAGAAGGTTATCTTATTCTTAGTTTTATATCAAGGCTTGTTCATTTTACTTTTATTCTTCTTATTAATTTTGTTAATTGACTTTAGGTTGTAAGCGGTTGCAAGTTTAATCAATTTATTCTTAGTTACTATTTAAGGTAGTATCTTGTTAAGTAAAAAAATTTAATTATTTTTAAGGCTAAAATAGTAAGGTTTCTGATAAATTATTTTCATTTTGACTTTGACTGGAATTATCTATAAATTAGCTAGTACCTCTTTTAGATTATATTATACAACTAGATTTAGCTTACCTATTTTATTGATGCATTTAATCAACGTATTGGACCTCATCAAATATTATTAAAAAAAAAGGATTTTAATTATGTATTAATCCTGTTTATTGCTTTTATTAATTGTTATCTATTAGATTCTATCTCAAATTATTATCTTAATTTCCTTCTGGAGATTAATTGATATTATATTTTTCTTATTTCATTTTACCAACCCTACAACACTTAAAAGTAATCAAATAACATATATAGCTACAAAAATCTTTGAATTTTTACCAACAAGTTGACTTGATAACTTAGTTCTTTAATATCTTAGGTATTAAAACGAAGTATTCTTACTAATTAATAAATAAATTTGGATAAAATTCTAAGGGTAAAAGATTTTCATAATATTCTTCTCTTAGTTTCTAATATATTTCATTTGAGCTTAGGCAAATTTATTTTTTTTGTTTTATTTTATTTTATTTGAAAAATTCATATGCTATTTTTTAAAAATTTTGTTCAAATGATTTGCAAATATTACTAAGCAACTTAATAATATATTTATTATCTAATTTTTATTCTAAATTATTATTAATAATTTTTTCAAATTCTTCTAACATTTCTTTAAAATTGTTTTATTCTTATTTACTGCTGATAATGCTGCTGCTAATTTCATCACTTTCTTTTTAGAAGAATGGTTCTTTGAACTTACCAAAAATTTATCTTGATTTATTATTATATTCTTTTTATTCTTTTTTTTCAGCTCTGCTATTATAATCATTTGTTAACTAAATTATGTATTATATCATATTAACAAAAGTTAATGATACTATACACTAAAAGGGATTATTTGTTTTAACATATTCATTATATTTATTAAATTAATTTACATTTTCAACTAAATTATAAGATTATTCATATTTTAATTAATCGATGGGTATTGGTTTTGTTTCTTAGTAATCTCTTTATTCTAAGATAATGTTAAAAAATGGCTGACTAAAATACACATCAACTGCATCATTACATTTTTTAATTATGATAAATGGAATAACTTAATCTGTTTACTCATTTTCTTTTGAATCTTATTATGTTTCATATTAACTTGGATAAAAAGTTTGAGAATTATTTTCATTTTATTCATAGATGATGGTTATACAGACATTAAAGCTTTCAGAAAAATACTGAAGTATTTAATTCATGCTATTTTCTTCCAATCCTTCTTTTAAATCTACCTTTTTCAATTTTTAAATAAAAAAGGAAAGAATATCTAATTAGCCTTTTTAAGACGATAATAACTTGACTAGCTGATTAAACCATGTATCATACATCTAATTTTGTTTAAATAAAAGCTAAACTAGAGATTAAAAAATATTCTAGCTAAGTTCATTTTTAGAAAAAACAAGACTTTATAAAAATGGTTGTGCTTCTGAAGTAATTTAATATCTTTAATTAAGAATTAATATAGAAGCAAGAGCACCGCTAACACACAAATGATTTTCATTAAATTTCATTCTATCACAATCTGTTTTAAAAGTTAATTATAATTTTTTGTGATAGAAATTTTTAAGAAACTCCTCTGAAAATTAATTTTAGTCAGTACTTATTTGATTGTAATGGCTTAATTCTTGAATATAAATAAAATTATTATCATCATATTAATTTTCATCCTAATTCTTATTAAAAGCAAATGGGTTATTTATTTTAAACTCTACCTTTACCAAATATTCGTTATCTTTATTATTACTAAAAAATGATTATTTCCTCTATCTATTTTATTCTGTATTGTTTTTCTCATTTAAACCATTTAGATATAGAGTATAGCACACTTTATTGTCCTATAACTCCATTGAACTCGATCCTCTAACTGAATTCATCTAATATATTGTTTTCCTATTTTTGTTATTTCTAATAAACTAGTTTTAAAATTATTGTATCTATTTTTGTCTATCTTTTTAAATTAAATTGCAAATATTTTAGATACTCACTCCTAAATAAATTAATTAACTTTAAGAAATATTAAAACTACACATAAAATATTTAATTAATATATGTATTTTTACATAATCGCCATAATACTTATTAGAATATTTAATAGAGTTTGCTCTCTTATCTTCTTAATTTTTCAATAAATCATATCTTCAGAGTATCTTTTTAATCTTTCGTACAATTTTAGGGACAATAAAGAAAAGGGAGTAAATATTATTGATTTTTGATATTTATTTATGTAATATATATTTTTTAAAATTGCCATATGTTAATGAAATTTTATAAATAATTATCATTTAATTGAAAATTATAATTAAAATACAAATAATCAATAGTGATAAAGCAAACAAATTAAAAATTTACAGTATTTAAATTATTTTATTTCAAATAAAATTTTAGATTTATATCCATAATTTTGTTTTGAAAGTTATACTACTCAATTTGTGATTATAACATCTAATGATAATAATTTTACAAAATGAAATCAAATATATTCAGAAAAAGCTTCTTCAAAACATAAAAGACAATATTTTTAATTACCTCTATATTATATAAATACTTCTTAATTATATTCACATCTAGAGCACTATTCTTACTTTTATTATACTTTGCTAAAGTCCAAGCTCTTAAATTTCTAAAAATAAAATTTATTATTAATAAATGAATGTAACAAAATTAAATTTTACTTAATCACCTACTTAGAAACTATTTTATTTTGGATCTTATATTTCTAGAGTATGTGATTTATCTGCGTTGTTAAAGGAAAACTAAAATCCCTACTACCTTAGCATATCTGTTGATATATTATTATTCATACGCAAGTTGGATGTATTGATTTCTTTGTTGATTCTATCAAAAATATCTTGAATTACATTTTAAAGAGGCTACTAGTGATTTTATGTCTAAAAAATATAGAAATCAGCGATATTTTTCTATAATTTTTTATCAATTTAGATATCAGCTTCCATAGCTTTCTATATTTATGAATCTTTTTTAATACCTTTAGTAACAAAATGAATATCTAAATATAGAGCAATCCTTATTTAATCCTATAATTATAGCTACTTTTTATCTTTGGTCTCAAATACTATTTTTTAATACACCTATCCCTAGTTAGTAAAGTCACTAACACTTTTAAAAACAAGCATTTCCTTATTTTTTATGAATTATTATTTGTTTAGATATCAAAGTTGTTATTTATTCTAATTTTAATTAATTAAAATTTATGCACAAGGATAAATCAGCCTATCTTTGTGTGTATGTATTTAAATAAATATGGAGTTTTATTTACTTAAGATTGATATTATACTATTATTTATAAATTTATTTTAAGTAAAATTAATATGTCAATTATTTAATAAATAGTAAAAATGAAAATGGAAGAAATAGAATGAAATAATTATTCAAAAAAATATATTTATTCTGAGTAATTAGAATATCTATTATTTTTATTTTAATAATTTACTTATCTTTTAGTTAAACATAAAAATTTTTTATAATTTAAACAATATCAAGTAAGAATTAAGAAAATTAATTAAGAAAACTATTGATTAAAGTAATAAAAATAAATACAATCATCGCATCTAAGCAGTATATATCTTCTAAGATCATGGAAGACAAATAAGAAGAAATTTTTAAAGAAATATATCAAATATTTTATGATAACATACATTATTCTTCATAATATAATACTATTAACATAACGAAATATGATTTTTTAATTTCAGATCTTAAAAACAATCTAATTAAATAAAAATAATTACTATTTACATTTTCTTCAATGAAGAATGAAAGACTTATTAAAATCTAGGTCTTTAAAGCTTATTAACTGTAAATATTATTTAAAGATGCTATAAATAGATAGTAGGTTTATAAATTGGGTAATATTTTTCCTTTTAAAAAAAATGCATATGGTTTATTGAATAAAAAAGGTAATAATGGACAAACAGATAAGCCTGAAAGATGTGAGCTATTAGAGTAAATTTAAAAGATTTTGGAAACAGAAGAAGAAGAAAGTTAAATAACTTAAATAATTAATGAATAAATAAATTTGCTTTTGTTTGATGCTAACTTTAAGTTTATTAAATAACTTCAAACCACACAGGATGAATTATTTGTATAAAAAGCTAATTTGATTCACTACTTTAGTGTAGAAATAGTAAGATATTTATCTTTTAAATAATTTGAAATTGTGTTTAAGTAAGAACTTTATATGAGCGATTAGTTAAATATGAAGATTTGACATATTATTAAAGATAATATAATTAAATATGAAAATTCCTTCTGTAATTAAAATAAAAATATGCCTTCTTTAAAATTAAGTTTAAGAATATTAAAAGGTTGATTGATTTTATTAGATTAGTTTTATCATCACTAAAGAATTATTGAATTTTTAGAGATTATAAAATAAATGAAACAAATAAATTTGATTTAAAAATATTTCAAATAAAACAAACTCGAATCTTTGATTATTTTGACTAAATAGAATAAAAAAAGCTCATATGTCTCTATTAATTGATAAATTATAGTCTAAAAAAGGAATCTTAATTTAATTTTTAATATTTTCATTATTATTAGAAATCATATTTATTAGTTTAAATTATAAAAAAATAGTAAGAATAAGATTAAAATAAAATTTAAAATGGGTCTCAAGACAAGAATGCTGGTACTTTGGTAAATATTATACTTTTAGTTAACCTATTTATTAATTAAATATTAAATATATTGTGCAGATGATTTAGAATGATATTAATATGGTTGATGAAATTTTAAAAAAATATTAAAGTGTAACCTAAATTTAATAAGGTTTTAAACTTATTTATATTTACTTGTTTAAATATAGGGATTACCTATATAAAGGTAATATGAGATTTAAAATAAAAATGATAATAATTGGGTAAATATATTATTTTTTTAATCAATTATTAATTGAATATCTAATTTATTTAGTAAAAGAGAGCAGGTGATTTTAATTAATCTGATGAGATTAAAATAAACTAATAGAGAGTATTTATTTAGAATTTAGCTTAAAATTTGTTTACCATCACTTTTATAAACATAGACATAATCAGAGAATAAGGTGAATTTAAATAAAGAACAGAATGAAAAAGTAATTAATATTTTGAATTAAATTATAAATAACTAAACATTGATTATGATTTAACTTTCATGATAAAGCAACATATATATTTAAATGATTAATGAATATTTGAAAATAAGAAGTGTTTCCAATTATTTTTTTTTATTTAAATAGGAGAAATATCACTCTGAAAATTAGTAAATTGAGGATACTTATGATCCATAATGTTAGGTATTTATTTACTTTTGACATTATAATTTAACTGATTTTTATATTGCTTAGCATATAAAATTAATTGAGTTTGGTAATTTAAATCAATGTGGTTTAAATAATAGAGATTATTAAAATGAATCTAAAAAACAGGTAATTTAAATTTATAAACACTGGATATTTATTTATAAAGGATTTGGTAGATAAATAATTAGATAAAACTAAATAAAGTAAACTAGATAGTAGCTTTTATCAAACTCTAATTCTATTTTGAAATGTTTCATTTATTGAATAATCCTAAAATTAATTTAATTTTTAAATTAAATTTTTTATTTTAAGTTATTTTTAAGATTAATTTTTTTAATTAATTAGTAAAATGCCAAATAGAAGAGGCATACAGATCCAACTTTTGTAAATATTTTATTTAATTATAATTTTTTGCTTATTTAAAATTTGTAACTTTATAGATGCAAAATGAAAATTTAGAGAATGATCAAGATAATTCTATATAAATTGACATAGAGTAAATGAATGATAAAAAATAATTACAAGTAAATAATTTATTTAAGAAAAATATAAATTATTTTGAAAATATAAAAAGTAAAGATAATTTAAATAAATTATGAAAGAAGTTGTTGATGAATATGACATGAAGTTAATACAAAATTAGTAAATGATTTTTGTTTTATTATTAAATAATTATTTAATGGTTTAGAATACTATGAAAAAAATAAAAGAATAATTTTAAGATTTAAATATTAAGATTTATTCTCTTCTTTATTTTAGTCTTATAATCATCACCATTATATATTTTATCTTTTATTTTTAAAAGGTAAAACATATGCCTTCTTTAGAACTGTATTTAAAAAGAGTAAAAAACTATTTTATTTTTTCAAAATAACTCATTATTTATTTTTAAATAAAAAGCAAAGTGTAGAAATTTTTTAATTCTTTCTAAGATATGAGCTAACTTATTAGCTAAGAATAGTAATAAATACAGAACTATTCATAAATGCTCGATTAAAAATTTAAAAGGTAAATAATTAATCAATTATTTTATAAATTTTAAATGCTTTGGTTATAATAATAGCTTCGAATCAGAAACTAAAATTTAAGTGAGCTCAATTCTTGAATTTATAAGTTTATTAATAACTAAGCTGAATAAATGTAGAAAAGAAAAATAAGAATCTGGACAATAACTGATTTTATCAAACAATAAAATTGTTTGTGACAGTGAAAAGTAATAAAATTTAATTTAATTTTTAGGTTAATTATTTTAATTTAAAAAATTAGCTTTTAAAAGTAATTGTAACAATTCATTTCAAAGGAATAGTAGTATATTGAATAAATAAGATAGTAAATTATTAATTATTTAGATCATTTCAAACTCCTTATTCTTATAATCCATATTTATTTTATTATGGTTACTAATTTAATAAAAAATTTTTGACTATTAAAAATTTGATTATTTTTTAATTTAATTCTTGATATAATTTAAATCGATAATTAAAACTTTAAATATCATATTGATAATTTAAGTTTATTATATAAAAATTTTTATTAATTAATCTCAATTCAAAAATACTCTTCTTATTAAACTAAAAGATTAAACATAAACAATGCAATTTTGACAAAATAGAATGAGGAACATTAAAACAGTATAATTGAACTAAATTAAAAAATCGTAAACTATTTTGCTGAAAAAAATTAAATGATATAATTAAATGAGGAACAAAAAAAAAAATATTAGAAAATATGTCATGAGTAATTATTATTTATTTAAGTTTTATTTATTTTTAAAGTATTTAATTGCATAATTGAAAGTTCAAATAAAAATTTAATCTAAAAT
This sequence comes from Tetrahymena malaccensis 436, assembly GCA_000231845.2. NCBI lineage: Eukaryota > Ciliophora > Oligohymenophorea > Hymenostomatida > Tetrahymenidae > Tetrahymena > Tetrahymena malaccensis. Next base: position 1,837,131 of record JH719946.1, on the reverse strand, counting down.
ATTTAGAAATAAAATTTATAAAAATAGTTATACTTAACAAATAGAAGGATTGTAAATGTAGTTGGAGGATTACAAAAAAAAATTAAATGAAAAAAATTAGGAGTACGATAATCTAAAATAAACATTTTTAGATGAGCAAGACTAAAAAAACAAATTATCCTAACAATATCAAATGTAATTTTTTTTATTTGAAGTTTTTTTAAACATCTAGCTAAAAGTTTAATATTAATTTAGAAAGAGTAATTAACTTAAATGATTGAATGAATACAATATGATAATTTTAGAAATTATATTCTTAATTAATTAATGATTGAATTACACTTTTATTTAATAGCTAAAAAAAAGATTTGATTGATTTAAAAATTTTTTTATCCTCAACTGATACATTAATTTTAACATTTTTATATTAAAGTTTATTTTAAATCACAAATTTTATTTTATTCTACTTTAATAATTAAAATAATTTACAATAGGATTTATTAGTAATATGAAAAAGCCAATCAGTAAAAAATTTTTATATAGAAAAACATTAATATTTAATTAAAAATATTAGGTAACTTTTGAATTAATAAAATATCATCAAATAAAGAGAAACAGAGTAAATATATAAATAAATTTTTAATTATTTATTTATCTAAAAAAATTTTTTGTTATTATAGTTTACAGAAAAAAGAATAAATTATCTAGGATAAACAAGATCAAATAAATATGTAAAAATTATTTTAAGATCTACATATTTATTAATATTAATATAACTCTCAAATATTTTTTATTAGATTAACTGAGAAAAAAAAAGCTTTAGAACAGTAAAATATATTAATTATGATATATTTTTATAATTAAAATTTTATTAAAATTAGACATATCACCAAATTAAAATTGCAAAATGAATCTGAGTAAAAAAATTATTTTTTTATCATATTTTATAATTAATTTTATGCTTATAGTCTACAGGAAAAAGAATAAAAAATTAATAATTACTTTAATTAAATAAATAGGTAAAAATTATTAAAATAATTTTTATATTTGTTAATACTTTTTAATTTATATATTAAAATATTTAATAATAGAATATCTGAGGAAAATATAAAATACAAAAGGTAAATAATACTAATAATTTTAATAATAATAAATTATTAATAATATATTTTTATAAACATTAGATAACTGGAAGAAGCTCTAATTATCATCTAATAAAAGGATGATGAGTAAATAAATATTTTTTTTATTAGCTTTTAAAATAAAATTTTATGATAATAGTCTATAGTAAAAGAAATAAACTATTGAAAATGACAAATTAAAAATAAATCGGTAAAATTTATTTTAATTTGATAGTTATTAATACTTTTTAATTAACAAATATAAATATTTAAAAATAGAATTTCTGAGGAAAATAGAACATTACAAGAGTAAAAAATAATATTAATTATATTAATAATAATAAATTATTAATATTGTATTTTAATTAACATTAGATAGCTAGAAGAAGCTCTAATTATCAACTAATAAAAGGATGATGAGTAAATAAATAATTTTTTTATTAGCTTTTTAAATAAAATTTTATTATAATAGTCTAAAGAAAAAGGAATAAACTATTGAAAATGACAAATTTAAAATAAATCAGTAAAATTTATTTTAATTTGATAGTTATTAATACTTTTTAATTAACAAATAAAAATATTTAAAAATAGAATTTCTGAGGAAAATAGAACATTGCAAGAGTAAAAAATAATATTAATAATAAATTATTAATATTGAAATTTTTAAAAATATTAGAGAGCTAGAAATATCGCAAAAAACCATCTTATAAAAAGATGATGAGTAAATAAATATTTTTTTCTATTATTTATCATTTTTCTATTATTAAAATAAAATTTTAACATAAAAAGATTATAGATATTAAGAAATGAAGTTCAAACCCTTTAACAAAAAGTTAATTACTTGAATTAAGATTCTCTACAATTGATGAAATCTAAATTAGAGAAAACTAGTAAAAATGTTAAAATTTGTTCTGTCTGCAATATAAATACAGTAAATGTATTCTTAAATGGCTTTGAAATGTGCTCTACTTGCTTATAAAAAAAATTATTTAGTTATGCATGAGAAATAACTTCAACTAATTTATGTGATACTTAATATTTATTTATTTATTTTGGCTCATTTTATTTTGTATTTAAATCTTAAAATCAAATTAATAAATAAATTATATACCTTAAATATATATTCACTTTATTTCAATAATAACCACCCTACCTTACACATTTTTTTTCATACAAACTCACTCAGTGGTTTGACTGGAATAAAATAGGGTTGCTTAGTATAGAAATGAGGAGATATATTATAATAAATTAAATAAAAAAATATAATTTAATAATAATATGTGTAAAATTGTATAGAATTTGAGGATTAATTGCTATATAAACATATTATTTAACATAATTTATGCTTTTTTTATTTTTTTTCTTCCAACAAGCAGAATTTTATTACCAGAAATTGCAATAATTACAAATTATATATTTAATCATTTTCAATAATATTAATTAATTAAATAAATATCAAATAAGTATATATTAAATCTTTTCATTTAGTTTTGTTTCGTTTGATTTCAAAACATATATATTATAAATAATGAGATCTATATCTATCTTTTAGTAATCTTTCTTTATTTTAATTGAATAAAATAATTAATTCCATTAACTAATAAAATAAAGTGTTTTAATTAATCCATAGAAGGCGTTAAAGCAAGTAAGGAAAAATTTAAATAAGATTAATAAATTAAAAAATATAATATTTAAAAAGGTTTTTAATTTTTAAATTGAGACATTTTTCTAATTTAAGTGTGCAAATTTGAAAAAAAATACAATGATACCTTAACTTACTGAGCATGGTATATGATGAATCAATAACTAAATTTATTTTTGTATAATCTAAAAAAGTATCTAATAATTGAAAATAAAAATTTTCTTTCAATTGAATTCTATATTTTATTTACTCATTTGCTATAGCAATAATAGAAAATTGAAAAACCCCTAAAGTAATGTCTATAATAGAAAATGAATTTACTCTAAATAACAAGTTTGAATATAATTTGTAAATTGATGATTGAGTGTTTTTAAATATCATAGAAGTTTAAAGCCAGGAAGTAAAAAAAAGTTTAAAATACTTCCTTTCAAACTATTGGTTTTTACGATAAAACTCTTCTTAATATCTTTTTCTATCGTTTTTTAATTTTTAGAGGTGTTTTAGAAAAGTTAACACATTATGAGTTAATATACTAATTTTAACATATCTTATTTTTAAAAATATACTAATATATTAAGTTGATTACTGATTGACTTAAAACTTTCTTTTTTTAATTAAACTCATATAAAATTATTTTCAATTTTAAAAATTTAACTTTTTTAACTAATCACATATTTAATAAATTATTCCCTCATTTGGATTGTTTTATAGACTAGATTTTATAATACAGGTAGAAAACAAAAATGAAATATGGCGAAATCTTTGAACAATATTTAGAAAAAGTATTTTTTATTTATTTAATGATTTCAAAATGAATATATAAAAATGGATAGTAAAAAAAAATAATTTAGTTCGAACTCAGTTGTTCAAGCATATAAAATAATAAGTAACCCCTACTTAGATATTATTTTTCATTAATAGAAATAATTAAATACAAAATATTACATTTAATTTGGTGTCAGAATTTATTAATTTTCAGTTCGAATTAATTAGTTTTATCAGGAAGATTATTTAATGCTAATATTATTAAAGAGATATTTTTGAAATAATCAATGATTAAAACTGGCTCTAAATACTAAAGTTCGAAGTTATAAATATACTAAATAAAAAAATAAAAGAAAGCTGTAAAAATAGATTTATTTCATAAGATAGTAAATATAAGAATAATGAAAGTGAAATGTTTGTCCAGACGTATTAAATACAGTCGTAAAAAATCTGTAAAATAAAATAAATAAATAAATTAATTAAAAAATTGAAATCAAAATATTTGCTTAAAATGAAAAATCTCAGTACATTGTTGATTCTAGGATTAGTTATATGCTAAGTCTATTCCGATTGTGGTTATACTATTGGATTTGGTGCATTTAGCGGCTACTGTTATAATGATTGTATTGACTATCCAACATTATCTGAAGCTAAAGCTGCATGTGACAGCTCTGATTACTGTGGTGGTATTACCTTTAGTTAAAGTCCATATGGTGGTGGTGCTTCAACTAATGCTATTGGAAATGGGTACGGTTATCAACTTAGAGCCTCATATTCAGGAGGCCCATCTACTGTCAGAGAAACCACCTGGTTTAAATCTGCCTGCCCTGATCCTCATACTCCTTTCGAATACTGTGATTATAAAGAAGGGTAGGGAGTATTCTTAGCAGATTGTGTCCAAGGCTGCAAGGATTTCTCAAATTTAGATGATGCTCTTGCTGCTTGTAGAGCCGATCCTTCATGTGGTGGTGTAACTTTCTCCAGATCAGAGATTGGTGGTAGTGCTTCTACTAATGCTTTTGATGGTGTTTGGGGTTTCTAATTAAGAGCAGGATCTGTTTTTGGTGTTTCACAATGTGGTGAAAGCTCATGGGTAAAGTCTTAATGCCCTGTTTCTTAAGTTTAAGGAACTTACTGCAACTATTCAAAACAATCTTTTCAAAAATTTACAAATTTAATCTAATCTAGTTCTTTTGCAACTGAATCATAAGCTTTGACTGCATGTGACTCAACTCCTGAATGTGTTGGTGTTGTTTACAGCTAGGAAGTTTTCTATATGGCTACCGGCTCTTCATCTCCTAGCATTACTAACGATATTGCTTACACAAAAGGAACATGCAATGTTGTCCCCTATGCTATTCTCTTTAAAGGATGTAATTTCAGTGGTGAATAGATAAATCTCACTGCAAATATTTCTTCAATCGACTTAAAATAATACAAGAGTTTGTATATTCCTGCAGGCAAGTCCGTTAGATTTTACTCTAAATCACATTACAAGGGTAACAACAATGTTTATACAAATTCTGTCTACTGCTAAGGATCAGGTTTTGGTACTTCCTCCTTTATTCAAAAGGCTTACTAATAGGATTTCACTTCAGAGTCTTCAATCTAAGTTAGAGATATGTAACCTATCAACAAGGTTTACAGAAAGATCAAACCTAACTAATACTGAAGTAAATAATAAAAATAAATAATATAAGATTATAGTTGATTATATTAAAAAATTCATAAGTTTCATTAGATATTTTATGTTTTTTTCAATTTTACACAATTGAAATGTTTTTACTTAACTTTCTAAGCAATAAAAGAAATAATAACTGCCTAAATTATGATAAAATATTTTTTGACTAATTTTTTTTAGATAAATTTTGATAAATTAAAAAAATCTTTTTGAATTTTTGTCTATTTAAATTATGTGATAAATATCTTCAATTGGTAATTATGAAGTACCAAAACTATTTAGAAAAAATTATTAGGGAATGAAATTTGTTTAAGAATTTATCATGGAAAAGAAGCTCTTTTTATATATGAATACTAATTAAAAGGCATTAATTTTATTTATCAATTTATTCAAATCCTTTAAAAATAAGTTCTAAGTTGTTGTAAATGAAATTTTAAAAATCTTTTGTTGGTTTTCTTCAAATTTCAAAAAAAAAATAAACAACATAAAAAATAGTTTGTTGGTTAATCAATTTATTATTTTTTAGTATTAACTAAACCCTCATATACTTACCATCCAAATCCCTCTACTCCTCTTCTAATTTTTTTCAAAGAGATCCTTAAATTCTAAATTTTGTTTTGAAGTTAGAAGATTATTTGATATTTCAAAATTATGTTGAAAATTAAAGTAATTCATAAAGCTGGTTAAAATGTATCTTCAAAATACAAAATCTTTTACCTCCTATTATTAGCTAATTTAAAAGCAGAGGTATCAAATAAATAAACTCTTAAGATAAATAATATGTTTAAAAAAGCAGTAATAAAAAAAATGATATCTCATTAAAAAAAATAAATTATATTAAAATTACTTTTTTTAAAATTAGATAATTAATAAGTTGATTAAGATCTTAGAAGGTAAGTAATGTTTATATTATTAATATATATACTAATTAAATTAAAACAAAAAAAATTAATTAATTGAAATAACTCATAATATAAAAAGCTAACATATATTTGTTTAAGCATCTTTTTCAATAAAAATTCAATAAGTATTATTTTAAATTTTATAAGCTTATCTTAGAATTTACTATTTTTTGACCTACTCGACATAAAAAATTGTTTACCTATTCCCGCAAATCATAAGAAAATGAAATTAGGTAAATTCATCATCTCTTAGTATCAACTTAAATTTTGTTCCATTTCTGAGAATAATATCAATTATATTTTATTTTTTCCTATGGATACTTCTTAGAGTTTGAATGTGGATTTACCAAATCACTTTTTAATAAGATATAAGTGATCATAAATATTTTTTATGGAATTCACAAAATATTATGAGATAAATTAAATTTTTTTATCTTTATTTAGTAACACAAAATCTGATATAAATTTTTGATAATCTAAATAAGAAATCTAGAAAGTAATCAAATAAGATGACAAAGGAAAAATAGGTAATTGATAAAATAAGAAATTTATATACCAGTTATAAGCTATAGGAATGCATTTAGCAGGTCGAAGAATAAAATTATTAAGAAGATTTTGAATTCTATTAATATCTACAGCTGTATAAAGGATTAAGCTTGTTAGAGTTAGGGTTTTTTAAAGATGGATTAGCTCATTTTGAATAATAGTTTTAATAAGCTCAAGAGAAAAAGGGTTAAAAGGTAGATACAGTAGATTTAATTATAAGAATATTTTACTAAATTTAAGTTTATTATATTGATGAATATAAAGCTGATTGTTAGAATGAAAAATTGAAAGATGTTTGCGACTTGTATAAAAAGCAAAATGAAAATTCGAATATATATCGCAATTCATTATACATGTTTGGAATAGGAGTTTATTAATTCATCAAAAACCAATATTTTTCTAAATAGACACGATGCCTATAAATTTTAGAAGAGGCTTTAGAGTTAGAAGATGAGTATAAATAAGATATTATGGTTTTCTTAGGATGGGCATACCTTATTATGGATAAGATAAAATAAGCAGAGAATATTACATAACAATTATATGATATAAATCCTTATTATCCTTCTGTAACTAATAATTTAGGAATATATAATCGAGTTTTAAAAAGAAATGAATTAGCTTTAAAATACTATCAAGAAGCAGAAAAATTATGTCCATAAAATAGTTGTATATTGGGAAATATAGGATACTTTTATTTGCATACTGAAGATAAGTAGAATGCATTAATTTATTATGAAAAGGCTTATAACATAAAACCTAGAACAAGTAGATCATGTTTATGCTTAGGTAAGATACTTTGTCAAATGGAACTTAAAGAAGAGGGTATAGAGAAATTCAAAGAAGGCATTGAAATAGACCCAGACTGGCCAGATAATTATGAGAATATAGCGTTGTAAATAGCTAGTACAGATTAAAAGGAGGCTACTAGACTTATTTAAAAATGCATCAGCTTGCGTCCTTAAGAAGGTCACTACTATTTATGTTTAGGAAACATCTAAATGATGAATTAAGAACTTGAATCAGCACTGGGTTATTTAAATAAGTGTTTAACATTTGAAAATAGAAATTATTTTTACAGCGAAGTCTATTTTTGTTTATCAGTATGCTATTTCTACCTAGAAGAATTTGAAGAAGCCCTAAAAAATATTTTTTTAGCAGAAAATGAATCTGTAAAAAGTAATGATTAGAGACAAGAATTTGCAATATAGATTATTGAGAGTGGTTAATTATCATACAAGTATATAATCAAGTAATTGACAAATATGTATGGTACCGTTTAAGATACTTTCTTTAAATATTCTACAGAGTTATCAGATAAAAACCTGTAAAACCTCTTTCTCTATCATCTCGAAATTTACAGGGCAACTTTACAAATATTGGCACAGTAAAAGTATATCTAACAACATTTAATATATCAATCTAATTTATCTCATTAGGATTTATATATTGATTGAATTATTTTATTTCAATCAATATAATTTTTTTGATGATTTTAATAATAATGTTTTCTGAAAATAATTTAAAGTTTTAGCTCTAAAATAATTTTCTTTGTAAAAATAAAAAATTTATTATTTATTTAAAAATATTTAAAATTGCTTTCAAAACAACTTAAAAAATTAAACAATATTTTTAGGAATTATCAATTAATTATACTATTTTTTAGTATTTAAAAACTAAAATAAAATTAAAATCATTTTTATGGATTGATTAATTAAATTGTATTAAGAGAATTGCTTTTATATTAAAACAATTAAATGAAAAATAGCTTAAAAAAATGTATATATATTTGTATATTCTTGACTTAGTTGGAAACGAAATGAATGAATGAATGAATATATGTTTAAAGTATAATTACTAAGTCATTTGATAATGAAAGATAAGAAAATAAGTCAAAAAATAATAATAAAAAACGGAGTATTCAATATACTGTCTGAATTATTTTCATTCATTATGAAGGTTGATTGATTAATGTAAATTAAAATTGTTTGTAAAGTAATATTGTATGAATAAAAGGTAAAAACGGATTAGCTAGGCTGAAGTTTGTAATTTAGATTCAAAGAATCGACTCAAAATTGATTAAAAGCATAAGATTTTGATTAAATACAGCATGCAATATTTATGTATTGGTGAATTAAAAAACAGAAATAATCGAAAAACAAAAGAAAAAATTAATTAAATTGATTATTTTATTTGCTCACTCTATAGTATGAGAAATTTGAGTTTATTACTTATTTTAGGATTAGCTATAACCTAAGTCTACTGCGGCTGTGCTTATTCAAATGGATATGGTTAATTCAGTGGCTCCTGTTACAGTAACTGTGTTGATTATGCCAAGTTGTCTGATGCTTTTGCTGCATGCGATAAGAGTGATAGCTGTGGTGGTGTTTCCTACAGTTATAAATCTATTGGTGGCAGTGCTGCTACTAATGCAATTGGTAATGGATGGGGTTATTAACTCAGAGCTTCAAAAACAGGTACTAAATCTCCCAACAAAGAAAACTCCTGGTTAAAGTCTACCTGTCCTGATCCTCAAAGCCCTTTCGATCCCTGCGATTATACTTAGGGTTAAGGTGTTTTCTTAGGTGGGTGCAATCAAAATTGTAAAGATTTCTCAAATTTGAATGATGCTCTTGCTGCTTGTAGAGCTGATACTACATGTGGTGGTGTTACTTTCTCCAGAAAGGATATTGGTGGTAGTGCTGCTACTAATGCTTTTGATGGTGTTTGGGGTTTCTAATTAAGAGCAGGAACCACTTTTGAACTTTCACCTAATGGAGAAAACGCATGGGTTAAATCTAAGTGCCCTGTCTCTTCAGTATAAGGAACTTTCTGCAATTATTCAAAATAATCTTATCAAACCTTTGGAAACTTGATTCAAGCTGCCTCATATGCTAGTGAATCTTTAGCATTAACTGCTTGTGATTCTAGATCTGATTGCACTGGTGTTCTTTAAAGTTAAGGAACATTCTACTTAGCTTCTGGTTCTTCATCTGTTAGCACTTCTAACAGTGTAGCTTACACAAGAGGAGCTTGCAACGTTATTGCTAATCCTATCCTCTTCAGTGGATGCAATTTCACTGGTGATTAAGTCTAACTTACTCAAGATATCTCAAAGATCGATTTGAGCAAATACAAGAGTTTGTATGTTCCTACTGGTAAGTATGTCAGATTCTACTCCTAAGAAAATTTCAAGGGAACTGCCAACGACAACAAGAACTCTATTTACTGCCAAGGATCAGGTTTGGTTTCCGCTTTCATCTAAAAGGCTCATTCCAATGGATTCTCTTTCGAAACTTCAATTTAAGTTAGAGACCTCGTTTCTGTCAATAAGATCTCCAGAAAACTTAAACCTAATCAAAATTGAATAAAATAATCACTGAGTAAAATATAAATAAATAGTTAGTTTTTCAGTGAATCAATAAATTTAATGAAAGAGTGTTTAGATATTTTATGTCATTTCTGTAATGCACTTAAAAATACTTTTTTTACTTCATCACTTAATCATTACTATATCGTTTTCTTTTAAAATTAATTTGCTTTTTCATTTTAAACAGACAAAAACTTCAATAAATGTTTTTACATTTTATTTTTAGAATTTAAAAAACTAATCAATTTTTTTGATATTATGTTAAATGTTTTTTATTTTTAATCAGGTATTTTTGCATAAATTTTATGATTTTAATTTTTTAATTTACTTAAGATGAAAAATAAATAAATAAATAAAAAATGATGATGATAAAATATCTCGAAATATTTTTAGATTTTAATAAATTAAAATGATATTTTTTTATTAATAAATAAATTCATTTTTTTGAATTTCAAAAACTTTAATTTGATATAATTTTGTAAAAATAAAATGAAAAAATTTATAAATCAAATAAGTCAAAGATGATTTTTTGTGAAGTCAATTTAAAATTTTAAATAAATATTTTTTAATTATTTTTTAACAAATAAAATATTTATTTTAATTCACTTTGTTTGAAATTAATGAGTAAATTTAAAAATATTTAAAAATAATTAGCCAAATTATGTTTATTCGAGTCACATGTGATATTTTAGTGATTTTAATAAAATTTGAATTAATCTAATATTTAAATTTGTAGAATTATGTTTTTTGTTTACAGATTTTAATAAGAAGCGATAATACTTTGTTTTGGATGTGCTTTTAAGAAATAAATACTTATTTATGTATGTAAAAAATAAATTGATAAATATTTATTTACTAAATAGTAAATAAGTTCGTTAGTCTAAGTTGATTTTTATTATATTTAAACAAATATACAAATATGATTTGAAAATAATAATTTACATTTAAATGGTAGAAGAATTTGTTTTTCTTTGTTTGTATTGATTAGAGCAAATTTTATTATTTGCTTATCAACCAATAAATAATTTAGTCGATCGTTCAATTTGCAAAATTGTATATCTTTCAGAAAAGATAATCTAAAAAAATCTATTTTTTGAATGATGATTTTACAAATTAATTCAATTATATCCTCTGAAAATTAACATCCAAATTGCTTTAAAATCATACATTTATTATTTTTTTTGTTGGTTCACAAAAAGAAAATTAAACAAATAATCATTCTTTCAAAAAAAAAAAAAATAATAATCAACGACAAAAAAAATAGTTAATCAATTTTATAATTTTTAGTATAATTGATTATTACATTTAACTAAGTCATTTAGCAATTAATTGTAAAAAATGAGCAACCCAAACAAAAATTTTTAGCAATAAAGAGAAGATAATTAAAACCAAAATGAAAGCTAGAACTATAAAATTGATGATTCATAAGTAGACATGGATAACACCTTAGCTTAGGTGATTAAGGGTTTGGAGTTGGAGGCTTATCAGGATATGGATTTAAATAGCAGTTAAAATAATCCAGCAGCTTTCAAGTAAAGAGATTAATTACAAGCAGGATTTCCAGTTTCGAGCAAGAGCTAGCAAAATTAGAGTTTTGTCATGAATAACAGCATTTTACATCTCAATAACGCAGACAACAATGAAGAAAGAAGTAGTTTAAATAGCGGAAAATTCAAGAATCAATACAGTGCAAAAACCAACGTATACTCAAATAATACTTCTCTTATTTTGAATGGAAGTATAATAGATGACAAAAGTATTAAATCTCCTAAAAAGAATAACATAGGAAAAGAAATTCATGAAGACTAAAGCTACGAAATCAATATTGGATAGCAGCTAAGAGAAGTAGGCAATGAATAAAATAATTATAGAAACTAATTAAATGATCCTTAAAGCTAGCTAAAATCTGTCCTTAAAAAGCCAGCTCAACTACCTCCAATTACAAGATAACCTAAAAGCTAAGGCAGTAGCTAAAGAAGCTCTTTGCAATTTCAAGATATGTAAATGAACAATATCTCAAACAATAACAGCAACCAAAATAGTGTTATCCTTAAAGGAAAAGGCAATGAAAAAAATAGCATCATAGCTGCAGAATTAGATCATTAATAAATTGCTTTAGATATGACACAAAAAGACTAGTAATCCCTGTCTAATTCGCAAGTTTCAAATAAATCCAAATAAATTAATCAAGGGCAAAATGCCAAAAGGAAAAAACTTAAACGTTGTATAGATGTTCTCTTCCCAAAATGTAAGCTACGCTCTACTGTAACTGCCCTCTGTATCTTATTTATAGTTTTCTTTTTAATTTAACTTATCTTGGAATCTACTACTTCTTAAAAGAGAGCCTGCACAGCTTATAAAATTGGCTGCTAGTTCCAGCCAAGTGTCACAAATGAAGGCTAAGTCCATCGTCTTTTGATATCTTCTCTCCTTTCAGCCTCTTGGTTTAACATCATATCAAGTATATTTTCTTTACTCTTTTACGGGTATGTCTTAGAAACTCACTATGGAGTTGCAAAAATGCTATGGCTATATGGAGTTTGTGCTTTTTCTGGAAATATATTTGTAGGTTTGATTGAGCCTTATGAAATCCAAATCGGAGCCAATTCAATTATGATGGGAATTTTTATTCTTTAGATAACTTTCTTATATACAATCCGCAAAAGAATTCCTAAATCTAAAAAGAAGCCTATTTTGGGTATGCTTTTATTGGTAATAGTGACAAATTTCTTGTGCATTATTGAAAGTGTTACAGTTAAAGGCTCTAGTTATTTAGGTAATTAATTTATAAAAATTCAAATTAGAATAGAGAAAAAAAATCATATTTTGTTAATTTCTTAGAATCAACAAATAATAACAGCAAATTACTTTTATAGAAAATTTATAATATCTTTTTTCATTTTAATTAAAAATCTAACAAATAAAAAAAAAATATATTATTATTCATAATTAATTAATAATTTTTTTAATTCAATAGGAGGTATTGTAGCTGGTGTTTTCTTATCATTTGGTTTCTATAAAGCACAAAACCCTTCTAAAAGGTAATATTTGTTTCAATATTTTATTTTCTAATGATTTTGTTATTAATAGATTTGTTTATGCATAGAAAGCTTCTTTTGTGGTTTTAGCATTGATAGAATTATCAGTTTTTATTGTAGCAATGACTTATAAATTAGATGACATTCAAATTGCTGGTTTAGACCGTTGTCAAGCTTGAAAGTAGTTATGTCTTATTTTACAAACTACAATTTAATTAAAAATGCAACAACAACAAAAAATAATTTATTTAGAAAAATAAGGTTTCTATCATGAAAAATAGAAACCTTATTACAACTCCTAAATTTAATAGAAATCTATTTTAATAAAATATTGAATAATCATCAATCAATTTTAAGAAATAATTAAGAATTTAATTGATTACTTTAATTAAAAAAATATATTTCATATTTACAAATAAATAAAATTAAAAAAAATATTTCATCATAAAATTGTTTAATTTTCCAAATATAAAAATGTATTTAGCACACAAAATGTATATATTATTTATAATTAATTAAATGCTTCATTAAGAATCTACTTTTATTATTCCTTTATCATTTCTTATTTTTCATTAACAATTTATTTAAATTAAAATGTTTTTACTTCTCTTTTTTACTAAAAAAATATTATGAGGAAATTTTTTTTATTTTAAAAGAGTTTACGTATTTTTACAATATTTTTTAAAGTTATTAAATATATGACACACAAACTCTATACAAAAATAAATGATAAATATCATTTCAAATATTTTAAAATGAGTGTTTTCATATTAAATGTGATTTATTTGATTAGTATATTTTAACTATGTGCTTTCTAAACTAAATATCTAAGACTGAGCAAGCTTTATGAACACATCAAGCATTAAATTATTCTATATTTAAAAAAATAAAATTATATAATCATTCGCTCCTGTTTCCTGTTTGGAAGCATGAAATAGAATAACACTTTTCAATCTATATTATGCCAATAGATTTATAAATAAAATAATTTTAAGTTTTTATAAAATTAAAATTATAAAAATACTTGCGTCTATTCATGTATTAAAGTGAATAATAATTAGACTTGATGAACACTTTGAAAATTGAATAATTTATTTTATAATTTTAATTAAAAAAATTTGCTTGTAATTATGGATCTTCCATAGTAGGTTTACAAATTCGAAACATCAATAAAATAAATAAAAAGAAGGAAAAAGTAGCCTTATGTAGATATTATGATTAGGTATGAAATAAAGAATAAAGATATAGGTATTGATGATTTTATAGATGTAAATTGTATTTCACCTCCATAAATATATTTCTTGAATGCTACATTAGGAGAAAAGTCAATTGTAAATATAATCAACTATGAACTTTAAGATAATAAGGTGGTCGCATATTTAGAGGATATTATAGAACATGCAAAGCGTTAAACAGCTAATTAAAGAATTTAGTTTATTATTTCTTTTTTGGATTATGTGAAGCTTAACAGGTACAGCCATGTTTTTAGTTTAAATAAACAATCTAAAAATATACCTGAACCTGATTATATATATTATGCTGACACAAAATTTAAAGAAGAAACTAAAGCATAACTGAATTAAATCTAAAATTTCATAGATCAAAAAAATATTGATCCTACAATACCTAAAGTATATTTTTACTTTTTAGAGACTCCTGTTAGTGTGAATTAAAAAAAAATGATTAAAGTAATTAATTATTTTATTTATACTCTACTTATTTGAAAATATATCAAAATCATTATTAGATGAAATATTCTAATGTTTTGCAATATATATTATTATTTAAAAAATAGATACGTGTAAGTGACTAAAAAAATATGGAAGTTGATGAAATAAACTCTCCATATATATTTACATGCAACATTTTGGGGTGCCTAGAAATACCAAAGAAGCTTAGTGATTTTAAAATAGATGATAACTCAGATTTTGAAGATATGTTGGAAAATCTACTTCCAAAACATACTATTTTTGTAGTTAGAGCATTCTAAGGAGAACTGAAAAATTTAGCATCAGATGATATTGTAGGAGGGTATTACAAAATGAGCCCTGAATTCTTAGAAGGCTTTAAGCTGGTTGTTTAATATATTGCTACTGGGAGTTTACCATGAAGTTTATTATTATGATTAAATTTCAACTTATTTATTTAATAATATAAGAAAGAGTATTCATTTTATTTTTGTATTTCTTATTATTTGTATATTGCAAGTATTATTATGTGTTTAATTTAAATCAGTATTTTGTAAAATAAATAATGATTTATAATAATAAAATAAAATACTTTTATCTCACTAAATCAAAGCCTTAAGAAATAAGTAAGAAATAAATAAATAGTGACTAACATTATTTTATCTAAATTAATATTTTTATTAAATAAAAAAAAAGTTTATCTTAAAAAAAAAAAAGCAATTGAAATGGAAGAAGGCAGATCACCCTTTAATAGAAATATTAATTAATAACCATAGCAAAATATTCAAATCTAATAAAACTTAGATAGTCTGATGGATATCGAAAATGTATCTATGATATATAGTGATGAAGAAGTAGAAGTAAAAATAAATAAGACTTATGTAAGTAATAGCTAGTAGATTTAAAGAGTTGTAGTAAGATACGTAATAGAATTCAAAAATCAACATTTTAAAACAAATAAAATGGTAGTGAATTTTGATATTAAATAAAAGGAATTATAAGTTAAATTAGTTGAATTTAATGATAATGAACCTAAATTTTAAGGAGTATAGTTTCTTGATTAATTGAATCTTAAGGATAGATTCTAAAAACTAATGAATGACAGCTAGCCGCTAATTCAATAATAAATGTGTAATCTTTCTTAAAGTTATATAAATCATATTCTTAGTGATGGTACATAAAGATACTTTGAATTAGAATTTTATGAAAAGCTTGATAAAAAGGATTTAAATGGAAGCAAACCTAAAATTTCTTATGATGCATTATTCAAAAATATATTTAAAAGGCATCCATATTTTTCAGAGTCTAAAAAAGATAGTCAACAAGGAAATTAATTCTTATACATTATGCAAACTTCTTTAATTCCACCTAACCGACTTTAAAACCATATTATATTGAAGGTAAACAATATCATCTTTTTTAATTAAATTAAGTATTTGTCTCATTTTTGATTTGTCTCTAAATTAAGTAAAAATAAAATAAGTCATTTCAATCATAGATTTTCTTCAAAAAATTAATAATTTAGTAAGTAAGTATATGATTGATAAAATCACTTTTTATTAATTCAATGATAGAATTTGCTAAAAAAAGAATATTTGTTAATTGAAAATGACTTTGCCAAAAATCTTTAATTAGTGATTACATAAATAAATAATGAATTGATTGGATTAATTATTTTGTATCTTAATTTACTTAGCAAATTGGTTACTAAAAGTATTTACTTTCCCCCAAAATTGATAGGATTAAATTAGACAATTATAAAATAAAAATATATTACTATCTAAATAATTATGTTTATTAAAATAATTTTTTAATTTATAAATATAGATAGGTAAAACTTCATAATCTATCGAAACTTATTCCAAAATTAAGCTACCATACTAATATAAGCATAAAATTCTTTTTCACCCTTTAGTTTACTTCGAAATTCCTTGCCAAGATAAATGCATTGTTGATAAACTCATTCATAATTATCTAAATGAAAACAAGTCAGAAAACAAAATTTATATCCAAGGAGAAGAACACTTGCATTAAGAATTTTTTTTACTTGATAGAAGTTTTATTTAAGCTTTGTAAACGATTCTTTTTTCGAAAAAATATACTGGCGAATATAAAAAAGAATATTCAAAAATAAGCAGTAAAATAATGGGTTAATCAACTATTTCACAAATACCACATAATGATGATTAAAATCTTTCTATTGATACATATAAAAGTTTAGTCGATGGATTTGATTAAATTAGCATTTATTAAAGTTAAATGAATAATAATATTCAAAGCAGTATGAATCGTAATGTAAATTACTAGAATTCTTAAATTTCTATTCATTCAAGCAATCAATAAAATGGTAAAAGTTATAATTCTGGCTAACAGAAATAGAATCAAATTTCAGATTAAACGTATGCAAAATTTTAAAATCAACCAAATTAACAAATTTAACCATAAAGGTAAAAAACTTTTGAAGTTTCTTAAGTTCAAATAAGTGGCTTATAATAGAATTCTTTAAATAATAATGTATAAAAATTTGATCAACAATCTAAATTGAATATATATTCTAATCAATAATAATAATAAAAATACTAAAATAATGGAGAGTAGAATTATGATCCAGACAATAAAAATATTAAAGAATATAGCTCCCATAATTATTAAACTCTGCCTTGTCCACCACCACCTCCAAACGACACTCGTATATCTATCGACTAAAGTAAATACAATTAATAATAATTTTCTATATTAAAAAATTTTTTTCACTTTAAACAGAATAAAATGATAAAGAATTAGAAAAGCTTCTAGATTAAATTAAATTAGAAAAATAAAAATTAGAAGATTTAAGAAGAGAATTAAAAGAAACATATTAAAAAATATCTTAAATATGAATTAATATAAAAAAATAAATTCCTTTATATGTATTTGTTATTATTTACTCTAAAAAAATATATCAAATTAATTTTATATATTTATTTAAATTACCTTCGTTTTTTAAAAATATTTAATCACCTGTATTTAAAGCAAAATATTTGAATTAGTTTACCAAAACATATAATGCATACTTAAGTAAATCAGGTTAAGGGTTAAATTTTTCAATATTCCACAAATTTTTATTTTAGAGGTGAACCAAGTTATATAATTAGCTCAAAGAGTTTAAATATGTTTTTAAAGAAATACAATAATTATTTTGTAAAATACAAGTTTGTATACCTTAACATAAAATAAATTATGTTTGAATTGGTTATTAAATTGTCTATTTCTTATCAAAAAATTTAGAATATTTTAATCATGAATTAGAAAATATTCTTTATCAGTCTGATTAAATTTTTCTAGTGGTTTGTTCAAATTTATAATAAATTACATTTAGAAAATAATAATTAATTGATAAAAAACAATAATGGGTTCTTTTGTTAGTATTTCTAAAACAAATAATCAATAGCAGGAGACTTCAAATTCAAAAATATAAACTATTCAAGGTAAGTAAGTTAAGACAGCTAGCACTTATCAAATGTCTGAATAGGATAAAGTTATTTTAGAATTAAAAAAAGTTTAAGACTAGCTTAATAGACGTATTTAATAAATGGAAAATAATGCAAATAATTGTCAAGCTAAAGTAAAAGAGCACTTGCTAAACAATAATAGAATTAGAGCTAAATATGCTCTTTAATCAAAGGCTATTTATGAAAAATAAATTGAAGGAATTCTCAATAAAGATGCCGAAATTACTAAAACAATTAGAAAAGTACAAGAAAAATTTGATTAATTATCCATCTCAAACACCCTATAGGCAGCTAATCAGCTAATGAAAGATATAAACAAAGCTATAGATATCGATGGAATTCAAGATACCATAGAAAATTTACAGGAATTAGAAGCTAACAACTCGAAATTCGATGAGCTATACAATTAATATGTCTCAACTGATAGATAAGAATTAGAAATAAAACTTAAAGAAATGGAAGTAGAGATCTTTGAGAATGATCTAAAGCAATATGAAATAATTACAAAAAAGCCAAAGTTCTCAGAAGATAATAAATTGCAACAATAATAATCTATCAGCAAAGAAAAATAACAAGAAAAACATTAATAATAACAATTAGCTCAAAATTAAAATTAAAAAGATGAAATAGATGATCAACTTGCTATGCTCGCTTGATTTCTTTTTTAGCATAAATATTAAACAAATTCATTACGATAAAAAACTTATTTAATATAATGAAATTAATTAAAAAAGGTTTTGAGCAAAACTCTACTAATAATCTGTTTCTAATTTTGATTGTAAAATAATATTTTAAATATAACTTTTTGTTACATATATGTATTTAGTTGATTACTTTAGATAGATTATTATTATTTAAAAATATACTTATTGTATCTTTTCTGAAAATCATAAAAAATATTTATCATTTCTATATAAACTAAACATTTTTTTTATTTAAAATTTAATAAATTGATTAATTTATGTAACATTTAAAAATATTATTTTCAACAGTATATAAGTATGCAAGATTTGGTTTAGATTTAGAGATAGATAGATGATTATTTACTTAGGATATTTTATTAAGCTTAACTATAAAAATTAAATTTTAAAATACAAAATCAGATTAGGTGATTATCAGGTGAAACTTTATTATTAGTTTATTGATCAGTTGGTTACAAATTTCAAATTTTGTAATATGATTTTTTTTGCAAAAATGAATATGCATATTTTTGGTAGAAAACAAAAAAATTTTTTGATAGTTAAAATAGGATGAGTTGAGTAAATATGTAAAATGCGAAACAAAAATAATAAATTTAGTAAAAAGAATAGAAGATATTTAATTAAATTTTAGCAACAATCAATTGTCTGCAAATTTTTTATAAACAATATTAATCACCAAATTTAGTAAATAATCTGATAAAGAAAGATAAAAAAAATTTGAAAAATGGGTATATGTCTCGGAAAGCATGATTCTCCAAAAATGAATCCATAAAAATAGAAATAATAGCAAGCTCAGATGGCAAATTAAACAATATAAAATAGATAAATTAAAACAGCAAATGCTTAATAAATGTCTGAATAAGATAAAGTCACTCTAGACTTGAAGAAAGTGCAAGATTCACTTAATAGAAGAGTTTAACAAATGGAAAAAAATGCAAGTGATGCTCAACAAAAAGCTAAGGAATTCCTTAAAAATAACAATAAAATAAGAGCTAAATATGCTCTTTAGACAAAGGCTCTTTATGAAAAATAGATTGAAAGTATTCTTAATTAGGATATGATTATTACTAAAACTATTAGATAAGTTCAAGAGAAATTCGATCAATTAGCTGTTTCTAACACTCTTTAAGCTGCCAACAAATTGATGCAAGATGTTAATAAAGCAATCGATATGGATGCTATGTAAGACACTTTAGGAAATCTTTAGGAATTGGAGATGAATAATGCTAAATTTGATGAACTATACAACTAGTACGTAGATGCAGATAAAGATGATATAGCCCATAAATTAGATGAAATGGAAGCTGATATATTTAAAAGCGACTTAAAGCACCACGAATAGAATATCTAAAAGCCTTAAATTTCTAACAATGCTTATTAATAACAATAGCAATAAGTACTTCATTAATAATAGCATCAACAACAAAATCAACCTTAACAATAGTAACAGTAATAGCAATAAAAGGATGACATAGATGATTAATTAGCTATGCTTGCTTGATTTAAAAAAATAATATAATTTTAATTTATTACTTAAGAGTTTATTTTTAATAAATTATTTTTTTTTTCTAAATTAGCATAATCGTATTTATAAAACTAATATATTTGCTTTAACATAACTGGATTTTATTCTTATTTTTGTGTTCACAAAATTGACAGAAAATCTAAAGAAAAATAAAATGTAAAATTTAATCATATTTTTTTTAAGATAAAACTTATCTATTGTAAAAATCAATTCATTAAAATATAATTAGTTATTCTACCAAACTAAAAAATTATGTATAACAATATAATTCTGATAAAAAATATGATGCTGCCAAACAGAAAAGGGATTTTTAATCTATTTGAATTATTTTGAATTACCTTCTGTAAAATGACACTAACAAGCCAAAACTTTGGATAGAAAATAAAATTTAAAAAAAAAAAACACTTTTCTACTTTTTCTTAAATAAAACATCACTCAAATCTTGGTTTATTTTAAATTGAATTTGTTATAAAAGTTTACTATCACTTAAAGTTTTCATTAATTTCATCTAAAATTATTATATTGTTAATAATATTAATAAAAATTGTTTTATGATATTATTAAACCTATTTAAAATTCTCAGAAAAACTTTATATTTTAAAAAATTAAACTTTTTAAATTTAATTAAAATCCTAATTATTTGAAGCTTTTTAGATGCAATTTGATAAAATATTGTTAAAAATCAATTATGCTACTTATAGAAATAGCTTAAATTTTATTACTAAACTTCTAAATATTTAATTTATAAATGAAATTTTTAACCATCTTTTTCTTTTTTAACTAGATATCATAATTTTAAACATCAAATGTATATTATTTTTGATGATTGATAATACTTTTTAATATTTTTATTTAGTTTTATAAGTTGAATTAAATTTGTAACTTTTAATAAGATAATCAAATATTTTCAACTAATGTTGTTAACCAAGCTACTATGACTTCACAGCCTGGATCTAATTTACCTATTTCTCTACCATCTAAATACCTAGATCTACCTTTTTTAGCCTTTAGTTATGAAGTTTTTTAGCTAGCTTCCTTAACAACTTAAATTAGCTTTTGGGCTATTTCTTACTTGCTAGGCTGATTTATTTAATTAGATATATCTTCTAAAGCTTAAGAAAGTGGTACAAGTACATCTACCATAGTTCTATCTCCAACTTGAGATTTACCTACATGCTAAATTTGCAATTATCCTTAATGTAAGGCTTATTATAAATGTTTAAGAGTATTTTCTGATAGTTCTTTCTTTAAGAAGCGTGCACCAGTACTTAGCATTACTCCGTACAGAGGACCACTAGTTCCTCCAAAGTTGCTTGCTATTTCATCTCCAAGAATTGTTAAAGATTCTACTAGGTTATGTTCTAAATCAAGATTATGCAAGATAGCTAAGGATGCCTTTGAAGAACGCTCAAAACCTTCTCCAGTATCCCCATCACCAACCTCAGCATCAAGTTCATTGAAGTAGTGTGTTTTCTCTATCAAAGTGTTAAATATTTTTTTAAGAACTTAATGCAAGTAGCTATCATAGTTTTTATCTTTAGCAAACTGTAATCCTATTTCTGGTACTTTTTCATGGTTTACATTTATTTAAATACTAGTTTAGAGATTCCAGTATCTATTTTAGGTGGGTGCATCAACTAATTAAAGGACATATTAATCAAAAAGTGGCAGCAAGGTGAGTGAAAACCCATGCATTTCAAGACTAGTCATAAGTCTACCTTCAACAGCTCTTACAACATGTATATTTTTTTTATTCAACTATAAAAGAACTTCTCGAGCCAAAATATTCATTTCTAAATCTGTGCATGATCCAAGGTTATTAAAAAGAGCTACTACTTGAGTATTTTCTTTTATTTAAATTATATCTAGCATTTCTTGAATTATGTGTTGTGCTGTAGCTACTTTTTCTCTTTTCCTTCCCTTTTCTCCATGAATACCTTTTGCATATACATTATTTTATTAACTAAAAGCAATTAAATGATTTAAAAATTTTTATTTAAAAAAAAATATGATTTTAGTAAAAAGAAATACATTTATCATTTTTTTTTGACATTTAAAATATTTTATTATATATTTATTTGTGAGTAAAGATTACCTAACCCTAGCTCCATTTCGTCTTAAGCCAAACTAAATGTTGGATCGTTACCTGGGAGAGCACAGCTGCTGAGACTTACACCAAGTGTTTGCATATTTTAAATTATTTGTATTCCAATTTCTTTAAGTTTTTATAAATTCATTCCTTAGCTTGCAGCAGCTCCTAACATTTTGTAGAGTAGAACTGTACCTGCAAGTCCTCTTTTATTTTCAGCAAAAGCTGCATCCTCACCAACTACTATAGTTTCAACTTATACTCCTCTAGTTCTAGCCAGAGAAGCTGCCAATTCAAAATTTATGATGTCTCCAGTATAATTTTTGATAATTAATAAAACACCTTTTATTATAAAGTTCATTTCATATTTTAGTTCTGAAATAATTATGATTATTCATTTTTAAATATGACTAAATGAATTTGAATTTATAATACCCTATTAGTTAGGAACATTTAGAATTGCCGTAAGTACCTCTTTATGAGAAGGAGAAGCAAATACTCCTCCGCAAACAGCTGCAGTGAGAATATTAGGATCAACATAGCCAGCATGAGCAGGTTCATGCCCTGAACCTCCTCCACATATCAAAGAAACTTAATTTTGATTTGGATTCTTCAATTTTATAATTTATGTTCCTTCTATCCTCACAAGTTTATCACTATTAAGCATAACTAGACCATCAAGAGCTTCATTAACAACTTACTCTTTTGAATTTATGAATTTCTTAGAGCTCATATTTTTTTTTAGCAAAGTAAGCAATTTCTAAAGATTTTTTAATTATTGAAGTGTTATTTGTTATTTGTTAATAAATATCTTTTATATTGAACATTGAAATTTTTGTAATAAGGTTTTTCAGATTAAGATATTATTTAAATCTTTATGATAATATAAAAATCATTAAATATGCATAAACATAGTAAAATAATTTATCTAATGTATTTAGTAATATTATTATCAATTGCAATTTAATTTAGATAGGAAAAAGATATAATCGATATAAAAAAGTGTCAAAAAAAACAAGAAAATTTTTTTGATATTTTAGTTAAAAGAATTTAAAGTAAATATATATTTATTAAAATAAATAATTTTAGATAAATAATGGAGAAAAAAATTTTAAATTATGAATTAATTAAGAATTTTAAAAGGTTAAAAAAAATTAATTTAATACTGGTATTATTAATATCTGAAGAATTTAATGGTATATAATTAAATATTTATTTGTAAATTATTTTTGATAAATAATGATATATAATTTAATAATATTGAGCTACATAATTAATTTAAATAAATTATTGATATTGTCTAAATTATATTTTACATTTTGTAATATTAAGCTGACAAAATTGGTAGACTTAAACTAAATATAATTACAGATTATTAGTTTTAAGTTATGGTTATAAATTAAGTTTTTAAGAATTCATTCATTTTATATCGGTTTTTGATTAAAATCACTTTATAATTGATTGTTATTATTAAATATATTATTATCTTTATTGTTGTTATTATTAACATCATCTTTTAATTTGTTTTAAGGCACATAAAAATAGTTTTATACATCACTTTCTCTTTAATTTAAATCATCATCACTGCTACTACTGATATTTTTTTCCAATATTTTATTAGGTTGATTTTTGCTAATTGAGTTATTTGGTCCTCCAGCAAAAGGATCTTCTTCTTAATGTATATCTTAATTATGAATATATTTTTCATTTTGATTTTTATAAGGTTGTGGTTGACTTTCCTTAAAAAAGTATCCTGATGGATTTTGGAATACTTACTATTTATCAATATTTTTGAATTAGTATAATTGAGGATGCTAATTTTAAATTTAATCCAAAGGTACTGCCTATCCATTATGATTAAAACACAAAGAGGAATTCTTAGCTTTGATAGCATAACTTGGACTGTTTAAAGATTAGTGTATAATCTTGTTTCCTTAGTTATCCTATTTGAATGTATCTGTTTTATAAAATTTTGGTTAATTATTTTAAAAACTTAATCCATATCTATCTATTTTTTTTTCTTCTTCTTCATCATCTTCTTCATTATCTTTCTCTTACAATCTTTATTAATTTATATTAAAATCACGCCATTAGTTTTTATTATAAGTTCCTAAATTGTTAGATAGATTATCAACATATTAGGATTAAATTGTTTTTGTCATCAGTGGGTTCTAAAGGTTGAGTCTATCTTCACCTTATTAACTTTTAAATGTTCTAATCATGGAACAACCCCTTTATATTCTACTTTCTTGAATTACACTTTTTATAAGTTCGATTTCTTTTTTTTTGTTATCTTCTAATTCCTGAGCGGCATCGCTATAATTTTTTATCTATTTAAATGTTTAAATTGATAATTTTTCAATAAATATTAGATTACAATTTCGCCATCTTAAACATCAACAATTTCACATTTATCACTTTTGCACCACCAGCATTTATCCTCTATCTTTTTATTCAACATTTCTAAATAATTTAATAGAATAAATTAGAGCACAAATATTGATAGTAGACTAAATTAATATTTTAATTATAATTATTATAAATATTATATAATAAGCATATAGTTAAGTACTTTATTTAAAAACTCATTTTTATAATATCATTCTATTCAAAGCTATTTCGTATCTATTTATTTAGTGATTAATAAATTATACATTGGTATATTTAAGTTATTTATCTTTTTGAGTTATGGCTTTTAAAAATGAAAGTTTGAAAAGAAAAATAAACGAGAAAAATTTGTTTACATTAGTGGATATCATACTCGCATTCGATACAGACATAATTATTACAGCATTTTGTTTTCAAAATCTCTATTTTTAGTAAAAAAGTAAATAAAATTAATATTTTTTACTAAAAATCATTACTATTGAAATAAACTAAACAGATAGGGCAACAATACTTATACTTAAGTACATCTTCTTCATTTAATCTTTCATCTTTACAGCTAATTTAACCTACTGATAGATCGAAATCTCTTTTAATTGCTAATACTACTTCATTTTTTTATTGTGGCTATACTTATTATTATGGAGGAGGCATTCTTTAATTATCTTTTTGAATAATTTTTAAATTATTAGCAAATAAAAATAATGCATTTTTCTATAGATTATTTGAAATTTTTCTAATTTTACATAACTGCTATTGATTATTTTATGGCCTTTATTATTCTTAATGCTACTGTTGCTAAGGATCTGTGCTATCAAAACAGAAACAGCAACATATCGTTTAAAAAAAACTTCTTTTTTTTGGCATAACTTAATAAACCTTACAGATTCTACAATTTAAATCTTTAATTTTTTTAATGTTTAAATATCAAATGAATAACAATTATTTAAAATTATCAATCCAGCCCAGTTAAGTGAATTATTATTTGGAGACTTACGGATGCTCTATTAATGAATGTCGTTTGACAAATTTACATTTTTTATACTTAAAAAACAAACATAGTCTGTTTACATGATAAAAAAACATAATGCATTTGTATTTGTGATTTCTGAACAAGAGTTTAAATAATTAAAAAATCGATAAGAACCATCAATTTTATTTAAAAATATTTACCCCTAAATTACATAAATATATTTTACTAAAATATTTTTTTTTTGCAAAATAAAAATTCTGATTGAAATATTTTATGTGAGAAAAAAAAAAAAAATAAAAATCTTATAATAGAAATTAATTGAGCAGAGTTTTAATATAAAAATATTAATTTCTTAGATGAAATAAATGTAATAGATAAATATTGTTTGTGACATTTAAAAAGCTCAATTAATAAACATAATTAATTTGTTTTACAATCATAAATTTTTAAAATAAACAAAATAATTAAAAATATTTTAACATCAAAAATGTAAAATTAATTCTAGTAAATAAAGTAAAATAAATTAGTTGGTTTATTTACACTAAAGAGAGATATGACTAAAATATAAAATTGAAACAAGGAGCTTTTAATAAATTTAATTTGATTAAAAAAACTTTTTTATTTAAACAAATTGATAGAAATGATTATTTTTGAATATTAGAAGAACTCACAGTAATTATTTTGTGTAATTTAGGAATGGAAAAAAGACAAATTTTATGCTTGACTTGTTGAGGATAAATGAAATTAATTCAAAATATTTAGGTGAAAATGTTTACATTTAAAGTAAAAAACGAATACGCATTTAACAAGACAATTACGAATTTTTTGACGAAACATAAGTAAGTATTTGTTTGGTTGTTTAAATTTTATATTGATAGAAATACAAAATAAGTATGAGTGTGTATACATGCATGGAAACATGTTTAATAATGAAAAATAATAAGTAAAATAATAAATAAATGAAAGAATAAGTAAAATAATATATCTAATTGGTAATTAATTAATTAATAGTTTGTAAAAGTTAATGTTTAATATAATAGTTTGTTTAGAGGTTAGAGGGAAGTTCATTAAGTTCGTAATAAATTATCTTAATATCATTCTAATGACCCAATAATTAAATTTCTAAGTTCTATTTAGATAAATGGATATGAATTTGATGATTTATTCATTTTCTATTTGTTAATAAAACTCAGCTTAATTGTGATAATTAATATTTTTTATTTAGATGACTGATTATTACTAGCTAAAGAAAATTCTATTGAAAAGATTGATCATTTAGACAGATTATTTATTGTTTGTTAACTAGGCTAGCTAATTATATTTAGCATACTTAATAATCTCACTTTGTTATCACCTGAGGTTAGGCTCTTTAGTAATTTTTTTGAGTAAATGTTTTTGTAAAAGAGAATATATAAAATATTTAAAAATAAATTATGATGTTTATTAATGTTTGTTAGATTTAGTTATTATGTGAGATTAAGAATGTCTTATAAAGCTCATTGTGAGAAAGTTTATATATTTAAGAGATTCTAAGAGTCAAAACGCTTTAATGAAGCTTGTAATTGTTAGATTACAACTGGGTGAGCTACGACAATCACGACTTTCTCTTCTTATTGATATTTTTAATTTCTATCAAAGTTTCCTATTTAACGAATGATAGTATTGGTAAAAGTAGAGGCTCTCAAGTACACATCAGCTTCACTTTCACCATTTTCGTATCTGTAGAAGAAAGGAGAGATGAGTTATCTCTCTTTTTCAATTTCTTCACTCTTGATGTCTTAAGGTAAATTTCCTAAATCCTAGTCTCTTAAATTTAAATCAATTTCAACAAAAAAGTCATTTTTTATTTTCTTTTTCATTTACTCTAAAGTTTACTTAGCTCTTTAGTAGGGTGATGAATAAGCACTGATTTTTATTTATTTCTTACTCTTTGTAGAAAGTTCATCTAAAAAGTTTTATATTTGATTTCCAATTTAAGCGGAACGCTGAGCACCATCTTCAGTTAAGTTTACTTCTTAGTTGGGGACTTTTTAAAGTATTTTTTAGTCAATGTCTAACTCGCTTTCTTGACTAGATATCAAGATTATGTTTTTTGCCATCACATATTTTTTTTTATATTCTTAAGATTGTGCAGCAACAAATTAAACAATTTTTGTTTTAAATGTTTTAGAATCAGCAACCTTTTTAACTTAAGAAAGCGCAAAAGCTCCAAGAGACTAAGCAACACCATCTTTTAATAAATCTTTAGCAATACTTGCAATTAATGAAGCCATTATGAAATTTAAATTAGTAATTTAGTTATTCTTGTGATTTTGAACTGTAGATAATAAGAATTTTTTGGTTATATTTCTTTGATTTGTTGTTTAGTTTTTATAAATTAGATCTATTTCTAATTTTTGTAAGCGATAGGATTATATAGTTTATAGCAATATACTAATAATTATGAGCTTTGACTTTGTTTTTTTTTTTTTTGATAATTATTTGTATTTTAATTAATTATAAAAATTTTTCATTCAGCTCGATTTAAATCACACAATAAACAAAATTTCAATCCTAAATTTCAATAATTCATAATCGCTTTGAGGATTTCTGACACTTATCTTGATAGATTAAAAAGCGGATAGTTTGTATATGAAATAAAAGCTTTTAATTCTGAATGATATTTATTAAGGCGGCTTTCAGACTTCTATTAATTCAGAAGTATTTTCAAATATTATCAAATATTTTTAAATTAAATAATCAAAAGATATTAAAATATAAGCAAAATAGCAAATAAATCCATTTTTGAATATATTCATTTATAAAATTAACTGTTTTACAAATAATAAACTGAAACTTCACTTGTCTTTGCCATAAAATTAAGATATATAATTGAAATAGATAAGCAAGTAAAGCTTAATTAAAGTAGATGCTTGACTTTCAATTACCTGCAATTTCATTAATTTTTTCAAAGAAAATTCTTTATATTACTAATACCTAATTATATAGAAAAATCCATCGAAATAAATTATTTTTCTATATTTTTTGTAATCTATCTAGTCTATGATAAAAATATAAAACATATAATTATAAAATAACGATAGTATTTATATACAATGCCAATTTTTACTATTTCACCTTTAAAATATTGAAGATGTTATAAACTTATGCTTATAGTAAATTGATGAAGAATTTAAAAACTAAATATTTTGCAATAAATTTAATTTCGGTATTTTATTTTTCAAAATCATTTAGGAACAAAACCAAGATGGATTTATTTTTTCTAATTGCTTGAATAAAATTTTATGAAAAAATTTAAGCATAAAAAGTAATTTTCTATTGTTCCTGAATTTTTGGTTAAGACAAAAATATAAATACACTCGCATGCCTCTCCTTTAATAAATAGCTCAATTCTAAAAAATTTATTTATTATTTTTATCAAAATTTAAAGGTTTTACTTATTTGAACTTGAATGAATTAGTTTAGTTTTATTTACAATTTAAATACTAATTACATTTATATATATGATTATGATACAAATCAATCAAAATATAAAATATTTCTCTTAAATAATAAAAAAATAAAGCTTTTAATTATATTTGATAAATTAAAAAATAATTTAATAAATTAGATTTAATCAATCAAAATTATAATTTTTTAATAACCAGTCTCTTCATTTTTTTCATTTTTTGTTTTAACTTATTTAGTTCTATTGTGAATACTCTATTCAAACTTTTATTAAAAAACATAGATGATTAATATAAGTAAATATTTAAATCGTTATTAAATATATATAACTACTATATTTTAATATAGTTATCAATATTTAAAATATATTTAGAGATATTCTATTCAATTAAAAGGATTTAGATATTTTAAGTTTTTTAATAATAATTTGAAAGTGTTAGTTAAATGCTAGATTAATCTAAATGAATTAAATATTGATTTACCTTAAATATGAATAATAAATAAGGATAGAAATTAATGAATTATTTAAGATTAGTAGAATAAATTTAATGATTTGAATTTGGTGCTTTTTGATTTATTAGTTAAAATATAAATTTTAAACTAGAAAATTATAAAATAACTCAAAATAAATAATGAATTTTTATTTACCAAAAATGTAATACCAGAATTTTAAGCTTAGGACATAAAGCTATACCAAGACATAAATTAGTAGCACCTAAAATTTAAATATCATCAAACCTTTTTAATATTAAAGTTTATAAGCTTAAAAAATGATTGTATTAAATATTAAGCATTGTAATAAAAGTTTCATTTTACAAAAGATCTATATTTAAACTTAACAAATTTGAGCATTTTCCTAATGCTTTTCCTAAGCTTGATGCACCTCTTTCTTTGATAGAATTCATACTTATATTAGTTTATATATATTTAGATTTTGTAAATATGTAAATTATAAAATAAATAATTTAGAAATTTTCAATTATTTTTTAATCTATTTCTTTTTTTTAATATTAAAAAAAAAAATGTAATTAATGAATACTTTAGATATAGCACCAAATTAGAGATATTATTTAAACTTACTAAACATTCTGTTATAATTTAGCAACCATCATCGGAAATCTTATTTGAGCTTAATTAAAAAATAATTTTATCAGCTTTATTAAGAAATTAAAATAAAATTTTATAGAGTATAGAAGGTAATTGTTTTTTGAAACATAATAAAATTCATAAATTTTAACCTTAGATTTAAATACAATAATTAGATTTTAGTCAGACTTTTTAAAGCAGTGCACAAACCAATTATATCATCATTATTTAATCTATTATTTCTTTAAATACAGGTTTAATTTTTACCAAATTCTAAAATACAAATTTCATACCTAAGTTCTATTGTTAAATTTATAAGTTTTTTACAATTTTCTAAGCCTATTCCTAAACTAGCCATTTCTTATTTATCAATCTTATTATCACTTTATTTAAATATTTAAATTAGTATTTATAAAAATAATAAAAAAATAAATTGGTCTATATTAAATTTTTATTTACAAGATTCATAAAAATTATTTAGTTTTTAATTTTAAATAATCTTTTAAGAATTAATTTTATAAAATTACTTAAAGTTGAGAGACAAAGTTGAAATTTAAGAGCAACTCTCAAAAATTGAATTCATTCCATTTTGACCAACGAAATTTTATCTTTTTATTTATTAGTATTATTATTTTAGATTTCTATGATTCAAAATATTTTTAAAATAATTATATCAACTGACAAATATTTGTAAGCAAAATATTTTTAAACCTTAAATTTAATTTCAAGTCAGTGAGATGGCTTAGATTTTTTAAAGAATAAGCTAAGCTACAAGCCCCAAAATCTCCTATATTATTCTAACTATTATTTATTTAAAAAGGATATTTAATGGTATTTAGATTTTAATATTAAATTTTTTTTTTCTTTGTGAAAATTTTTACAAAGATGAAAATTAAATATTTTTTCTACCTTAAATCCAAATCTAATGTTTGTAAATTAGTATAACTCACTAAAATAGAGCCCAATCTATTAATATTCTCATAACCTAAAATGTTTGAGCTGTTAAATTATTAAAATAATTAAAATACGAATTCAAATTAGAGTGAAATTAAATAATTATAATATTATTTTAATTTTATGAAAATTTTTAAATAATAAGTAATCTTTTAGTAAAAAGTATTTATAGACTAAGAAAAGTAAGTTACTCTAAATTTAGTGTAAGATTTATGAGATTTTTAAGAGGTTCTATGGCAGAACAAAATCCTAGCAAGCCTTGTGATTTAAGTAGATTCCAACTTTTTTATAAATAAATTAATTTTAATTAATCAAAATTTAAATTTAAAAGATAATAGAATTCTTAATAATAAAAAAGTCCTATCAAATTATATACCTAAGATTCAATGAAAGATTTTAAAGATTATGACATTTTGAAAAAATAGAACCTAATTCTAAAATTTCTTTCTCTTCAATACGTTAGAATCTAGTTGTTTATACATTTAATTTAATTAATTACAAAAATATTTATTTAAATTTTATATTTTTAGATTTGAAATAAAGAGAAAATATTAAATATCAAATTTAAATTATTTACGCTAAATTAATATATTATGTAGTAATAAGATTAAGATTTTAGCTCAGGATTTTCTTTTATGAAAAAAATTTAATTTAGAAATAGAGTAGCAAAAAGATAATTACATTTATTTCTTAATTAAAATATTTTGTTTTTTCTATCATTTTAATTTTTACTTTCAAAAATTCTTCTTTACAAATGTTTAAATATAAAAAATATAAAAGATTATTTGAAAAAATTAAATGTTTTGTTAGAATTTTTTTACTTTGAAAACATAAATTTATAATTAAGGTTAAAAAAAATATATTTTTCTAAGCGATAAATGATATTCAAAAATATTTAGTTATTTTTGCACATGAAAAAATTAATACTGCAAAAATGCTTTATTAAGTTATCAATTCAAACAACCATTAGAGTTTTAGATAAAAAAACTGATTGATATATAATTAAAGTTTTAAAGTTATTTACTTCTTGGGAAATTTAGTAAATACCTATGAATTAAGATAAAAAATAGGTCAAATTAGATTTGGTTTAGATTTCTGTTTTCTATCTAAATTACAGCTTTTGTAAACTGTTATTGAGAAAAATTTAGATTAATTATTTTACTTTAATATTGCAATTTAAGGTTAATTATTTGACAGTAGAATTTTTTATTGATAGCAAAGAGCTAAATAATTTAATTCTAAGAGATAAAAATAAAAAGATGTAATATTTTTATTAATTTTAAAATAATTTTTATTAAAATTGTTTAAATCTTTTGAAATTTATTTGATTTAATATTTATTTTATAGCTGATTATCAAAATATTAATTTATTAATGCAAATAAAAAAATACATTTAATAAGATTTAGAATACCTTTAAATTTATATCAATTTTCTTCTGTAAATTAAATACACCACTTATTTAAACAAATATTTGCAAAATTTTAATCACAAAAAACAACTATCAACATAAAATAATTATTTAATTACAATAATAATAGCTAATATAATAACTTTATAAAGAAATTTTTACTGATCATTCAATATTAACTTAATAGTTTAATTGGAGACACAAATTACATAAGATCATATTTTTTATTGCAAAAAATATTTATCTATATCAAATGATTTTTAATTTACACAGTTTGTCTAATTTATTAATTACAAAAATTTTTTTCTGATCATTCATTATCAATTTTGTAATTTAATTATTAGAGACACCACTTACTTTAAGATACGCACAATTTGATCAAATTATTTATCTTAAGCAATTTTACATCAAATTAAGTTTTTCATTACAAAAAAAAACATAATTTTTCGTCTTTCTATTTCAATACAAAATGTTATAAATTACTAGAGAAATAAACAAAAAAATAAATAAATAAAACAAATAAAAAACAAATAATAATCATACAAAATATTAAAAACGTTAAAAAATATGGATTCAAAAAAGCACCCTATTAGCCACTTTTCTGTCAACTATTTAAAAAAGACTACTTAAAGTGAAAACTTTTTCTTTTCTCCTGCTTCTATTTACCTCAGCTTGAGCATGGCAGCTTGTGGTTCAGAATAACAAACACTAAAAGAGTTTAAGGAAGTATTAATGTATTAGAGTAACATAGAGCTAGGCTAGTTAATAGGTTCATTAAATACTTTATTAATGGCTTCTTCTTAATAGTTCAGTATTCTGTCTGCCAATAAAATTTATACTGGTGTTTCTGGAATTACATAAAATTGCAAGCAATTCATTGAGAACAATTTCAACACAGGATTTGAACAAGTAAATTTCACTGAAACTGAGTCTGTAAGGCTTGCTATTAATAAGTGGGTATCTAAATAAACAAGAACAAAAATCGATGAGCTTTTAAAGAAAGATACAATCAATGATCGAACTAGAATGGTCCTAGTAAATGCTCTATACTTAAAAGCTGAGTGGTTATATTAATTCGAGACTGCTTAAGATCACCAGTTTTACCTTTAACCAGGTAATGAATAAAGTATTGTTATAACCAAAATGATGTATAAAGAAGCAGAATACAAATATGGTAAGTATGATAGTTTTGAATATATTCAACTCCCATACAAAAATGAAGCATATGTCATGGAAGTCCTTTTACCTATTACAAATTTAAGCGATTTAGAGAATAGTATTACAGAAGAAGAAATTATAAAGGCATAAAAAGTTTCAAAGAAATCTAATGTCAGGTTGCTTCTTCCTAAATTTAAAATGGGTGGAGCTTCATAAAGTGTTGCAAACATTCTTAAGCAACTAGGAGTCTAAGAAGCATTTACTAACAAGGCAAATTTTAAATAATTTAGTTAAGCTGAGCCATTATTTATTTCAGATGTAATCCATTCTGCTAACATAGATGTCAATGAAAAAGGAACTGAAGCAGTAGCAGCAACAGCAGTGTGTATGTCGAAAAAAAGCTGTATTAATAAAATAAAATTTTAAGAATTTATTTGCAATAAACCTTTCATTTTCACTATATCTCACATTCCTAGCAACACAATTCTATTTTTGGGAAGATTTTGCATACCTTAAAAGGAAATTTGAGATAAAATAAATATTTATTGAATACAACGAATTAAGTTTGAAATTATTAATTTAAAAAATATGGTTTAAAAATTATTTGGTTTACTTAAATAATTATTTAAAATTTTTTATTTTTTGTTTGTAATTTTTTTTGAAAATCTTGATAGAAAATATGAAAAAAAAAAATTCGTTAGTACTATTTTTTATTTCTAAATAATAAATATAAGGATATCATGTTTCGATAGTTAAATAAATATTTATAAGTTAGTAATTTAAGAGTACTTTTTATTTCTGTTATTCATTTTAGTGCAAGCTGATTGTATAAATGAGAAAAAATTATGAATTAAAGTATTTAAAAATAATTCAAATCAAAGTAAAAAAGGAAAGGAGTTATTACTTAATTAACACTTGATTCAATTAAATTATATGATTAAAAACAAAACTATTTTTATTATTTAAATATAATGTTATTTGCTATTTTATATTAATTATATTCTTGTTAAAGTTAAAATAAGTATAAATGTAAATTTAAATAATATAAATAAAATATTAAAATAATTGATTGACTTTAAGGATGGAATAAAATCAAATAATACTTTTGTTTTATTACAGGAAATATAATTTTAAATAAGAGAATAATCAATCCATCTTTTATTTTCTCACCTTAATAATATTCTAAAGATTAAATAATTAAAAATGTATATTTTAATGAAAAAAAAATTATGACATTAATTAATTGATATTAAGAGTGTAGTTAAATTAGATAATTATCTAAGAAAATTGAAATATAAATATATAAATAAGAGAGTAAGTAACAACAAAATATTGCAAATGTATTTAGTTAGATAAATTTAAAAAAGATAGTTTTTATTTTATTTGAAATAAGATTTTTAGAAGGAATTTAAAAGATTGTTTTGGATATTTTACAGAAAAAAAGCTTTCCTTGTGAGCTTCAGTTTATAAGTCTAAAGATAGTGGTTATTTTTAAATATGTTTGATTTGTTAATTGAATGTGAAAAGTTCAAAACATTATTATAATTTTTACATTTTTCAATCCCTGATTGAAACTCAGTTTTTATTCATTATTATTTCCATTAAAAGAGTTGGGTCAATTAGCAACTTCTAAAAACATGGTTATTATTTAATTTCATTTAGATTATCTAATACTTGCGTCATGCAATATTTTTTAAGATAACTACACCTATTTTTCTAACTAAGCAATAAATAATCAATAATATTCTTTTCCTAAGCTGTTCTCACTAGCTTTTCTTCACAAAGATATTTCAATCTATCTAGAAAATACAAATCAGATAACTGCAGAAGAGCTATTATTCTTTATGGTGATAGGTTATTATCTATTGTATCAGTATAAATATAGACTAAAACATCTAGGAATGAATCATAAGATATATCTTTTATTATAATTGGTTGCTGGGTTAATTACTAACAGCTTTCTTGCAAGCCATTCGTAAACATCATTCTAAAATATTCTGATCTACAGCTGAGAATAGCCTTATTGGCATAAATAATCTATCCTTCAACAACGAATTATACATCGCTTAACTATTAATTGTTTAGGAGCGAGAAAATGTCTTGGTTTAGTTAAGGCTTTGGAAGGCATGCTGTTTAAAATTTGAATTGATAAAAATCATTCATTACATTAAAGCCATTTAACCCACCAAAAAGAAAGAGTACATCATTATATATCTGTAACACCTATATATAAAAATATTTAACTCTCTATTTAAGAAATATAACAAAACTTCTAAATTAATACTCCACACAAAAATGGAATAGAAAAATATTACCATTGAGGAACGTCCTGCAGGTGGATCTTTTTAATCTATTTTGGTCCATTTATTTGTATTAACATTAAATTCATATAAATCATTGAGTCTGACTTATCCATTGTACCCACCAAATAGGAGAATTTTATCAGAGTAGTATATTTAGCTGTGGAAATAACGAGGAGAGGGTATGCTGCCTTTCTATTATATGAAAATACTTTTGCCTTTTTTCATGTTAATCCTGTAAAAATCTTATAATTTGTCAATTCCATTATAGCCACCAAAGATGTAGAGATACTCATCTTTAGAGCAGTAGCTAGGACATGATCTCTCTGAAGGAACTGAGCCTTTTAGCTCTACCTTTTTCCATTTGTTTGTTATAAAATTATATTCGAAGTAGTCATTAAGCCAATTTTATCCTTCAAAGCCTCCAAAAATAGCAAAACTATTTTCATGACTTCCAGAAGCAAAACCAAAGCTTTACGTTGGCTCATCACCTTTATTAAAAACCGAATTAGCAAAATTATACTTTGGATTAAAAATAATTTTCTATTTTATTTTTTCTTGAATGAATGAATTACCTTGTATTGGCAAGCGAGTCCACTCATAAGTTGCAAAGTCAAAGGAATAAAAATCTTTGAACCAACTAACTCCATCATAACCTCCATAAATATAAAGCTTATTTTAATATACAACAGCTCCATTATTTTCTCTGGCAGAAGGCTTAGTTCCAAATGTTTTTATTTTAGTCCACTTTAGACTTTTAAAATTAAATTGATAAATTTCATTTAGTCTACCATTAAATGTGAACCCTCCAAACAAATAAAGACATTCTTTATAAATAACTGAAGCAGAACTGCTTCTAGGGCATGGTCTTTACGAGCCTTTACTTTCAACTTTTTCCCATACATACGATTCATATTCTTAAAAGCCTGCCTATATTTAATTGTACTAAATTGGTTGCTCCCTACTTTTGAAAATCATTTCATCAATAGGAGTGAAATTTAAATTGCTTGTTCTTCTTTCGGTGCGAAATGTTGTTTCGCCTTCATTTCCTTCTAAAGAGGAATCTGACCTTAAAATACTCCCTGTCCTATTGCTAAAAATATAACAAATAATAAATAACAATAGAATTTATTTAAATTTTTTCATTTGCCATTATTTTTTTTGAATAAACTTTAACTAAATAGCTCGTATTATGTGCTTATTTATTTAAAAATGGAATCTTAATAGATAAAATATATAATTATGTTTACATTCCTTAAGTCTCTTCAAACAGGAAAAAACTATTGCTCCTAAATTATCTTGGTAGCGACTATTAAGTCTCTGATATACCAGATTAACTCATACTATTTTAAAACTACTAGTTATATTAATTTGTACTAATTATTGCCGAATTAGCATTTCTAGAGTGCATCTTTGCAAAGTCTTTTTTAAATAATCTCTAGTAAATTTAAAGAAACTACTTTTTTTAGGACTGCCTAGGATTATGTTTTTTATTTTATGATGTAAAACCAAGTTGAATACTTAGTTTTCTTTGAATTGTTGAATATATGTAAATATTTAGAGTCTATTGATTTTCAAATTAAAAAGGACAATCGCTTATTAGAATTATAGTGTTTTAATTATTATATTTTTAAAAGTACGAAATTATCAATTTCTTTAATAAAATTTTAATAGAAATGTTAATTAATCAATCGATAGATAAAGTAACAAACACTGTTTATATTATCAATCTAGTTGTTCAAAATATTCTTGATGCCTCCCTCTCAATTACTATTAGTTATTTTCTTTATACATCGAAGCAAATCTGAAATTTATAATTTTAAACAACAGATATATTAACAAATATATTAATAGTGATTAAACTATTATTTAATTTCTTAATACTTTAATGAACGAACAAACAACTTTCTATTTTTCAAAAATTTAAAATCTCAAAAAACATAAAATATTCATTTATAAAATTAATAATTTCAATAACAAAAAATAAATTTATTTTTTTTTAAATATTCAAGAATCATCAAAAATTTAAATTTTCTAAAATAATTATGTGATATTTTTCTCAAATATTAATTTACTAAGATCATTTTTTTGGTAAACCTAATTAATCTTTTTTTATATACCTTCCACAAATATTTAGATATTTAATAAGATTTTTTAATTTTAACTATTAACAATGTAAGGAGGATATTAACAAAATTACTTTAACTAAATCAACATTGACTTACCTGAATATGATTCAGTTGCGAAAACACTAACTCACAAAGAAAGCGAGTTTCCTTTAATTATAAACAGAAATACTAATTAGCGTTTCATGAGCTTTAAAAATACTGCTAACATAATTGATTTAGTAGTTGAGCCAAGAGATAAATCTCTCAAAAGCTCAGAAAAGCAAAATGTTATATAAAAATAAAAAGAATATATCAAAGATAGGATTAAGATATACATTTATCCGATGAGCGAAGATAGTATTTATGTGGGAATTAAATTGTATAATATTGACTAAGTTATTAGATTTTGCGGAAAACCCATAATTCATGACTTTAAGAGCTATGAACAGATTAAAGATGATTAAATTTAGATAAATGATATTAAGTGGGTAACAGAAATAGGATTTAAATTAACATTTACTCCATATAATTATTAAGAGCAATATAAAAATCTAAAAAATGAGTGTCTGTTTTCTCTAACTTTAGAGTGTTCAGAGGCTATTTCGAATATTACTATTCTTGTTATAAGATTAGCAGATGACAAGTAGGTTTTTATCCTTTGAGGATATTTTATTGATGTTAAAATTATTTTTCAAAATTAAGAAGCTAAATAAAAAAGAAAAAAAAGATTTATTTCAATAAAAAACAGATAAATAACATTTTTTAATATTTTCTATGTATAAAATTAAAATCAATTTAAATTCAAAATAAATCCTTTGTACTACATAATGGATTTCACTTATCAATATTTTTATAAATATATAAATTAACAGCATATTCTTAATTAAAATAAAGCATTTATTTGCATTAAAACTTTTAACTTTTTTATTTTTTAATAATTATTTTACTCAATAAAATACTTCAAAATTTCTTGTAAAGTATTTGTTTTATATTAAAATTAAGAAATCTAATTTGACTATTTTTTCAAAATTCTTTAGAAATTATGTAAAAATAATTTGATTGCTATTTTCATTTATTAAAGTGGTTTAAATTTTCATCAAAATATTTCTATCATAAATATAAACCTAGATTTTCGTATATTATTAAATCAATTATAATTATGATATTTGACATTAATGCAATTTAAATAATGATAAATTAAAATCAAAAATTAGATTGAAGAGGGAATTGTTTATTTTCTAAGAATGTGA
This sequence comes from Tetrahymena malaccensis 436, assembly GCA_000231845.2. NCBI lineage: Eukaryota > Ciliophora > Oligohymenophorea > Hymenostomatida > Tetrahymenidae > Tetrahymena > Tetrahymena malaccensis. The sequence continues at coordinate 1,797,523 of JH719946.1, read as the reverse complement.
TATCTTACCCCAAAGATTATAAGCATATTTGAATTCATTTAATGCAAGATACTCATTCAAATAATAACTTTTATAGAATTTAACTTACAATTGCATTAATTTTATATAAATGTTATTATGATCAGTATTTTATTTACAAAATAACTCAAACTTTGATAGTTTTTAATAAATATTCAAATTTAGTATTTATTTATATAAATACAATATTAGTTTGGAGCTATATGTATTATTAAGAATTTAAAACTTCTACTTTGTATCTAATTAGTATATCAAATTTAAATGGACAAAGATTAAACGATAGTTTTATAAAGTTTACGGTTTAATAGATCACTTCAATAAAATTAAAGAGCATATTAAAATAGTAATGAGAGAATGATGAGTAAGTTTATTCATCATAAAGACAAAGATGAGTATATATTTTATAATAAAGCTGATTATATTTGTAAGGAAGAAAACCTTTCAAATATATTTTCTTAATGCTTGAAAAAGGGCACTTTTTAAAATGAAATCCACTAAAATAATATTTTATTCTAATAAAAAGATGATGATAATAATATTTCAATAACTAAAAATTTAACTTTAAAAGATAGCATAACAAATAGAGACTCTAAAGATAAAGAGCATGTAGTTAAAACAAATACCTCATATTTGTTTACTATAATAAATTTTACTCTTAACCTTGAAACTAAAAGATATCTATTTTTTAAATAAAAAAGTAGGTTATCATTAATTTTTTTATAATTTGGAGAATATTAGGAAATTGATTGTGTAAAAAAGTATTAAAATAAAATAAAAATATTTTAAATATCATAAAAATATAATAAAATTTTTTAAATTTGTACAAATTTCTAGTATTATATGTAGAACACATAGCGTTTTTTATTGAATTAGTAATTAATATAGGGTGTTCCAAAAAAAATGTCAATAAGAAATATATAATACTAAAATATATTAGATATTGGGAACACGAACTCAGTTGCTAAAAAACCCAGTTTTAAGAAGATTTCAAAAAAATATCACATAAAATTTGATAGTTAAATTATTAAAACTTATTATTTACCATAATATGATATTTTATATTGTATACAAAAATTTAATGAATTAATTCAAGATTTAAGATTTATTAAAAAAACAATTAAAAATAAATTTTGATCAAAAAATATAAAATAAATAAACTATTTTTATTTAATAATCAAATATTTTATGATATGATTGATATTTTCATAGATTTTCAGAGTGAATGATAGCTTGAGTTTAACTAACAGCATTAGAAACTTCTTCTTCTTTTAATTTATCTTTTTTATTTTCTTAAGATCTTGCAGCACCACTAGCAGCTGCCATTGGTATGAGTGAGTTGATAATTGAGCCAAATGTTCCAGCCATGGCAAAAGCATTGATTCCAAAGAAGATGAATACAAACAAAAGTATAAGAATTACTACAAGTGTACCAAGAGCCATAAAAAGTATAGCAGGTGATATGCCTAATTTTTCAAGGGACATAGAAGTTTTCTTATCGTTAACATACTTAAATGCCTTTTCAAATTCTTCTACATTCAAAGTCAATTCATCTGTTTTTTCAAAGTTACTAGTCTTTTATTTTTTATTTTTTATGTATGCAAAGATTTCATTAACTCTGTGTCTACTTAACTCCATTCCTATAATTAAAAAATGTTAACTTAGCATTAAAGAATATATATTTTAAATTATATAATTAATTACCCAATCTTCTGATAAATGATAAGAATTCATCTATAGATATTGTACCACTATTATCCCCCTCTGCATCCACTGCAATAAAGACATCTTTAATTGTTGCCTTTTTTAATAGAAATTAAATTTTCCTAAATAATCAAACTTTTAAATTGGCTTACTTTTCCATCTTGAAGTTTCTTCACAATTTCTTTAATTATATCAGGTTATTCAGAAGAGTGGTTTCCAACAATAGCTTTATCTTTGTTGTTAAATATAGGCATGTCTGCTACTTAAGTGTAAGCTCTTTGAATTAAGGCAATCTTATTTTCGTCAACTATTTCAAATTTTTTAAGAATACTGAAAACGCGTTGGTGATCTCCTGTAAGAATTGATATTACATCTTCTATAATACTTACATCTAAATTACCTTTACTAGAATATTTAAGCAATTTTAAAACTTCTTTAACTAGGTCACTATCATTGATTGACTAAGAAGGTTTATCTAAAATTGATTATAGAATGTTCGTTATAGTGTTTACCATCTTATCAACTTGCTCAGCACTTTCTCCAGTCTTAGGAGATCCAAAGAAAAAGTCTGATAAATCAGGGTTTTCAAAAGCTATCTTAAGAAGAATCTTTTTTATTTAAAATGTACAAGTTTATAAGAAAAAAGAAGCATTTGTATTAATTAAATTAATAAATAAAAAAATTTGATAAAAACTTTAGTTTAAATATTTAAAATGAAAGAAAAATTTTACAATTAAGCAGTTCTACTTATCTTTAAGCTTAGCATTTTCTTTCATTTTCTTAGTTTCCTATTTAGTAATAAAATAGAAAACAGCATAGATTAAATTAACTATATTATCATCTATCTACAACAAATTTCTACCAACTGTATCAAGTAAATTATCAATTTGAATAAGGATGCTTTCTTTTTCTATTCTATCTATTTTTGAATCGTTCATAGTGCAGAATGATATTGTGAATATTATATTCAAAACTTGATTAAAAATGGTAGCATAATCTGAATTTTTCTTCAAGATTTTTTTGATGAAGGAGTTCTCATTTTCCATGCTATATTTCAGATATGAGGTAATAGGTTCAGTCTTTTGAGTATGAATTGCTTGGATTCCTTTGAAGTAAAGATTAGAAAGGTACTCAATTAATGGATCAGCATGTTAGATCTACTTTAAGAAGCTTCCGTTCAAGAAATTAAGTAAGAAATAGATATTTTCAGAAACTGAACCTGGAAAAGACAAAAATAATTAAATATAAAGTTAAAAGCAAAATAAATTGATGTACATATTTCTCTTTTTAATTTTTCACTAAATTTTTCTTCGTTTATCTATTATATTTCTTCTTCACATATGTATGCATATTATTATGATATCTTTTCCATATTTTACACGATATTATCATAGGAATGATAAATTAAGTAAATAGAATTGCTTTCATATGCTATGTGTCTAGTAAATATTTCAGTGTCTAAGCTTTTGATTTTCATACTGTTAATATTTATTTTTAAAATAGGTTTTTTTATTTAAAAATTTTTACTTTTTCAAGACTTTATATAAATTAGATTGATCTGTAATAGTGTCATCTATATCCTCTCTTTATACAAATCTTGACTAACTTAACTTATTTTAATTATCTTTTTTCTTGGCAGGTGATGGCTACGCATCTGCTTTATCTAGAATAACAGCAGGTAATATTGATAAATATTGAATATAATTAAATAAGAAATCTATTTAGTGTTTGTATTGTTTAAATTAGTAAGGCTTATCTATAAAAGCCTGAGAATTTTCGAAAATATTTTCCCATTTGATGTTAGAAATATTTTTCCACAAGAAGAGGGATTAGAGGATATAAGGTAAATACTTGCTTTTAGATATTCCTTCACTTCCATCTTACAAATCTTACATGGTATTTTACTAAATTAATAAAATAAAAAAATAAATTCCTGATTTTCATAATTGCTAAAATAATTTACCTTCAAGGCATCTAAAGCTTCTTTCTTTAGAGAATTGTATTTTTAAAAGATCTAACCTTGTATTTCTTTTTCATTAGACTCAGGAATTAATTTATTTTCTTTGATATAAGCATCAACTTGGCTTTTTAATGTTAGTTCTTATTCTTCTTCTTATAAATCAAAATTCCATTAATTCTCAGAAGTATTTAAACAATTCAAGATATGAACTATCGAATTATTTGATAAGCTCAAAAGCAAGTGCAAATGTCTTGCATCAGATATTCCTAAATTTCTTACATCGGATTTATCTTAATTTTTTGCATCAGATTTACAAGAGAAGAAATCTTCACCTGCTATAATCATATCTCTCACCTAAAATTATTTTTAAAATATATAACCAATATATTAGCAAGAGAAAAAAATTAAAATTTTACCTTGGTGAAATTTACATAGTTATCTAAATTATCAGGAGTAATATTCAGACCAGATGTTTGTGGCTTTAAAAGTGCGAGAATTTTAAGTTTTTCAAGACATTTTATTTCAGGTTTTGTATCAAATATCAAATTGAATGCTTCTCTATTATCAACAAAAATAAAATTTAATCATTAAACAAATTTTTTATTTTAAATTACTATAATTCTTTTTCTTAAGTTATGAGGAAGTTCCAATCATTATAAAGAATTTTTTGAAGAAGTAGAGACATATTGTTATATTTGACATTAGGTTGATCTTTAAAAATCTATTTATCAATGTATTCCTTTTTAGAATTTCCAGTCTTTTTAGGATCTTTCTTTTCTTCATGTAACCACTTTTAATAGCAAAGGTTTTCACTTATTCTCCATAAATATTGCTATGCTTTTTCCAGAGCTTTATTTCTGTTAGGTGATAGATTACAGAAATCAAAATAATTAATTTCATAAGGATTATTTATAGTACTATGCATTGAGCTCTAAAATAAATCAAAATACATATTAAAATATTTTAAATCAATGTCTTATGAAATTAATGTTTTCAATAATATATTACTTTTTCAAATGACCACAGGAATTTAGTGAAATAAATTATTGAAGCTTGTGATTTCTAGAAGATAGGAGAGTGATCAATTAATTTTAAATGTTCTCTCATTTCGCCTTAATAAGCCAGCACGCAATTTTATAAAGCCCTATTAGTTTGTAAATTTATTTGTTTTTAAAAAAATAAAAAACCTGCTTAAATTAATTATTCAAATAAATTTTTTTTAAATCTTCATGAGATAAGATAAAGAGAAATAAAATGAATTTAATTTGAAGTAATTATTTAATGATTTTATTTTGTAAGATTTAGATAATTATTTTGAATTAAAATTTTTAGAATTGGGGAATTTAAAATATTTAATATAAAGTAATGTTAAATTTTATTTACTCTATATTAGAATCTGATAAGGAAGATTTTTTCAGTAGTATTTCTAAATCTTATGATTGATTTACACTTTTGCTCATAGCAAGGCTTATAAAACTTGAAATATTTTCTTCAGAGACATTCAGCAAATCATTTAATGAAGTAAAATTGGTTTTGATAGAAGAAATTAGCAAGCTTAGAATTTCTGCAAGAGCTTTTTTATTACTAGTCATGTAGAGTGATGCTGAAGTAACATGTGATTAAAAGTCTTCCATTTTAATTTCTTTCATTTATTGCTGTATGATTCCATTTAGGACCAAAGTACCAAAATAAACATTACTATCCTGTTTTTTTATTCAAACAAATAATGTAATTTTCTATGAATCAATTTTTTAAAAATGTTACTTAACCATAGTTAGCTACAAAATTATCATTGTCATTCAGCGATTTATAATTTTCTTTATAAATATCAATTAGATATTTAAAGTTTTCGGTCTCTGCTACTTTTGTGTAATTATCTAAGTATTCAAATAAATCTTTCTTTTTTTCTCCCGAATAGTGATCTATTTAATCATAAGAATCTCTATTAATATAATAACTACGTTTTGTGTATGGCGAGTAAGACTTTGAGTCAGTAATATGATAAAGGATTTCCTCTCTTTAAAAACTATTAATAATTGATATTTAAAGTTTCAATACAAAGAATAAAAATTAGTTTATTAAATATTAATTACGTATCCCACATCATTTCATCATAGTTATCAATCAATCTCTCTAAGTTTTACATTTAAAGTTCCCATACTACATCTTAAATATATATTCCTTTAAATATTCCAGTATAATCGCTATACTATTCAATCCAATTCTCCAAATCTTAATTAATAATTTATTCTACAAAATAAGTTAACTTGAGTTTATATTTATTGAGCTCTATGAATTTTTAGAACTTTTATTTATTTAATTTTTAATCTACTCTAGTTTTATTTTCCTCAATATTTTATTTTTCAAAAACTTTTTTACAAAGCTCTTTGATGACATTTTCGAAATAGTTATAGCCAAATAAATTTCTGGAAGTCATAGAAGAAAGTATGTCATCTGAATCAATAATAAACCCAACTGATAAACCCTAAGAATAATAAAATATTTAAGAAATTTTTTTGTTAATAGTTGTTAATTATAATTTACAATTAAGGGAATGAGTCTGTGACGAGGGAAGAAATCCATCATATCATCGAAATAATAATATTTTTCTAAAGTTCCTAATATGAGATCAATAGCAAAAGTAACTTACTTGTAATGATCTTCGTCATGCCCATTAAATCCGTAGAAATCAGTATATGATAATTTAAGCTATGAAATTGTACTCAAAACAACCATTTACATAACGGGACTAGAAGAATGCGTATACAAACAGTAATTCTTTGTAAAATTCTTTTCTTCATTATCAAGATATTTTTTTTCACTCATTTTTTCATTTCTTGGGTCACAGTAGAAATCAGTACCAATTTTATCAAAGACTTTATTAAGAATTTCAAGTTCTTAAAATTCTACTTTTTCCCTTTTTTTCAAAAAATTCATTAAATTTATCTTTTTAAATTAGAATAGTTAATTTACGTTTCTTTTTCTAAAGGCTCAAAAGCCTTTTTAACTAAACCTGAGTTCAATCTAATATCATTTTGCTCTTCTTCATCTTCTTCGTCTTCAATATCTTTATCATCTGAATCAGCTTTGTTCTCCTCACCATAATCATGTTCGTAAACTAAGAGCATTTTAATTACATTTTTAGGGAAGTTAAATTCTTCTGCTATTTGAATCAACCTTTTAAATTTTAATTGTTAAAAAAAAATTTAATTTAATATAAAACTACCTTTCACCATCCTTTTCCAAGCTGTACCTCAGTAGTTCATTTATTTCATACTTATATCCTTTTATCTTCTCTTCAAGTTAGTTAATCTATTTTTCATGTTGCGTTTGTTTGCTTTTTTAATTTTCATGTTTTATCTTAGCAATCAATATTTAATAGCTTCTTTAAGCATATTCTAAATCAACAAGCAATTATTTAACAATTAAAGGATTTGACCTGAAATTAAGGACGTAAACCAAAGCTAAAATTGGATTAAGATTAGAGATCTTTTTATCATTGACTAAATAATAGCTCTAAGCTATAAACTCCCAAGTATTTTAGTCACCCATCATTAATAATGTCCATAAAGGACTCATTTATGTGCTTTCAGTATACTTATAGATTGCATATTAAAGTGTATTACCTTTTTTGAGTCCTTATTCTATAGATAATTTCTAATTTTTTACATATTTTTAACTTATAATTGTGTAAAGCTGATAAAGGAATTCAGTTGTCTAGAAGTTAGAGTATCTACAAGAGAGTAAACTACATAATTAATTAATAATAAAAATGTTATCAATAAAATATTAAACAAGAAGATGCTTGAAAAAGAAAGTTAGAAAATTTTATATTTTAAAAAAGTAAGTAGCTTAATTTAATCAAAAAACTTTATTACCCTACTAAACCTTAAACAAGCGAGTTATATTTTAATTCTTTTGCATTAACAGCTTATGTCAAAGTTCTTGGTTGTTAAAGTTCATATTGTCCCAAAATTTCCTCAAATCTTATAGCAGAAGGATATTTGAGAGGTATTAAAACATCCTGATATTTAGAAAGGAGACAGAAATCTCCTTTGCATAAAATATAAGCAACTTCTGCCCAGGTAGTATCAACTTTGAAGTTGTTAATAAACTTGTTTGTTTTTATTAAGTTGACTAATAACTTTTTATTTTTAGAAGAATCACCATAAATTGGAAGTATCTGATCAATCATAGCCAACTACTGCAGTCCATCGATTTTAAATTATGGAGGTAGTTTGAGAGATTTAGAAATCCATTTAATGTTTGTTGGTTCGTAGTCTTAGTACATTACTTTAACTAAAGTAACTAATTCCTAGTGATTAACTCCTAATTGTTAGAACAGTTTCTAGATATAAGAATTGGTTCTCATAGATTCAAAAATAGCACTACGCTCTTATTCGCTCTTTGAATTCTTGATATACATCAGATTAGAAACCAACTCGACAGCTTCAATTGGGATATTAGTATCTTTAGAGATAAAAGATGTGTTAAATTGCTTATGATTTACTAGTCTAATATATTATTCTACACTTTTATCTGAAATCGTTATATTATTTTCAAGAACAGTATTTTCATCACCATCGGCTTATTGCTCTAAATAATCTAACTAGCGATAAAATTTAACCATAGCTTGTGAACAATAATTTGTATCTTCTTAGAAATAAGTGTGAAGAGCTTCAAAGAATTCTTATTTTACTTAAAGCAATATTGACAGTAGCTATTCTACATTCACCTTCTTTTATTTCTTATCATTTTTATCTTAAATTTGCAGAGTAACGTTACTAGAGCGACCACTAAAATATACAAGTAAGCAGCTTGCCATTAAAAGTGCTTCTTAATTAGTATTAATTAAAAATTAAAGGAAGTGTTAGATTCTAGCAGCTTCGTCATTAATAGAGAGTATTTAAATTGCTTTTAGTAAACCGTATTAGCCTTGTCCAGATTTCTTAAATAAAAAAATATTATAATCAATCATAAAATAATAGAATAAAATTTTACCTTAAATTTCTTATAATCTTTATCATTGAATTTTTTCTAGAATGGATGCAAAAATCTATAGATATCTTTTTTCTTGCTTCCAGTAATACCATATCTGAAATCTATTAAGTTAGTTATTGACTCAGGAATATTGTTATTACAGCATATATTAAAAAGTTCTAAATAGTCAGAGTATGGAATAACAGCTCCTTCATGATAAAGGATTTTTCTTAACAAACAAACAGGAAGTTAATCTTAAAAGATATTTTTAGAAATATTTGCAATGTTTTAATCTTTTTATTCAATTTTTTCCAAAACAGATGCACTAAATTCAACAAATGTATTTATGTCATTATCATCACATTTAGGATTAATTTTTAAAATCTAAAGAGCGTCTAAAGACTATTTTATCTTTCCTGCTTTTGAAGAAGTAAATAAGTTGATAAAAATTTCAACAGATTAGTAATCAATATTTAGCATATCAGCAATATCAGAAATTGAGCTCTTAACTAGAGTGTTTTGTGAAGGATCTTCGATTCTTGGTATATTTCTAATTGATAAAAATTTCTTTAAGAAATTAAAGTCAGCTTGCTCAAGAAGGATATCATAATTTTTATTAATTTCTTTGAAGTCTGCTTGTAGGATGCTTGCTTGCAGATATCCCTTTATTTCTATTTCAAAAAGTTTCTTGAAACGAGTTGGCAATTCTACATGGACTTTTACTCTCTCCTTAATGACTTATTGCTTATTAAGATTTTATTCTTATTCCTTAGTAGTTAGTTTCAATTTATTTTCAATAATATCTTATACGTATTTGAATTCTAATGAATCTCTCATGAACAACAAAACTTAAACTAGATCTTTGACTGTAATGTTTTCGTAATTATTTAAATCTTTTTATTTACTTTTTATAACCTAAAAGAAAGTTAGAGCATCATATAATTCACTAGGATCTTTGGAAGAGTATAAATTATAAAGATGCATCAAAGAGTGAACCTTATTTTCTTTAATCTTATTATTTTATTTAGATAAATATCACATTAAAATAGTAAATAATTTAAAATTAAAAAAATAAATTTTTTAAATAAAATAATTAAAATAATTAAAATAATTCAATTAAAAAATTATATAATCATTACAGTTTTCTGAATGCAAAATAAATGTTTGCAAAAGTTAAAAATTCTAAATATCAAATATTAGATTAACTACAATAATTTTTTTTTTAAAGTAAGTTTCTTAAAAATAAATGAATTACTTTGTTAAGTGAAGTAACAAAATTGATAAATGTGTGTGCATCTCTACTGGATTTGTCACCTAATAAAATTTCCACAAATCCAAGAATTACATCCTCTTTCATTTTAAGCATTTTAGATAAAAGTTCAAGTAAGTCTGAGTCTTTTAAGTAGTTAGCTATATCTGTTTATTTTGTGAACCCTTCGAATCTGCTAGTAAAGATTACTTAAAGTGATTTGACAACTTCGCTTTCTAAAAGATTATCCTTACCATTCTTAAGAATTTTGTCTGATGCAATTATTGAGTCATTCAAAAAGATATCCTATAAATTTAAAATGCTCTAAAAATTAGAAATTTTTTCTTTGCCCTTGTTATTAGATTTTCCTTTTTAATTCTATTATTGATCCTCTAAAATTTATTTTTTTAAAAAACAAAACATATCCTTAATTTCATCATTTACTCCACTTTCAGAAATCAAGCCAAAGAATGAACCTAATTCTTTAATTAAATCAGTTTACAAGTTTGAAATAGATCCACTAAAAAAGTTAAGCATAACTGTTAATCCTGTTGATAAGTAGTTTAGACTATCTTCCTTTTTTTATGCTTCTTCTTTTGCTTTCTTCTTTTCTGCTTCCTCTTGGGTTTTATTTTATTACTTAAGCTTTTCAGAGATGGTTTTATAATTCTCTTCCAAACTAGTAAGATATTTTTCGAATTTTATTTTTTTTTCTGTTATTATAAATTTAATTACAAAAAAATGTTAAATTTATTTAAAAATATTTTTTAAATACCCTAATATTAATCTATTTTTTCATGATATTCAATCTTATCTTAGTAGATTTTGTTAAGTGCCTTCTAACTTGCCTTAAATTCATCCATGTAGTATTAAGTATCATTAGCATATTAATTGGCGTTTTAATCATTTGTTCTGATCTGCTAATCAAGATTTTCTTGATTTGCCATACATTCAGATACTCTGTTTACTATTTCCTCATAAATTTCTTCTTCGTTATCATACTCTTTTTAAAGTTTTTGTAATTCCTAATCTTCTTTATTCTATTCAATTTTTTAATCTAGCAACTATAACTCTTTATAATGTTTATTTTCAATATTTAAAATCACATTGTTTTTTATTTAGCTAATCTAATTTTCGTTTTATTTAATTGTTTCTTCATTTTTTATAATTTCTTATTTAAGACGATCAATTTAAGAGTTTTAATCTCTTATTTCTGTTTAGGTTTATTTAAGTTTTTATAATATTTCTACCTCCTTATTTTAATTTTTTGGAGAATCTTCTAATATTATTTTAAATTTAATTTAATTAATTTAATCAAATAAAAAATTTTTTACCTTATTCTTAATTAACAAGGAGCTAGTTTTCATCTTCATCATCAGCACGGTCAATTGACTAGGGATTTCTTATATGAATTTTAGTTGTCAATAATGCTTAAGTATCTCTTTCACTACCAATTAATAAGTTAGTTCCAACTTCTTATTCAGATACACCTATCTCTATAAGCTACTTCTGTAAATCTTCTAAATATTTAGTTTAAGTTTTTTTCGAACTTTCATATCTTTTTAGCTCACTATTGTTTAGAAGATTATCTTATTTTAATTATTAATTCTGTAATTCCTTTTATTTGATCTATTCATACTAAATTGCAATTTCTTTATTCTTCGCCATTTCTAGTTCAGTCTTTTTATTGAGCAATTCATCTTATTTATTTCTTATCTATAATTATTTAAGGATAAAAAAAAGCTTAAACCATAAAAAATATTACCTTATTCTTAGCATCATCTAGTCTTGTATTCAAGCTATTTAACTTCTCTTGCTGCTTTGTTTTTTAATTCTTCAGGTTTAAAAATTATTTCATTATTTCTTATTTTTGTTAAGATAAAATGTTGTTTTTGTCAGTATTTATTTTTTTGATATCTTTTAGAATGCTTTCAAGCTTAGAAATAACCTTTTCTCCAGACAGATTATCTATTTCATCTAATTAGGCAGAACTTACTCCGGACTCACCTAACTTTAATTAAAGAAGCCCCTTGCAGTAATACTTCAGATATTATAAACTGTTTTATAATCTTTCTTAGTATTATTCTTCATTCCACTTACCCTTAATTCTTTATTATTCTAAGTCATTAATAGCAGCAATTGTTTCATTTAAATTAATTGTGATGTCATCTTTTATTTTCAAACACTCCTCACCTGTATTAATTAATTTAACATCTTTAAATTTTTAATCTTTTATCATTATTCTTTTTGAGGCAAAATCAGCTGAGCTCAAAAGATTTTAGATAGCTTTCTTAATCATATTAGTAGGCATGATTTTGCTTTGGCCTTTAAAGCTTTGAATAATTACCTCAACTATTTTAAGCACATCTAAAATGCCAACTCCTGCTATCTCCTTTACTTCATCCTCCATACCAGTACTTTTAAAAAATCCTTTAAAGGCAGTACTGACATCTTCAAAGTCAACTTCACCATCATTTTTAAAAATAGCGTAGCCGATTTTAAAAATATCTTGATACTATTTAAGTTAGTTAAGTCCATCAAATCCTGGAAGCTTACTTCCATTTTGTACAAGGTTTAGAGTTTAATTCAAAATAATCTAATGATTTTTTTTAATTAAAATTTATAAAAAATAGTGAATTAGAAATAAATAAATTTTATTACTTCACTATTGCCTGATTAGATTGAGCGACATATCTATATCACTGAAAAAATAATATTCTTATAAGCATAAGTTATGGCTTCTTCTGAAGTGAGTTCAAAGTCTTGTTCATCTTCTTAGCCTGTCTCAGCTTGTACTATGATATCAGCCTTTTCAATATCCTTCAAAAGCTTTTCTTTTAATAATTATTGTTCTGTTTTTTCTGTAATTTATTTTTTGATATTCTTTTTTATTCCATTTTCATTCTCATCAATTTTATTTTTTGCCATTTGTTAATCTATTGATATTATTGATTTGAGCTGCTTATTCCAGACAGAAATCATGTTTGATAAAGCAACACAAAATACGTTTATTAGATGATCTTAGTAATTTCCTTTGAAATTTTCTTAAGGGAAAGCAAATTCCCAAACAAAATCAAACACAGGTCCTTTGAGATTTACGAAGCCAATACTTTTAAGCAACTGTTTCCCTTATTTCTTTTAGAATACATTGATGAGAGCATTAATAAATGAACTTATTGTGTTTTTAAGATCACTTTTTTAATTTTTAAGCAAACACCAGATGAGATTGAATAGCTCATCTCTTAGATCTTTATCAATTGCACTTAACTAGATTAAAAATAAATTTTAAAATAAAAGTTTAAATATGATATTTTTTTTTACTTATTGTTAAATAAGATTCTAAGCTTTTTCTTCAAGCTTTTGAGATATTTGCTAAGCATATGCTTGAGGATCTTAAGAAATTTTAACAAGCTCTTGTCCTAACTTAGAAACTGAAGCTGGATCTCTGATCATAATTTATAAATTATTTTAAATATCTTCTGAAGTTGCTGCATCTATGATTCCAAGTTTTGATGCTTCAGCAGTGATGTCTTTTAAGGTATCAGTAGGTACCATATCAGCTATTTTATCTTGAATGTCCATTTTCTTTAACAAATCTTAGAATTAACCAGTTGCCATCTACTATAAATAATCAGATATTATTTTGAATCCATTTTATGATATTTCTTAGAAATCCCTAAATTAATAAAATTAAACTATTAAATTATCTTAGTTTGATATCAAAAATTCTTACTTATATTTTTTTGCAACTAGAGTGACAAATGTTGCAGCTGAAGTAGCATATGGCAAGAAAGCATTGGGATTGATAATAGCACTCAACATCAACCAAATAGCAACCAATGAAAAATATACTGCAAATGTGTAAAAAGAGATAAGGACAATGATCCACATAATACCTGATAAGAATTTTCTGAATCTGCCAACCATTTTATATTCATTAAAGTATTTTTCTTAGGGGAAATCCATACTTGCATAGTAATAAATCAAATCCCAAAAAGAAAGAACCCAAAATATCATAGTAACTATAGCAATTGCTTAAACAATCCAGTTATCATCTATTAGTTTGGCTGGTATAGAAGTAGGGTAATAGTTAATTGTGTCTAAGAAAATTAATCTCATAGGAGGTATTAATGAATAAGAAGATTATTGGGCTCTGATAAATATGGCCAAAATAATTAAAGGACAACCAATTAATGCCATTAATAAAACATGAGCCACCACTGTAATCAAGTCAAAGAATTACCAACCTGTTGAAATTTAAATATCTCTTTATGCTTATTTGAAATCTTCAGTATCATAGAGCATACTGAATAAAAAGCTATCTTTAGCTAATAATATTTTGAAATTATTTTCAACTCTTTTTTTATCAATAAAATATTTCTTCTTCAGCTTTTACACGTCATATTTTTCATCCCTCTCAACCCATTATTGAGGTAAATAAATAGTAGATATACCATAATCTCTCTTTAATGAACCTTCATTTAGCTATATCTTCTGCATGTGGTTCAAATTACAGAATTCCTTTTAAATATTTATTAAAATTTTTATTTTTAGGAAACAAATAAATATTTTTTTAATTTGAAGAGACTCTTCAATTTTTTTAGTGATTTTATAAAATTTTTAAATAAAATGTAATATTACTGAATAATAATTTTCTAGCTCAGAAGATTCTATGCGATCTGTTTCAAATTTTGTAAGGCTGCAGCAGTTTGATATAAATAAATCTAGTGAAGTCTTATTTGATTACTCAGAAATAGTGGGTATTGTACCATTGTATCTAATATAAGCAAAATATTAAGTTTAGGCATCAAATCTAGCTACAATTTTAAAACCTCTATCTGTTAAATATTTCAAATTTTCTTCATCATCGAATTTTCTTTCCAAATACTAATTCAAATAGCAGAATTTTTCGTAAAGTTATTTCATTTCGTTGCCTAATATTTAATCTTTTTCTAAACTGTGAATTTCTTCATCATCATTCTCTTTTAATTCTTTCAGCTTTTTAGACCTAAATAGAAGTTTGTAAAATTCATGTATAGAATTTTGCTTTGCCTTATGCATCAAGAGAACCACGTAATCGATTAAAGCACTTAGAGGAGGTGAGAGATAAATTAATTAATAGAATAATTTAAATAGACTGCCAATGGTATATTTAGGAACATAACCTTAAACCGCATTTTCAGGATTTTCACGAGAATTTTATGAATCTTTTTTGTTTTATTATTCAATCATTTATTACTATTCCTAAAGTATTAAATTTAAAAATAAATTCATATCAAATTATTTTTCTAATAATAAATTCAAACCTTATATTCAAGATAAAAACGCCTTTTCTTTACATCTAAAGATGACTCATCAATTTCTTCAGCTCCACCTTTTTCTAACTATGAATACTTTCTTATGCTTGCAATGTGATTAAGAACTTAAATATAATTTTGATTGATGGCAAAGACTAAAATGACCAACATTATAATTCCTATTATACCAGAAAGAACACAACTAACTACAATCGCAGCATATAATGAATCTACAATTTTTTATAGAAATAGATAAATAAATAATTAGAAAAAATATTTTAATGTTAATATTTACTGCTGTAAGAAACATCATAATTTGTAACACTGTAATTTTTAGAATCATCAGAATCAACTCCTATCCATTGTTCATCACTATTTCTATTTAAGCTAATATCCTTGAATCCATAGTAAGTATCTGCTTGCTCAAATTTTTAGTTAGGATAATTAATATATGGCTACCATGCATTACTTGCCAGCGCATACTATGGTGCTGAGTTTTGTTACATAAAATTGGTTATCAAAAGCTGGGTGCTTTGTATTCTCTCTAATGAAAGAGCAGGTACATAAGGGCAAAATCCTGGGGATAAAGTGTACTAACCACTGTACTTTTAAGTAGTCATTAATGTCAAAGTTAATTCTCCAAGCCAATAAGGTTTCATATAACTATAAGCGGGATTGTATGAAAACTGAAATTTAATATTTTTTAAAGAAAAAATTAAAATAAAAGTATAAAATTGATTTTCTATCAATAAAACAAAATGCTATTAATTTTTAAAGAATATTGTTAGATTTACTTAAACCTATTAGAAAGTTGATGATCTCGTATATTTAGGGCCTATTTCAAATACGAATATAGGATCATAGACTTTAGGATTAGAGGCAGATTTTGTCTTATTCAACAACTTAACTTAGGCCAAATTTGAAAAATTAATGTAATCTATGTTTTTATTATTATCTTGATTATCTGCTTTGCTTGCCTTGTTAAATAATATAGTTGTGTCTTCAGCAGAAGTCTATTCATGCTTTCCTTATGCAGAAATAACATTAACAAAGATGTTTCCATAGGAATTTGAAGCGGTTAAAGTTGATTAATTTTAACCAGCATTTTTAAGAATAACTTTATTTCTATAACACCTGTATTCAATTACTTTATCAGGTTTTTAAGCAGATTAAGCGAGACCCCATGGATAGACTAGTAAAGTAAAAAAGAATTATTTTTTTTAAATGGTTAAATTGTTTTAATTACTTGCATCGCATTTTGTTTTATCTGGTTGGAACTAAATACTGCTTTGATAATCCTGTAAACTCAAAATTTTATTTGAAATATCTGTTATCTGCTTAGAAGAAAGACAGTTATAGGGATCTTTCTAAGTATAAGTGAGTGCAATATCGCTTGTGGATTAAACTGAAATATCTCCTTCTCTTGTATTTATATCAGCAGTTTAAAACACAAAGAAAGGGATTTCTATAGATCCTTGCATACTCAAATAAGTGAATGCCTAAAAATATTTTTTAGTTTGTTTATTGAATTTGAATTTAAAAATTAGTTATTTTTACGTCAGCCTTTAAGTAAGGGGCATTCATTTAGACATTAATACCTTTAATATTCATAGTAGCTATACTTAGTTACTTTGAGTAAACAATTATGTTGCATTAGTTAGTATCTCCACAGTTAATATCCAGAGACTATAGTTAAGTTTGCTTATAAACAAACATAACAATTTCGCATTCGTAGCTATTTAATTTATTGTTGAAATTTAAGGTTTAGACTCCATTATCATTACTCTTTTTATTTTAAAAATTTTAAAATATAATTTAAAGCTATTATTAATAAATTCACTACATATTTAATTAAGTAAAATTAAAAAGACTTGTAAACATCTCAAATTAAAAAATGGGGATTAATTAAGTAATATATTATTTTTTTCTTTGCTGATCAAAATTCAATATTTTAAATTTTATGGTAAAACAGATAGTTTAATTTTTAAATTAAGAATACTTAAGAAAATGTGCTTTGGCGATCTTAAAGAGGAGCTTTTGGATATATGTACTGAAGGTATATGTTCTAATCAGAAGCTACTGAACTAGGTATAGATAACGAAGCTGACAGGAAGTTAACATCTAAAGTGTATTAACTGAGAAGCGAATAGTCGTAAATCATCAACGAGCAGCTCTCTAACTTCATAACTACTTTTTCATTATTTCCCAATCTTAAAGATCCTCTTACAAATCCAAATTTATAGTAAAAGAATAGTATTAGATTTAATATCAAAGCTACCAGAAGCAGTAAAAGCAATATTCTCCATGTCTTTCTAATAAAAAGGTTATCTTTAAGTAAATTCTATAAGGAGAATCCTGATTTACGAATTTCATTTTTCTTCATTTCAAGCTACTTTTATATAAACTACTACTGTAAGGCTTTTTACTATTCTATAGTACTCTATTATACTGCTGCTGCTTTTCCTTCTTTTTTGCCGCCAATGCTTGTTACTGAACCTTACTGAGTGCTTGCTTCCTTATTATTTTTTGAATTTTTTCCATTTTACTCTTTACCACCTTTATTTTTGTTTCCTTTATTTTGTCTACCACTTTTCTTTACAGCGCTCTTTCCTTATGTATCATCTTCTTTAAGTAATTAATCAAATTTATCATGTTTGTCTTTATCTTTATCCTACTCTTCCTCCTTGGCATCCTTGACGTTCTACATTTCAATTTCCTTCTTCTAATTATCAGCATTTGTTTAAATGAATTTTTGATTTTCATCTATCTTAACGTCTGATTAGATTGGAATTTCTTAAATCTATTTGATATTTTTTTTAGGATTAGTTTTATTCAAAAAATAGTATTGAGTAATAATTTGTAAAAATTTATTTAAAATTATGTAATTATTATTAAAATTCATTAATTAGAAAAATTGATTGTTTTTAAATATTTTGTTAAAATTTTATTTATTTTTTTAAAATCTTATAAATTTTGATTTTATTCTTCTAGAATGATTTTGCTCTGATTAAAAATAAATTAAAAATAAATATAATGTAAAATGGCAGTGGGCACGCATACATTTATTTCATATACATCAAATGTAAAAAAAATAAAGTAAGTATGATTTATCTGAAGTAATGCTTAGAATAAGTATGTTGTAATTACATTTTGATTTTCACTTTCTCTATCCATAGCAGAATCAGTATAACCTGCATCTCTCTAATACCCATAATATTCTTCTTCCTCTTATTCAGTTTGGTGTTAATTTTCATCATAATAGTAATGTTCCTACTCATCTTCATCATCTTCATCATATTCTTCATTTTCTTCATTTTCTTCTTCTTAATATTATTATGAATTAGATTCATAGCTCTCTTCTTCACTTTAATATTCAGAACTGCTGTTCATAGAACTCATTAGCTAGTAATATTCTTTTCAGATAGTTATGCAGTTTATCCTAAAGTATTCTTAGTTTGAATTTAATCTAATTTTTATTGACTTTTATAAGTTTTTTCAACTAATTAATTTTATTAAATTATAAATATTTTGATCTTTAGTGACAGATTTAAATTAAGCTCAATCTCAAAGCAATCAATTTATCTTAGATCTTAAAAGCTATTGATTCTTACCAAGTTATTATGAAGAAAAACGATTTATTTTTTATGTATGTATTCTTGTATTATTAATGTTATTTTTTTAAAAAATTTAGCTTAATTTAGATAAGCATAAAATGAAATGTTAAATTTCGAATATCTCTTAATAAAACAATAAATTTTGTTTTAAAAATATAGATTATTTACCATTTTAGTGAGTTGTGAAAATTAGGAAATTATATTAAACTCTAAAAACTGTAATTAAAGACTAATTTTTATGTGCTCTTTACCTTAATTAAAATTCTTTTTCTTCTGCTTTTTTATAGGTAATAAATTGATAATTTAGATCAAAATCAGATATATTTTATATCCATAAATCAAAACCATAACCCAAAAAATCAATTCAGTTTTTACCAAAAAGTTAAGCTTCAAATAGTTTGATAATTGAAAAGATATCTTTAATATTTTGTAATGAAACATTAACTTAAATAAAATAATCCTTTTCATAAATTGCGTTAAAATGGTTTTTAATTAATTATTTCTTTAAAAATTTAACTTATATTTAAGCATAATTCTTTAGAAATAATATTTTAAAATGAATTTTTTTGATTTTTTTGTTAAGTAGAGTTACCTAATAAATAATAATCTTATAAAAGAAAATTAATCTTTAGAGAATGCAGTAACCCTTTGGATTAAATTGCGATTTTTTTAAAGGAAAATGCTCTTTCTTAATTTAAAAAGAATTCTATTTGTTGTGTTTTGCGTTTGCTTGATGATGTTTTATTTTTAAAAATTTGGATCTTATTCTTTTAAAATGAAAAATTTTATATATTTCTATCTCTAATATATAAATTATAAGCATTTAGAATCGATAAATAAAATAAATTTTATTTTTATAAGATAAAAAAATATTCATAATGGTTGGTTACATAGATATAAAGAGTTGTCTATGTGAAAAAGATTAGTTTAATAAATTTTATTAACAGAATAATAAGAAACTTATTTAATTAAATTTACCTTAAGAGAACAGTAAATCTTTGGGTTAGGGGGCAATTTTTTTTAAAGGAAAATGCTCTTAATTTCTTAAATATTAAATTTCATGTTTTTGTTTACTGATGTTTAATTAACAAAAAACTTCAGTTTTTTACCACTTGTATTTACTTTTGCAAAAACTAATAATTATTCCATTTGTAAGCTAATATTGTTAGTACTAACCATTAATCTGAAAGAACGAATTATTATTTTATTAAATATTAAAGCGCTTACTTGCTTCATTTTATATTATAAATATTATAATAAGCTATTATAAGATATTTGATATATAATTACTTTTCTATTTTAATGCTCTTTATATTTATAAAAAATGACCATCATTTTAAAAAGATGGTGATCATCTGACTTGACATTCAAAAAAATTTGAACACATGTATTTACAAACATAGATTTAATAGCAAAAATCATCACACATTTAGTAGTAACTTTAATACGCTTTTCTTTTTTTATCTCCTATTTAAAATATCAACTTAATTGTTAAGTCGATTTATTATTTTGTTTAATTTTAATATAAAACTATTCTATTTATTATCTATGATTCTAATGCTAAATAATAATTACATATATTAGATAAACATTATTTTGGTTAGCCGAAGCTTGCCTGAAAATTTTTTAGCTAAAATTTGATTTTTTTATATAATAAATCAAATCAAATAATATTTCTAATTGCGGTAGCCAGACCACATATATCTTATTATATTCTTTTACCTTATTTAATATATAAAAAGCTTTTAATATATATAAAAAACTAAAATGAATATTT
This sequence comes from Tetrahymena malaccensis 436, assembly GCA_000231845.2. Taxonomy (NCBI): domain Eukaryota; phylum Ciliophora; class Oligohymenophorea; order Hymenostomatida; family Tetrahymenidae; genus Tetrahymena; species Tetrahymena malaccensis. The sequence goes on along the minus strand of JH719946.1, from coordinate 1,776,927 downwards.
ATTCATAATACTTGCTATTAATTAGTTAAATATAATTAATTATTATTAACTATTAACTAAAATCATTAAAAATTAATCATTAACTTCAAACTGATGATTTATATTTAAAGAATAAACTAATTAAAAAATATGATTAAGATCAATTAAAAAAATACATTAAAAAATAAATTTTGGTCAAATAAAAAAATACAAAAATATATTTCGTTTAGTTTAAGATTATTTATTAAAATATCTATTTATTTATCACATCATTCAAGTTTTCATAGATTTTCAGAATGGATAATAGCTTGAGTTTCGCCAACTGCATTAGAAACTTCTTCTTCTTTTAATTTATCTTTTTTATCTTCTTAAGATCCCGCAGCACCTCCAGCAGCGGCCATTGGTATGAGTGAGTTGATAATTGAGCCAAATGTTCCACCCATGGCAAAAGCATTTATACCAAAGAAGATGAACACAAACAAAAGTATAAGAATCACTATGAGTGTACCTAGTGCGAGAACAAGTAGAGCAGGGGATATGCCTAATTTTTCAAGAGACATAGAAGTTTTCTTGTCGTTAACATACTTAAACGCTTTTTCAAATTCTTCTACATTCAAAGTCAATTCATCTGTTTTTTCAACACTACCAGGTTTTTGTTTTTTATTTTTAATATAAGCAAAAATTTCATTAACTCTGTGTCTACTTAATTCCATACCTTTAATTAAAAATTTATTTAAAAAATAAACTTAATCTAAATAATTACCTAATCTTCTGACAAATGATTAGAATTCATCAATAGATATAGTACCACTGTTATCACCTTCTGCATCCACTGCAATAAAGACATCTTTTATTGTTGCCTATTTTTTTATAGAAGATTAAATATTATTAATAATCAAAATTTAAATTGGTTTACTTTTCCATCTTGGAGTTTCTTCACGATTTCTTTAATTTTATCAGGTTATTCAGAAGAACTACCTCCAACAATAGCTTTGTCTTTGTTGTTAAATATAGGCATGTCTTCTATTTAACTGTAAGCTCTTTGAATTAGAGCAATCTTATTTTCATCAACAATGTCAAACTTTTTAAGGATACTGAAAACACGTTGATGATCTCCAGTTAGAATGGATATCACATCTTCAATAATGCTTACATCTATATTACCTTTACTAGCGTATTTAAGCAATTTTAAGACTTCTTTAACTAGGTCGCTATCATTGATAGATTAAGAAGGTTTATCTAAAATTGACTATAGAACGTTAGTTATAGTGCTTATCATCTTATCTATCTGTTCTGCACTTTCTCCAGTCTTAGGAGATCCAAAGAAAAAGTCTGATAAATCAGGATTTTCAAAAGCTATCTTAAGTAAGATCTTTTTTTATTTAAAAATATAAATTCATAAGAACAGAGAAAAATTTTAGTCTAAAAAATTGATAAAAATTTTTAGCTTAATGAAGAAAAATGAAAGAAATATTTTTACAATTAAACAATTTTATTTGTCTTTAAGCTTAGCATTTTCTTTCATTCTTTTAGTTTCTTAATTAGTAATTAGATAGAATACAGCATATATTAAATTGACTATGTTATCATCAATCTGTAACAAATCTCTGCCAACAGTAACAAGCAAATCATCAATTTGATTAAGGATACTTTCTTTTTCAAGTCTATCGATTTTTGAGTCGTTCATAGTGCTGAATGATATTGTGAATGTTATGTTTAAAACTTAATTGAAAATAGTGGCATAATCTGGATGTTCCCTCAAGATTATCTTAATAAACGAGTTCTCATCTTCCATACACTTTTACAGATATGTGGTGATAGGTTCAGTTTTTTGAGTGTGAATAGCTTAGAGTCCTTTAAAGTAAAGATTTGCGAGATACTCAATTAATGGATGAGCATGTTCTATCTCCTTTAAGAAGCTTCCGTTCAAGAAATTAAGTAAGAAATAGATATTTTCAGAAACTGAACCTGAAGATAATAAAAAGTATTAATTTAAATACAATTTTAAGAATAAAATAAAGTTTAAATACAAATTTGTTCTTTGAATTTTTCTCTAAATGTTTCTTCATTTATTTCTTCTTCTTCATCTTCTTCGCAAATAGCTGCATATTCAGATGCTATCTATCCCATATATGATACTACTTTGTCATAGGATTGGTAAATTAAGTAAATAGAATTGCTTTCATATGCTATGTGTCTAGTAAATATTTCTGTGTCTAAACTTTTGAATTTCATTCTATTAACATTAAATGTTAATTTTGTTTTTTTATTTTATTATTAAAAAATTTACTTTTTCAAGACATTAAATACATTAGATTCTTCTACAATTAAAGATTCTGCTGCAGGTTCCTTTTCTGCGGGTTTTAACGAAGTTAATTTAGAATTATCTTTTCTCTTGCTAGGTGAGGGTTTAGCACCTGCTTTATCTAGAATAACAGCAGGTAATATTGATAAATATTGTATGTAATTAAACAAGAAATCAATTTGATGTTTGAATTCTTTGAATTAGTAAGGCTTATCGATAAAAGCTTCAGAATTTTTTAAGATATTATCCCATTTAATGTTAGAAATATTTTTCCATAAGAAGAGGGATTAGAGAATATAAGATAAATACTTGCTTTTAGATATACCTTCATTTTCATCTTTTAAAGTATTAGTCTAAATTATTTGAATAAAAAATTTTATAAATATTTTAATACATATTTTTAAATTAAATTCTTTACCTTGAGTAGTTGCAAAGCCTCTTTCTTAAGAGAATTATATTTTTAGAAGATCTAATCTTAAATTTCTTACTCTTTAGACTCAGGATCCAATTTATTTTCTTTAATGTATTCAGCAACTTTAGCATTTAATTTTTCTTCCTCTTATTCTTCTTAGTAATCAAAACTCCATTCTTCCTCTGAAGTGTTTAAGCAATTTAAGATATGAACAATTGAATTATTTGATAAACTCAAAAGTAAATGTAAATATCTTGCTTCTGATTGACTTGAGAAGAAATCTCCTCCTGTTGTAATCATATCATTCACCTAAAATAATTTTTAATAATTATTATTGATAAATTAACAATTAAATAAATTAAAATTACCTTGGTGTAATTTACAAAGTCGTCTAGATTATCAGCAGTAACTTTCAAACCAGATTTTAATGGCTTTACAAGTGCAAGAATTTGAAGTTTTTCAAGGCATTTTATTTCAGGCTTTGTGTCAAATATTACATTGAATGCATTTCTATTAATTAAAAATAGCTTTAAATATATTCTAAATTTTTGTTTTAAATTACTATAATTAATCTTTTTCTTAAGTTATGAGGAAGTTCCAATCATTATAAAGGATTTTTTAAAGGAGTAAAGACATATGATTATCTTTAACATTGGGATTTTTTCTGTAGATAGAATTAATTTTGTAATTTTCAATAGAATTTTCGTTCTTTTTAGGATCTTTCTTTTCCTCTTGTATCCACTTTTAGTAGCAAAGATTTTAACTAATTTTCCATAAATATTGCTAAGCCTTTTCTAAAGCTTTATTTCTGTTAGGCGATAGATTACAGAAGTCAAAATAGTTTATTTCATATGGGTTATTTATAGTTTTATGCATAGAGCTCTAAAATAGAAAAATAAAAGTAAAATTATTTTTTTAAAAATCTAAAAGCAATCAATAATTTACCTTTTCAAATGACCATAAGAATTTAGTGAATAATATTATTGCCCTTGGAGACTATTAAAAGACAGGAGAGTGATAAATTAATTTCAAATGTTCTCTCATTTCACCTTGATAGGCCCACACACAATTTTTTAGAGCTCTATTAGTTTATTTATTTTGTTTTTAAAAAAAGTAAAAATGATTAAAATTTAAATTAAATTTTGAAATAAAATTTTTTATTAGCCTTTTCTTAAAATTTAAATAATAATTTCGCATTTAGCTATTATGTTAAGGTTGGATTTATTAAATAAAATATAAAATTTTTAATTTACTCTTTGTTCGAATCTGATAATGAAGATTTTTTTAATAGTACTTCTAAATCTTTTGATTGATTAATACTCTTACTCATAGCAAGGCTTATAAAACTTTAAAGATTCTCTTCAGAGACATTTAACAATTCGGTTAATGATGTAAAATTTGATTTGAGAGAAGGTATTAACAAACTTAAAATTTCTGCTAGAGCTTTTTTGTTGCTAGTCATATAGAGAGACGTTGAAGTAACATAAGATTAAAAGTCTTCCATTTTAACTTCTTTCATTTATTACTATATGATTCCATTCAGGATCAAGGTACCAAAATACATATTACTATCCTAATATTTTTATTTCATACAAAAAAAAATTAAATTTATTTTAAAACAAATTTTAAAAATATTTACTTATCCGTAATTAGCAGCAAAGTGGTCATTGTCGTTCAAAGATTTATAGTTTTCTTTATAAATGTCAATCATATATTTAAAGTTTTCGGTTTCTGCTACTTTTGTGTAATTATCTAAATATTCAAACAAATCTTTCTTCTTTTCTCCTGAATAGTGATCTATTTCATCATAAGAATCTCTATCAATATAATAACTACGTTTTGTGTATGTAGAGTAGGACTTTGAGTCAGTAATATGATAAAGAATTTCATCTCTTTCAAAACTAATAATAATTAATAATTAAAGTTTCATTATAAAAATAAAAAATAAATAATCATTATAAAATTACCAATCCCACATCATCTCATCATAGTTATCAATTAATCTCTCTAAATTTTTCTTTTCGAGTTCTGATTATACTTCTGATTAAGAAATTCCCTTAAATATTCCATGATAACCATAATTATATTCAACTTAATATAGAAGATCATAGTCAACTATTTTTTCCATGAAATACTTTAACTTAAGTTTATACTTATGTAGCTCTATATATTTTTAGAATTTTTATTTATCTAACTTTTAATCCTCTCCATTTTATTGCTCCTCATCATATTACTTGTCATAAACTTTATAGCAGAGTTCCATGATGACATCATTGAAGTAATTTTTGCCAAATATATTTCTGGAAGTCATAGAAGAGAGTATGTCATCTGATTCGATGATAAATCCAACTGATAAACCCTAAGATTAATAAAATATTTATTAAATTTAATTTGTTAAAAAGTTATTAATTATAATTTACAATTAAGGGAATGAGCCTGTGACGAGGGAAGAAATCCATCATATCATCGAAGTAATAATATTTTTCTAAAGTGCCTAATATGAGATCAATGGCAAAAGTTACTTACTTGTAATGATCTTCATCACGTCCATTAAATCCATAGAAATCATAATATGATAATTTAAGCTATGAAATTGTACTCAAAACAACCATTTACATAACAGGACTAGAAGAATGAGTATACAAGCAGTAGTTCTTGGTAAAATTCTTTTCTTCATGATCAAGATTCATTTTTTCTCTTCTTGGATCAGTGTAGAAATCAGTTCCAACGTATTCAAAGACTTTGTTAAGCATTTCAAGTTCTTTGAATTCTCCAAATTTATTCTTGTTTTCTTCTCTTTCCCTTTTTTTCATAAAAATTTAGATTTTTAAAATTTAAAAAGTTAATTTACATATCTTTTTCTAATGGTTCAAAAGCCTTGTAAATTAAAGCTGTGGTCAATCTGATATCTTTTTCTTCTTCTTCATCTTCTATATCGTCGTCATCTAATTTCTTTTTCTCACCATAATCATGTTCATAAACTAAGAGCATATTAATAACTTTTTTAGGGAAGTTAAACTCTTCTGCAATGTGAATTAACCTTTTAAAATGAAATTGTTGTATAAAGTTATAAATTTAATTAAAGATTACTTTTCACCATCTTTTTCTAAACTGTTTAACAATATGTTATTTATCTAAATCTTAAAATTTTTTATTTTATCTTCAAGTTCTTAAAGTCTTTATTTTTCGTCTTCAGTAAGTTCAAATTGAATTTATTTTTCACCTTTGTCTGTTTATTTTTTGTTTTTCTTTTTAATATCTTTCAACAAAAGTTCTTCTATTTCTTCATCACTATTATTTTCTTCAGCATATTCGTTTTATTCTTTTTTCTTTTCTAATTAAGCCCTTTTTAAACATTCTTGCTTTAACTTTGCAACATAAATTTAGTAACATCTCTATGCATATTCTAAGTCGACAAGCAATTGTTTAACAATTAAAGGATTTGACCTGAAATTAAGAACATAAACTAAAGCTAATATTGGATTTAGATAAGGATTCTTGTTATTATTGACTAAATAATGGCTCTATGCTATAAACTCCCAAGTATTTTAGTCACCCATCATTAATAATGTCCATACAGGACTCATTATTGTACTTTTAGTAAACTTATAGATTGCATATTGCAGAGTATTACCTTTTTTGAGCCCTTCTTCTATAGTTAGATGTTCATCTTTTACATATTTCTAACTTATAATTGTGTAAAGCTGATAAAGGAATTCAGTTGTTTAGAAGCTTGAGTATCTGCAAGAGAGTAAACTATGTTAATTTAATAATAATTTTTTATCAATACAAAAAAAATGAGAAAATTTTATTTATTTAAAGAATCTAGAAAATATTTTGCATTTGATTTCAATAAAAATAATAGATAAATTAAATTTAAAATCTTTATTTACCCAACCAAACCTTAAATTAAGGAGATGTATTTGATTTCTTTTGCATTAACAGCCTATGTCAAAGTTCTTGATTGTTAAAGTTCATCTTGTTCCAAAATTTCCTCAAATCTTATAGCAGAAGGATATTTGAGAGGAATTAAAACATCCTGATATTTAGAAAGAAGACAGAAATCTCCTTTGCATAAAATATATGCAACTTCTGCCCAGGTAGTATCAACTTTGAAGCTTTTAATAAACTTGTTTGTCTTAATTAAGTTGACTAATTATTTTTTATTTTGGGAAGACTCACCATAAATAGGAAGAATCTGATCAATCATAGCCAACTACTACAATCCATCAATTTTAAATTATGGAGGGAGTTTGAGAGATTTAGAAATCCATTTGATGTTTGTTGGTTCGTAATCTTAGTACATTACTTTTATTAAAGTAACTAATTCCTAGTGGTTGACTCCTAACTGTTAGAACAACTTTGTGATATAAGTGTTATTTCTCATAGACTCAAAAATTACATTACGTTCCTATTCATTTTTAGAATTCTTGATATACATCAGATTAGAAACCAATTCAACAGCTTCAATAGGGATATTAGTATCTTTTGAGACAAAAGATGTGTTAAATTGCATGTGATTTACTAGTCTGACATATTATTCTACATTTTTATCTGAAATTGTTATATTATTTTCAAGAACAGTATTTTCATCACCATCAGCTTACTGTTCTAAGTAATCTAACTGACGATAGAATTTAATCATAGTTTATGTGCAATAATTAGTGTCTTCTTAGAAGTATGTGTGTACAGCTTCGAAGAATTCTTGTTTTACTTAAAGTAATATGCATAAGAGCTATTCTACATTCACCTTCTTTTGTTTTTTATCATTTTTATCTTAAATATGTAGAGTAACATTACTGGAGCGACCACTAAAATAAACAAGCAAGCAACTTGCCATCAAGAGCGCTTCTTAATTAGTATTAATTAAAAATTAAAGGAAGTGTTAGATTCTCACAGCTTCATCATTAATGGACAGTATTTAGACTGCTTTTATTAAACCATACTAACCTTGACCTGATTTCTGTAATATAAAAAAAACATATTAAGCCTTTGTAAAATATTATAAAAAAATTTACCTTAAATTTCTTGTAATCATCAACAGAGTTTTCTTTGAAAGGGTGTAAAAATCTATAGATATCTCTTTTTCTGTTTCCAGTAATACCATATCTGAAATCTATTAAGTTAGTTATTGACTTAGGAATATTGTTATTACAGTAGATGTTAAAAAGTTCTAAATAGTCAGAGTATGGAATAACAGCTCCTTCATGATAAAGAATTTTTCTTAACAAACAAACAGGGAGTTTATCTGAAAAGACATTTTTAGAAATGTTTACTATGTGTTAATTTTTTTATTCAATTTTTTCCAAAACAGATGCACTAAATTCAACAAATGTATTTATGTCATTATCATCGCATTTGGGATTAATCTTTAAAATCTAAAGCATGTCTAAAGATTATTTTATCTTCCCTGCTTTGGAAGAAGTAATTAAGTTGATGAAGAATTCGACGGATTAGTAATCGATGTTTAACATATCAGCTATATCAGAAATAGAGCTCTTGACTAGTGTATTTTATGAAGGATCTTCTATTTTTGGTATATTTCTAATTGATGAAAATTTCTTGAAGAAATTAAAGTCAACTTGCTCAAGCAAGATTTCATAATTTCTATTGATATCTTTGAAGTCTGCTTGTAAGGTGTTTGCTTACAGATATCCCTTAATTTCTATTTCAAAAAGTTTCTTGAAATGAGTTGGCAATTCCAAGTTAAATTTCATTCTCTCCTTAATTTCTAATTATTTTTTAGGATTTTACTCTTAGTCCTTTTGAGGAGCTAATTTCAACTTCTCTTCAATAATATTTTATACGTAGTTGAATTCCAATGAACCTCTCATGAACAATAAAACTGAAACTAGATCTTTGACTGAAATGTCTTTGTAATCATCTGAGACATTTTTGGTAACCTAAAAGAAAGTTAGAGCATCATATAATTCACTAGGATTTTTAGAAGAGTATAAATTGTAAAGATGCATCAAAGAATGTATCTTATTTTCTTTAATCTGTTTAATAAATAACATTAAATATTAATTTAAATTGTGAAATTTTCTTAAAAATAAATTAAAGACCTTATTAAGTGAAGTAGCGAAATTCCAAAAAGTGTGGGCATCTCTACTAGTTTTGTAACCTAATAACATTTCCATGAGCCCAAGGATTGTATCTTCTTTCATTTTCAGAACTTTAGATATTAGTTCAAGTAAATCTGAGCCTTTTAAGTAGTTATCAATAGCTTTTTATTTGATGAAACCTTCAAATCTGCTAGTAAAGAGGACTTAAAGTGATTTAACGACTTCATTTTCTAAAAGATTATCCTTACCATTTTTAAGAATTTTATCTGATGCAATAATTGAGTCATTCAAAAAGATATCCAATAAATTCAAAATGCTCTAAAAGTTATTAATTTTTTCTTTTCCCTTATTATTAGACTTTCCTTTTTAATCATCAGAGTCATCTAAAATTTAGCTTTTCAAGAACTTAAACATTCTCTTTACCTCATCGTTTTCTATACTATCAGAAATTAAATCAAAGAATGAACCTAGCTCTTTAATTAAATCAGCTTGCAAACTTGAGATAGATCCAGTAAAGAAGTTTAGCATAATTGTTAATCCTGAAGATAAAAAGTTATCATTATCTTCCTTTTTTTATGCTTCTTCTTTTGCTCTCTTCTTTTCTTCTTCTTCTTCTTGCTTATTTTTTTCTTTAAGCTCTTCTGAAATGCTTTTATATTTTTCGTCCAAATCAATAAGATATTGTTCAAATTTGATTTTTTTGTCTTTTATATTATAATTTTTATTTAAAAATTGTAAATTAATTTGAAAAAAAAATCAATAAATTTACCCTATAAATCATCTATTTTTTCATGGTATTCAATCTTATCTTAGTAGACTTTGTTTAGTGCTTTTTAGCTTGCCTTGAATTCCTCCATGTAGTATTGAGTATCGCTAATGTATTAATTAGTGCTCTCATCGTTTGATTTGATATCTTCTTCTATATCTTCTTGTTGAACCATATTTTCTGATATTTTGTTTACTATTTCCTCATAAATTTCTTTTTCTTTTTCATACTCTTCTTAAAGAAGTACTAATTAATCTTCTTCGTCTTTCAATGCAAACTTTTTATTGAGTTGCTCTAAATCTCTAGCATACTAATTCTCTATGTCTACAATATTTTCTTCTTCAATTTCTTTTATAACCTATTCAACTTCTTTAATCTAACTCTCAATTTTAGATATCTCTTATTTAATTTAATAAATTTCAGAATCAATATTTCTGATATTCATTTCTACTTTTTTAATTTCTCCTAATTGTTCTTCTTCTTCATTTTTCTTTTTTGATGATTTACCTAAAATATTTTACATATTCATTATATTTATTTATATTAATAAAATATTATTTACCTTCATCATTTTTTATAAAATGCTAGTTTTCATCTTCATCATCAGCATGGTCAAGCAAATATGGATTTCTCATATGAATTTCAGTTGCCATCAATTCTTAAATATCTCCTTCACTAGGAATGTATGCATTTCCTTCGGCTTCCTCTTCAGGCTAACCTTTATTTATAAGCTACTTCTCTAACTCCTCTAATGTTTCAACGTTTCTCTTTTTATTAAGCTCTTTTTCTTTTAACTTAATATTTAATTGATTGTTTTGTTATTTTAAATTAGAAATAGTTTTTTATTTTTCTTTAATGGAATCTTTCTATTTGTTTAAATCTATGTTTTTAGTATTTTCTAGCTTTGTCTTTTCTTTGAGCTTTTCTTCTAAATTTTTTCTTATCTTTTATTATGATAAGGTTAAAAAAATGCTAAAAAAAAACTTAAAAAAATCATTACTTTGCTCTTAATAGGGTCAATTTTGATATTCAAGTTATTCAGTTTCTCTTATTATTCTGCTTTCTCTTTCTTAAAGTTTGCAAATTCTTTCATAATATCTGATTTTTGTTGAGTGTAAATTTTGTTTTTGTCAAAATTCATTTTTTTGATCTCTTCTAGAATTTTTTCAAGCTCATAAATAATCTTTTCACCTGATGCACCATCTATTTCTTCTACCTTGGCTTAATCGAATCCTGGTTCATCTTACTTTTGTTGAAGGAGTTCCTTGCAGTAATATCTGAGATAATATAAACTATTTTCTAATTTTTCTTTATATTATTCTTCGTTCTATTTTGCTTTAAGTCTTTATTATTCTAAGTCATTAATAGCAGCCTTAGTTTCATTTAAATTAACTGTTACATCATCTTTCATTTTTAAACACTCTTCTCCAGAAGTCATTAATTTAACATCCTTAAATTCTTACTTTCTTATCATAATTCTTTTTTAAACAAAATCAACTGAACCCAAAAGATTTTATATAGCTTTCTTAATCGTGTTAGTAGACATAAGCTTGCTTTGGCCTTTAAAACTTTGAATAATGACCTCAACTATTTTGAGCACATCTAAAATACCAACTCCAGCAATTTCCTTTACTTAATCTTCCAAACCAGTATTTTTTAAAAATCCTTTAAAGGCAGAACTGACATCTTCAAAGTCAACCTCTCCATCATTTTTGAAAATAGCGTAACCAATTTTAAAAATGTCTTGGTACTATTTAATTTAGTTAAGTCCATCAAATCCCGGAAGCTTGCTTCCATTTTGCACAAGATTTAGAATTTAATTCAAAATAACCTAATTTTTTTAATGAAAAATTATTTAATTCTGATGAATAAACGACAAATAAAATATATTAATTACTTCACTGTTACTTGATTAGATTGAGCGACATATCTAGATTACTGAAAAAATAATATTTTTATAAGCATAAGTTATTGCTTCTTCTGAAGTGAGTTCAATTTCTTGTTCTTCATCTTGACCTGTCTCAGCTTGTATGGCAGTATCTGCCTTTTCAAGATCCTTCAAAAGCTTTTCTTTTAACAATTATTGCTCTGTTTTTTCTGTATTTTATTTTTTATTGTTCTTTTTATTTCCTTTTTCTTTATTATCTTGCTTTTTTACCATTTGCTAATCTATTGAGATTATTGATTTGAGTTGCTTATTCCAGACAGAAATCACGTTTGATAAAGCAACACAAAATACATTTATTAGATGGTCTTAGTAATTTCCTTTGAAATTTTCTTAAGGGAAAGCAAATTCCCAAACAAAATCAAAGACAGGTCCTTTGAGATTTACGAAGCCAATACTTTTAAGCAACTGCTTACCTTATTTTCTTTAGAATACATTGATGAGAGCATTAACAAAAGAGCTTATTGAATTTTTAAGCTCACTTTTTTAATTTTTAAGCAAACACCAGATGAGATTGACTAATTCATCTCTGAGATCTTTATCAATTGCACTTATCTAAATAAAAAATTATATTGAAATTAAAATTATAAATAAAATCATAAATATTTTACTTATTGTTAAATTATAGCTTTAGCTTTTTCTTCAAGCTTTTGAGAAATTTGTTAAGCATATGCTTGAGGATCTTAAGAAATTTTAACAAGTTCTTAACCTAATTTAGAAACTGAAGCTGGGTCTCTTATCATAATTTCAAGATTGTTTTAGATATCTTCTGAAGTAGAAGCATCAATAATTCCAAGCTTTGATGCCTCAGCTGTTATGTCTTTTAAGGTATCAGTAGGTACCATATCAGCTACTTTATCCTGAATGTCCATCTTCTTTAACAAATCTTAGAATTAACCAGTTGCCATTTACTATAAATAATCAGATATTATTTTGAATCCATTTTATGATATTTCTTAGAAATCCCTAAATTAATAAAATTAAATTATTAAATTATCTTAGTTTGTAAAAAATTCTTACTTATATTTTTTTGCAACTAGAGTGACAAATGTTGCAGCTGAAGTAGCGTATGGTAAGAAAGCATTGGGATTGATAATAGCACTCAACATCAACCAAATAGCAACCAATGAAAAATAAACTGCAAAAGTGTAAAAAGAAATTAGAACAATGATCCACATAATACCTGATAAGAATTTTCTAAATCTACCGACCATTTTATATTCATTAAAGTATTTTTCTTGTGGGAAATCCATACTTGCATAGTAATAAATCAAATCCCAAAAAGAAAGAACCCAAAATATCAAAGTTATGATAGTAATTGCTTAAACAATCCAGTTATCATCTATTAGTTTAGCAGGTATAGAAGTAGGGTAGTAGTTAATTGTGTCTTAGAAAATTAATCTCATAGGAGGTATTAAAGAATAGGAAGATTATTAAGCTCTGATAAAAATGGCCAAAATAATTAAAGGACAACCAATCAATGTCATCACTAAAACGTGAGCAATAACTGTAATCAAATCAAAGAATTACCAACCTGTTGCAACTTAAATATCTCTTTATGCTTACTTGAAGTCTTCAGTATCATAGAGCATACTGAATAAGAAGCTATCTTTAGCTAGTAATATCTTAAAATTATTTTCAACTCTTTTTTTATCAATAAAATATTTCTTCTTCAGCTTTTAAACGTCATACTTTTCATCTCTCTCAACCCATTATTGAGGTAAATAAACAGTAGATACACCATAATCTCTTTTTAAGGAACCTTCATTTAACTATATCTTCTACATGTGGTTCAAAGTACAGAATTCCTATTGCACATTTATTAAAAATTGTAAGTTTAGAGGAAATATATAAATTTTAGGAGTTTAAATAAAATTTTAAATTATATGATTTGCACGATAGATAGCAATATTAGAAGCAAATAAAATGATTTAGTCAAAAAAAATAAATAAAAAAAATTTGGTAATGTGGTTAAATTTTGATGTAATTAAAATAATTTAAAAGAATCTACTTAATAATAATTTTCTAATTCTGTAGATTCTATGCGATCTGTTTCAAACTTTGTTAGGCTGCAGCAGCTTGATATAAATAAATCTAATGATGTCTTATTTGGTTGCTCAGGGATAGTAGGTATAGTACCATTATATTTAATATATGTAAAATACTAAGTTTAAGCATCAAATCTAGCTACAATTTTAAAACCCATTTCTGTTAAGTATTTCAAATTTTCTTCATCATCGAATTTTCTTTCTAAATACTGATTTAGATAGCAGAATTTTTCATAAAGTTATTTCATTTCGTTACCTAATATTTAATCTTTTTCTAAACTGTGAATCTCTTCATCTTCATTCTCTTTTAATTCTTTCAGCTTTTTAGATCTAAAGAGAAGTTTGTAAAACTCACTAATAGAATTTTGTTTTGCTTTATGCAGCAAGAGTACCACATAGTCAATAAAAGCACTCAAAGGAGGGGAGAGATAAATTAATTGATAGAATAAAGTAAAAATACTTGTAATAGTATATTTTGGAACGAAACCTTATTCTTCATTTTCAGGATTTTCACCTGCATCTTATAAAGCTTTTTTATTCAATTCTTCTATCATTTATTGTTATTCCTAAAATATTATATTTAATTATAAATTTATATCTTTCTTAAAATAAATACAAACCTTATAATCAAGATAAAAACGTCTCTTCTATACATCTAAAGTTGACTCATCAATTTCTCCGGCTCCACCTTTTTCTAACTATGAATATTTTCTTACACTTGCAATGTGATTAAGAACCCAAATGTAATTTTGATTAATGGCAAAGACTAGAATGACCATCAATATAATACCTAAAATGCCTGAAAGAATACAACTGACTACAATAGCTGCATATAAGGAACCTAACATTTTTAATTAAATAAAAAATAAGCTCTAACACTTAAAAAGTTGTAATTACTGCTGTAAGAAACATCATAATTTGTAACACTGTAATTTTTAGATTAATCAGAATCAACTCCGATCCATTGCTCATCACTATTTCTATTTAAGCTAACATCCTTGAATCCATTGTAAGTGTCTGTTTAGACAAATTTTTATGGTGGGTAATCAACATATGGTTACCATGCATCACTTGCCAATCCATACTACGGTGCTTAATTTTGCTACATAAAATTAGTAATCATAAACTAAGTGCTGTGAATTCTCTCTAATGAAAGAGCAGGTACATAAGGGCAAAATCCTGGGGATATTGTGTATTAGCCACTATACTTTTAAGTAGTCATTAATGTTAAAGTTAACTCTCCAAGCCAATAAGGTTTCATATAACTATAAGCGGGATTGTATGAAAACTAAAGATAAATAAAATTATTATTTTCAAGAAAAAGTTAAAATAAGAATAATTTATATTTTTTAAATAAAATAATTTGAAACATTTTTAATGTGTTTTTGATTGAGTTATGCAAAAAAAATTTTGTCTTTTAATTAGTAATTTATTAAAAGTATAAAGTAAGAAAGGTATTAGAAGTGTAGATTATTTGAAAATTATTATGTTTTACTTAAACTTATTAGAATGTGGCTGATCTAGTGAATTTAGGACCTATTTCAAATACAAATATAGGATCATACACTTTCGGATTTGAAGCTGCCTTTGTCTGATTTAATAAGTTAACTTATGCTAAATTTGAAAAATTAATATAATCTATGTTTTTATTATTATCTTGATTATCAGTTTTGCTTGCCTTGTTAAATAAGATAGTGTTGTCTTGACTAGAAGTCTAGGAGTGCTATCCTTATGCAGAAATAACGTTTACATAGATGTTTCCATAAGAATTTGAAGCGGTTAATGTTGATTAGCTTTGACCAGCATTTTTGAGTATAACTTTATTAGTATAGCACCTATATTCAATTACTTTATCAGGTGTTTAAGCAGATTAGGCAAGACCCCATGGATATACTAGATTAAATTAAAAAAAAGGTTAATTAAAAATAGATGACATAATATTTTTACTTGCTTCACATTTTGTTTAATCAGTTTAGAACGAAATGCTACTCTAATAATCCTACAAATTCAAAACTTTGTTTGAAGCATCTGTTATTTGCTTAGAAGAAAGACAGTTATATGGATCTTTCTAAGTATAGCTGAGTGTAATATCGCTTGTAGATTACACTGAAATATCTCCTTCTCTTGTATTTATGTTAGCAGTCTAAAAAACAAAGAAGGGGATTTCTATGGAACCTTGCATACTCAAATATGTGAATGTCTAAAAATAATAATAAATTCATTAATTAGTTTATATAAAATTTAAGTTTTTTACATCTGCTTTTAAGTATGGGGCATTCATTTAGACGTTTAAACCCTTAACATTCATAGTAGTTATGCTTAACTGTTTTGAATAAAAAATTATGTTGCATTGATTAGTATCTCCACAATCAATATCTAGAGACTATAATTAAGTATCTTTATAAACAAACATAACTATTTCGCATTCATAGCTATTTAATTTATTATTGAAATTGAGGGTTTTGACTCCATTATCTTCACTCTATATTTTATATATAAAATCGAATTTAAAGCTATTAAATTTAAATAACCAAAAAGATCTTCAATAAAGAAATTTAAAAACTGGTAAAAATTTCAAATTTAAAAAGTGGGGAATTATTAATTAATTTCTTATTTTTTTCTTTGTTGATCAAAAATTTTATTTTTAAATCTTCGTGGCAAAACCACTGGTTGAATTTTTAAATTAAAAAAGTACTTAAGAAAATGTGCTGTGGTGATCTTAAGCTGGAGCATTTGGATATATGTATTGAAGATACATGTTCTAATCAGAAGCTACTGAGCTAGGTATTGATAAGGAAGCAGACAAGAAGTTAACATCTAAAGTATATTAACTGCGAAGGGAATAGTCATAAATCATTAAAGAGCAGCTCTCTAATTTCATAGCTACTTTTTCATTATTACCTAATCTTAAAGATCCTCTAACAAACCCAACTGAATAATAAAAGACTAATATTAAAGTTAATATCATAGCTACTATCAAAGCTAAAAGCAATATTCTCCATGATTTTCTAATAAAAAGGTTATCTTTAAGTAAATTCTTAAAAGAGAATCCTGATTTTTGCATCTAATTCTACTAACCTTCATTTTTTTTCATTTCAAGTTGCTTTTATCTAAATTGCATTTGTAAGGCTCTTTGCTATTAGAAGGTATTCTATTTTATTGCTGCTTTAACTTCTTTTTTAACCATACCACTTGTTACAATAACTGAGCCTTGCTATGTATTAATATCCTTATTATTTTTAGCATCTTTTCCTCCTTTCTCTTTGCCACCTTTGTTTTTATTTCCTTTATCTTTTACTGTCTTAGCTTTAGTACTTGTCCTTCCAATATCTATTGGAATAGTATCTTCTTCTTTCAATGCTTATTCGAATATATCCTGCTTGCCTTTGTCCTTTTCTTACTCTTCTTCTTTGAGTTTCTGCATTTCTATTTCCATCTATTTTTAATCGGCTTCATTTTTTTAAAGCAATCCTTAATTTTCATCTATCTTACCATTAGATTCAATATGTATCTCTTGGATCTATTAAATATTTTGTTAATAAGAATTCGTTTTCTACTAAAAATTTAGTTGAGTAATTATTTATACTAATTTAATCCAAAAATATGTCATCATTTGTTAGATTTAATCAGAAAATTATTTAAATTTTTTTAAAGAAAAAAAATCGATAAATAAGTTTTAAATAGGTAAAGTAATTTCTTCCAAACAATAAAACAATTATCTTAGAAGCAAGTCAGAATATAATCAAAATAGTTATAATATTGATGTAGATGTAGCTAGGTATTAAATTTGTTTGTACATTTTTTTGCTTTTAAATATTTTATCAAAACTTGATTTATTTTTTGATTAGAAAAATATTAATTTTCTTCTTAAAAAGTTGTTTGGCTTCACTTAATAACCAATTTTTTTTAAATAAGAAGTAAAATTATTGAAAGAAAGACATTAATTTAATATTAGATTTAAAACTAACATAATCAGAGGGGTTGATCTAAAAAAAGTTGAGAATAGGAATATGATATTTACGTTTTGATTTTCATTTTCTTTAATATTGGCAGCATCAGTTTCCATTCTATTTCTCTAGCTATCAACTACTGGATCTATTTAGTTATGATCAACAATATCTTTTTATTCTACCACTTCATCTTATTGTTAAGCTTATTGAATGGTCTTATCTCTACTTTTATCTTAAGAATTATTATGGATAGAGCTCATTTTAATGCTTTATCTCTTTATTTTTCAGGTAATTAGGTATTGTTGCTAATATTTTCTTTCTTTCTTTTTTCTTCAATTATTTATGAAAATAAAATTTGTACCTTTTCTTTTTTTATTTACGTTTTTAAGTTTTTTCAACTTTTCTATTTTATTATAAATAATTAATTTTTTGATTATCACCAATAGATTTAAATTAAAAACCATCTACCTACAAATAATTTTTATATCTTAGATCTTCTAAACTATTAATTTTTCCCACATCAGAATACAAATATTATTTCTTCTATATATATTCTTTTACTTTTGATGACATTTTTTTAAAACATAGCAGGTTTATTTGGACAACTTAAAAAATAAATGGTAATTTTTGAAAATCATTTAAATAAAACAATTAAATTTGTAATAAAAATATGGATTATTTGCCATTATTTAAATTATAAAAATCGGTAAATTTATACTAAACTCTAAAGCCAGTAGATAAGGAATATTTTTTATCTTAATTTAGATTATTTTTCTCCTGCTTTTTTAATACTTAATAAATAGAAGATTTCAATAAAAACCAAATATCCTTCTATAACCATAAATCAAAATCTAAACCCCTCTAAATCAATCGTCTTTTCTCCAAAATTTTAAGTGACAAATATTTATTTTTTGAAAAATATTGATACTTGCATAGATATTTTAACTAATTGTTAATATAAATTTGATTAAAGCAGAATACTTTTTTTAAATGAATATAAAAATAGATTATAATTTATAATTTGTTTAAAATTAAAACTTAAATTTAAGTCTAAGTATTATAGAAATAAACATTCAAATGAACGCTTTTAATATAATTCTATTTCTTATATTTAAATTATAATAATTATAGGCATATAACTCTTTTAATATAAAATTATATTATAATTTACTAAAAGGTAAAAAAATATTGACTATGGTTACATACATAGGTTTTTAAAAAAAGATTTTTTACCACAAAATAGATAAGAAATAAGATATTTTTCTTATATAGAAAAGAGATTAATTTAGAAATTTATTATTATCAAATTAATAAGAAACTTATTTCATAAGATATTAATTACTTTTTTCTTAAGGGTATGAAGTAACTAATTGGATAAGGGAACGACAATTTAAAAGAAAAATGAAAATTAATATTTTAAATTATTTAAATAAACAAAAAGTATTTTATTTACTAAAAACATTTTTTCTAATATCATTTTTTAATTAAAATTTCAACTCTATTAATTAGTTTTGAGGATAATATAAAAATGATTTGATTTCTTGAATTTTTGATTCATAAAAACTTAAGTTTTTCTTTTTATTAAAACAATCTATTTCAAAAGTTACTACTAATCTTTTGTTTGATAAGATATTCTTGTGATTTCTAAATTATTGTAAAATATTGATTTTTCTTTTTATTCAAATGTTCAATTTCGTTTCATACTTAATCCTTTTAAAAATAAAGTAAATCGTAATTAATAGATATAAATTATTATGAATAAATCATTTTACTGTTTTGCGCATTTATAAAAAATTAACACCATCTTAAAAATCTGAGTTTATTTTACTTGACTTTAAATAATTTGGGAGCATATATTTACTAAAATAGACTAAAAGATATAGAAAAAAGTATAATAAATTTAGTAGAAACTTTAACATGCTATTAATTTTTTTTCACAAATTTAAAATGATATCAGTATTTTTAAGGTCAATTTTTATTTTATCTTTTTAAGAGCTTAAATATATTCCATGACATAAGTCAAAATTAGCGTTTTATTAAGTTTTTTCAACCTAAATTAATATTTTTAAATTTGTTATAAGATAACAAATAATGAAAAAGTAATCTAAAAATCTTGAAAAGCCAGTTTATCTTATTTACAAAAGTAAGATATTAATCAATTTAATTAATTTTCAAAAATCAAAATTATTTATGATAATGTTAAATAAAGCATCTTGTTAAACAAATTTATCTTATTTTCATATATATTTAATTTCAAAATACAAAATTATAATGATTATTTTAAATTAAATGAGTTTACAATTTAAAAAGTACAATTAAATGCGTTTACAATTTTAAAATACAATTAAAATTAAAAACAGAACTTAGTTGCTATTATTATTATAAGCAACATAAATTACTAAAAACAAAAAATTTTACTTAGATAAGAAGTAAAATAGAATTTAATTAAAAATAATTGTAAATTATTAATCTTTAAGAAATAATATTTTACTAAAAAAATATATTAATGTGAAAGAAAGTTGACAAATAAAACTCATAATTTTAAAGATAATTTTTAAATATGTAAATAAATAGATAACTTTTAAAATTAATGTGATAATTGCATTTATTAATATTTTTACGTTTTCATGAATTATTTTTATTTTTTAAACAATATCTATCTACTATTTATTTTTATAAAATCCAAAATTATTTATTTTCATGAGGATTAATTTAATCAATTTAATTTATTAATAACTCCATTAAAATAATCTTTCATTTATTAGGTTTTTTAATCTTCCATATTTTTTTTCATCTCTCCTAAATCTTCCTTAATTCCATCTATAAATGATTAAGATTCGACAAATTAATTATAGGAGTAACTCATTAGACCTAACATTAAAAGACTAGAAGAAATTAATAGATGACCACTGCTTACAAATTTTAAGCAAGCTATATGGCAGGAAGAAAGCAAAAATGCATATTTAAACATGTCTTTATCTATCTTAAATCTGTTTGTCTCTATCTAATGAGATTTATTTTATAACTCTAAAATTTGTTATGAAATAGCTTATCTTGTATCGAAATCACAGAAATATTCTTCTCCGATTTATTATAAATGTAAATAAAGAGAAAATATTATTATACAATATATCAACACTTTTTTGTATTGAATTAGAACAGTAGATTATGAATCAGATATTAAGATGTCAACTAATTCTTTTTGATTTATTAAACCTTTACTTATAAAACTAAATAATGATGTTTTTTAAGAAATTTTATTATTATTCGTAAAATATTCAATCCCTTCATCAAAATCGAGTGATTGGAATTAAGTTAAACCATTTTTTCCTTATACAGCTAAAGCTGTTGCTGTTGCTATTTTTCGTATCTCATGAAATGATATTCTAATATCTCCTTTACTCAGCTTTCCTTTTTATTCCATTATTTAAATATATTATTAATCTATTTCTATATGCTTTCCTAAAAAAATTAGCTTTTCAAGAGGATTCTCAGCTATTTCATTCAAAGTAACATATTTTTATTAATCCTTATCCATATTTAATCCATTTTAAAGCTATTCCTTTTTTTATTATATTTCTTATATAAGTTATTTCATAAATTTTACATCTATTTATTACTAAACAGAGTTGCTCTCTGACAGTTAAATTAATAAAGGCGTATTTAGCTATTAATCTGCTAAAAAAATATTACCATTCGCTGCCACATTGCATCTTATCGATGATGCATCATAAAATCTATTAATATTTTCCAAGGTATTTAGATCTTACCATTTGCATTTGTATTAATGGTACAAAGAAGAGTTATGAAATACTTCTACCTTGCGATATAATCCTAGTTAATCAAGACTAGATGTTGAAATCTTAAACAAGCTATCTTTAGCTAGTAGTTAATTCTGTATCGTAACTTTGCCTTAAATATAAATCAGCTTGTTTTGTATATTTGTTTCTAGATTTTACTAAATTGGAATAGCATTCATGATTAATTTGTTAAAGTTTCTGATCGATTATAGCTTAGGAAATAATTTGAAAAGCTTATATGAAGTAATACCTATTAAAGGATAGAATATAATTGGATAATATATATGTGGATGAAGATAAGTATTTTAGTTTAAAATTTTGAAATACTTAGACACTTTATCACTAAATTAGTTTTCCATTTTTATTTTTTGAAACAGTATTTTATTAAATTTATGTATATGGTTATATAAAGCTTAAAAAGAAAGCAACCAATTTTGAAGTGATATTATTACTATTTCTAGAAATATCTAATAAATAAAATAGAAAAATTAAGTAATTAAGACTTTACTAATATCTAAATAATCTTTTATTTTTAGTATTCACTTAAAACTTTTAGCTGCATTCAGGTTTTATGTATTTCAAAGTAAGTTTTTAAAAATGGTGATGATAGATAGAATCTGAAATTTATATTTTTGCAATTTTTTAATTTCAACAAAATTAAGAGTAAGCTATTTTAGTACAAATAATAATCAATAAAAAGATATTTTTTTTTCGGTTAATGAAAATAAATTCAAGTAAAATTTGTTAATTATAATCTATCTGCCTTTAACTATCAAAAACTGAGATCAGACTTAGTTAAGATTTATTTTTTATATTCTTTAACCTATTAAAAATATTAATTTAAACAAATACCTATTTAGTTAAGTTCAAATTTTATTAATTACAGTATCTTCTTTTTTTATTAAATAAAAATTGATAAAAATATTAACTAATTAATTAATTAATACCGATAGACAATGAAAATGAAAAAGAATAAGAAGATTAAAATAAGAATTTTTTGATTTACAGATGTAGAATATATTTAAAATTTATTAAAAATGACATCTAATAAAGTATCCTTAGTAGGAAGATTATATTATATTGCACATAAAGAATATATCACTAAAGAAGAAATTAACGAATCTTCTACAAAGGATGAGTCAACTTTTGATAATATATAGTTAAAAATATATCACAGATTAATTCTTAAAGCTTAATTTTTGAAATATTTTTATTGTATAAAAAAGATAAACATAGTATTTTTTTTAATAAATTCTTTTAAAACTCACTCAAACTTATAAATTGTAAAATTTTCCTCAAAATTTTGCAAGTTATATGTTTACAACTTATATAGTAATCTACGGTATATTCAAAAGGAGAAGATCTTGAGACCTATGAGGGTTTTAGATCACTGTAATCTTATTTTCATTAAATAAAGTTATTGATTTTTAAGATGTATGTGAGTAGCGCCATATTGTTGAAATCTAATTAGTCTCCTATAATAATAGAAATTTGAAGCTGACAAAAGCGCATCCTTTACACATTCAACACACCTTTTTAAAGGTATTCATTTAATTAAATTTTTTAATTATGAGTTATCGATCAAAAAGATATGAGTATAATTATTTCAGATGTGCTAAATAAGAATATAATATCTATTTATAAAGTAAATTAGATCATGTACCTGATTTCCAACATTTCTAATAATACAATAGTATAAAGCAAATACCTCCAGAAACGACGCATAATTAAATAAACTACAGTATATATTTACATAAATCACTCTATATATTTTATCTCATTAATATTAACAAAATATATCTATTAATAAAATAGATATTCATCCTATACAATATTGTTGAACTGAATCTATCATATTAAAAATCAAAATAACTTAAAGACATAAAAAATAAATATATTCTTACAAATTTTAAGAATTCTATATTTTTGAATAAATTTTATGTATTTTAATTTTGTTAATTTTATAATCATTAATTTAACAACTCTTTAAATTGTTATATACTATTTTCTTCATTATTTTTTCTAATTTCTTTTAAATCTTACTTAATATTTTCGATTAAACTTTTCATTTAAGCTTATTCATCTAATATAAACATTAAAAGTCCAACACCTAACACGCAAGGTAATAATATAAAACCACTAGTTAAGACTTTTAAGCATATGGTGTGAATTGATGATTGAATAAAGGATTTTTTTAAAATATCTTAATTTATGCTAAAGGCATTTAAAAATGAGCTGCTCTCTGAATTTTACTATATCTCATAAATTAATTATGATACTTGTTTTCTTTCTATAAAATTATGAAAGTTATATCCATCTTCATATAGAGATCCTATAAAGAGATAAAGACAATTAATTATTATGAAATAGAATAAAATGTTTTTGTATTCGTTTGTCCTATTGGATTTTAAAGAAGATTTAAGAAGATCAATTAAATCTTTATAATCAACAAAGCCTTTAGTAATAAAACTGAACAAAGAAATATAAGAAGTTTATTTTCCTCCTTGAACAAAATACTCAATTTTTTCTTTAGAGTTTAATAACTAAAATTCTTTTAAATCACCTTCTTCTTATAAAGCCAATAAAGTAGCTGTTTTTATTTTTTCTATTTCATGAAATGATATCCTTATATCTCCTTTGTTTATTTCTCCTTTATTTTTCATAATGTAGATATATTAGTCTTTAATTTCTATATGTCTTCCAGTCAAAGCTAACTTTTCTAGTGGATTTTCAGTTTCTTGAGTTTCAAGAGAGCTTTAACCAATCATACTTTCTTTATTCATTTATTTTTGATATATTTCCTTTTTTTATAACGTTTCTGAAATTAAATTCAAAATATCTGCAGTAGTATCTATTTTTAGTCTAACAGAGTTATTATCAAATAATTAAATCAGCAGTGGAGAAACAAGTTTTTAGCCTTCTAAAAAAATATCTCCATTTGTTGTAACTTTGCTCCCAATATAGGGTTAATTAGAAATATGGAAAATATTTTCAAATAGTCTAGAGTCCTACCACTAACAATTTAACTTATGATAGTTAGAATAGTTATGATAAACTTCTACTTTGCGATATAATCCTAAACAATCAAGACTAGAAGAGGATACCTTAAATAAATCATCTTTTGCTAACTTACTATTTTAATAAGCAACTTTGCCATAAGTATAAATCAAATGTTTTTGAGAACATCTTTATAAATTAGCCTCTATTGGAATAGAGTTCATAATTTATTTCTAAAGCAATTTTGCAATTCTTTAATTATTAAAGCATTTCAAGAGTTTTAATGTTGAAAATCCTGTTAAAAAATAAAATATGAGATCTGGAGCACAAGGGTAAATAAATAGTTTTGAATTTAAAATTTATAAATGTTTATGAGCATGCTTGCTATAATCATTATCCATTTTGATGTTTTTATGATGATTATTTTTTGAGATTTAGAAATTCAATATTTAATTTAGGTAATCAAACAACAAAATTTTCAAAGATTATATCTAATTTATTTAAGATTAATTAATTGAATTTTCTGGAATACTAAAAAATAGAATAGAAAATAAAAAAGCAAAGTGTCTATTTCTAATACTTGGTTGTACATAAATTCATTCGTCTACATTAAAAAAATTTGAAGCTTAATTTTTTAAGGTTATTTGTACTTTCTTAAGTAGTAACTACTAATATGAGTATGCTGGTTCAAGTAGCTAAAATAATTTATTATTTTTTAGCTAACTAATTTTTAAAGTATTATTAATGAAAAAATTTTTTAATTTGATTAATAAATTTATTAATTAATTTTAATAGATTTAAAAAGTTGTAATACAAACAATTTAAATTTATTCAAATTTTTTATTTTAAATAATTTGAAAGAATACAAAAATAATAGATATACTATTTTTTTTATAATATTATAAAATAATATATTGTAATTGCTGAATAAATAGTCAAATTAATAAATATTTTAAATAAAAGCTTTATGCACAATAACATGACAAATAATCTATAAAAAATGTACAGCCCAACTTTTTTTGGTACCCTATATAATTTATTTTATCAAATATATAAAAATCTGTCATATTGAAAAAATAACAAAAAATCAATAACAAATAACTTGTATTTAGTTAAATATTATTTATTAATGACTAATAATCAAACTGAAAATAAATAATAATTAAAAATGAGTTAATCATAGAATTTAATCAAGACTAAATTAAAAAATCCATACAAAAATAAATTTTAATAAAAAAAAATACAATAGCTTCCTTAATCTGATTTAAAATTATTTTTTAAATACTTAATATTTAATTTTGTTTTCATATATTTTCAGAATGAAGAATAGTAAGGGTTTTATCAATTGCATTAGAGATTTCTTCCTCTTTTAATTTATCTTTTTTATTTTCTTAGAATCCTGTAGCACTAAGAGCAGCTATCATTGGTATGATCGAATTTATAATTGAACCAAATGTTCCACCCACAGTAAAAGCTTTAATACCAAGGAAGATAAATATGAACAAAGTTATAAGAATTCCTACGAGAAAAACTAATGCGATAGCAAGTAGAGCAGGTGAGATGCCTAATTTTTCTAGAGACATAGAAGTTTTCTTGTCGTTAACATATTTAAATGCCTTTTCGAATTCTTCTTCATCCAAATCTAAATCATCTGTTTTTATAGCACCAACAGGCTTTTGTTTTGCATTTTTAACATAAGCAAAGATTTCATAAACTCTATTTCTGCTTAATTCCATACCTTTAATATTACAATTAATTTATTGGTTTATAAAAAATATATGAGCCAATTTAGTTAATTACCTAATCTTCTAAATAATGATTAGAATTCATCTATAGATATTCTACCATTGTTATCACCCTGTGCATCCAATGCAACAAATAAATCATTAATTGTTGCCTTTTTTTAAATAGAAAATAAATGTTCATAAATCATTAAAATTATAATTTATTTACTTTCCCATCTTAGAGCTTATTTATAATTTCTTTAAACATATTAGCTTCTTCATTAGAATTAGTTCCAACAATCGGTTTGTCAATTTTTTTAAATATTGGCATATCTATTATTTAACTGTAAGCTCTTTAAATTAGAACAATTTTATTTTCTTCAACTACATCAAATTTTTTTAGTATACTGAAAATAGATTGATGATCTCCATTTATAATAGATATCACATCTTCAATAATGCTTACATCTATATTACCTTTACTAGCATATTTAAGCAATTTTAAGACTTCTTTAATGAGGTCGCTATTATTGATAGATAAAGTAGGTTTTTCTAATATCGATTATAGAATGTCTGTTATTTTGTAAATCATATCACCAGCCTAGTTAGAACTTTCTCCATTCGTATGAGATCTAAAGAAAAACTCTTATAAATCAGGGTTTTCAAAAGCTATCTCAAGTAAAGTCTTATTTATTAAAATATAATTATTAATAGGAAAAATAAAAATTTTTTATTTTGAAAATCTGATAAATGTGTTAATATGAATAATTAAAAAATGAAAGAAAAATGTTTACAATTAAACATTAGTCTTTAAGCTTAGGGTTATCTTTCATTTTCTAAGTTTCCTAATTTGTAATTAGATAGAATACAGCTTAAATTAAATCTTTTACTTTATCATCTAAATCTTTGCCAACTGTTTCAAACAATTTTTCTATTTGTTAAAGGATATTATTTTTATTATCTTTAATATCTTTTGATTTTTTGATTTAGCTGAATGATAATGTTAATATTATTTATAAAGCTTGAATAAAAATATCAGCAAACTATTGATTTTCCTTCAGTATTATCTAGATGAAAGATTACTCATTATTATTTTTCATACATTTAATTAGCTTTTTAGTGGTAGTATTAGTTTTTTCAGTGTAAATGGCTTTGAATCCTTTGAAGTAAATATTTGTAAGAAATTCATTCAATGGATGATACTTTTCTATCTTTTTTAAGAAGCTTCCGTTCAAGAAATTAAGTAAGAAATAGATATTTTCTGAACCTTAACCTAAAAAAAGAAGAAAAAAAATTAAAATACAAATTTAAAAATAAAAAAAATTTAGAATTACATAATTAATTATTTTTTAATTATGCTTCAAATTCATTTATCCCTTGTTCCTCGCGTATTTCCTGATAATATTTTTTACACCAATTTTTCGTATTTGATGCTACTTTTTCATATAATTGATGTATTAAGTATATAGAATTGCTTTTATAGGCACTGGGTTTAGTAAATAAATCTGCGTCTAAACTTTCCAATTTCTTACTGTTAAATTAAATTTGTTTGTCAAATAGCTTTTTTTATGAAAATATTTACTTTTTTAGGATATTAAATAACATCGATTATTCTTCATTTACCTATTTGTTAGTTCCTTAGTTATTTTCAGTAGGTTTTTAATCTTTTTTATTGCTGTTATCTAGTATAGCTGCAGGTAATATTGACAAATATTGAATGTAATTAAATAAGAAATCTATTTAGCGTTTGAATTGTTGATATTAGTCAGTCTTATTAGTATTGTCTTCAAAAACCTTCTAACTATTTTCGAAAATATCATCCCATTTGATATTAGAAATATTTTTCCATAAGAAAAGGGATTAGAGAATATATGGTAAATTATTGTTTTAAGGTTTTTCTTAATCTTTATTATTTGAAGCCTATTCAATATTCAAACTATTTAAGATATGAACAATTGAATTATTTGATAAACTTAAAAGTAATTGTAAATATATTGGTTTAGGTTCATCTGAGAAGAGATCTTTTTGACCAGTTTCAATCATTTTTTTAATCTAAAATTATTTTAAATAATTATAACTAATTAATCAATAGCTGAAAGAACCAAAAATTTACTTCATCAGAGTCTAAAAATTTATTTAGTTAATCAGCAGAAACATTCATACCAAATTTTACAGGTTTTACAAGAGCAAGAATTTAAAGTTTTTCCATACATTTTTAATCAGGTTTTGTATTAAATATTATATTGAATGCACCTCTATTAATTAAAAATAATATTAAACTTATTATAAATTTTTTATTTAACTACTCTAATTATTTTATATCTTCTTATTAAGATATGAGAAAGTTCCAATCATTAAAAAGGATTTATTAAAGGAGTAAAGGCATCTATTCATTAACATTTTTTATGTCTTCATCAGAAAATTCTTTCTAATACATTTTTTATTTATTGTAGTTTTTTAAACTATTGTTATCTTCATTAGGATTTTTATCTTCTACCCACCTTTGGTAAGAAATATTTTAACTTAATTTCCATAAGTATTGCTATGCTTTTTTTGAAGCTTCATTTCTGTTAGGTGATAAATTACAGGACTCAAAGTAGTTAATCTCATGGGGATTATTTGTAGTGTTATGCATTGAAGTCTAAAATAAATAAAAGTAAAAATTTTTTTAGTTATTTTAAATAGATTTTTTTAAAAAAACAAAGATTGATTTTAAATAATATTTTACTTTTTCAAATGACCATAAGAATTTAGTGAATAAATCTAATGCATCTAATGCATCTGGAGATTCTTTGAAGTATTTAGATTATTTAATTAATTTTAAATATTATCTCATATCACCTTGATAAGCTGACACACAATTTTTTAGTGTCCTAGTTTATTAATTTATTTACATATATATGAATAAATACTTTATTTTTTTAAATCAGAAACAAAATGTTTAAAATTTAAAAGAATTTTAGAAATCATTATAATATTATTATCTAAATTAATAATCAAAGATAAAGGAAATTAAATTGATATCATTTTTAATTGTCATACTTATTAAGTAATTTCATTATTAAATCAAATGAACTTTTTTAGGTTGGAATTTGCAAAATTAAATAAAAAATAAATTGATTTACTCTTTATTAGAGTCTAACAATGAAGATTTTTTTAATAGTCTTTCTAAATCATTTGATTAATATTAGCTCTTACCCATAGCAAGGTTAATAAAACTTTAAAGATTTTTTTCTGAGATATTCAATAATTCATTTAATGAAGTAAAATTAGATTCAAGAGAGGGAATTAGCAAGCTTAAAATTTCTGAGAGCGCTTTTTTGTTGCTGACCATATAGAGTGATGCTTAATTAACGCAACTCTAAAAGTTTTCTAATTTAATTTATTTGATTTATTACTACTATATAATTCCATTCAGGATTAATGTACCGAAATACATATTACTATCCTATATATTTATTTGATACAAAAAAAATTTAGATATAACTTGAAAAAGGTAAATAAAATTTTACTTATCCGTAATTAGCTTTAAAGTAATCATTTTCGTTCAAAGATGTGTAATTTTCTTTGTATAAGTCTATCAAATATTTAAAATTTTCGGTTTCTGTTACTTTTGATAAATTTTATAAGTATTTAAACAAATCATTCTTCGTTTCTCCTGAATAGTGATCTATTTCATCTTAAGAACCTGTACCTTTGTCAGAACATTTTGAGTCATTTATGTGACAAAGTAGTTCATCTTTTTCAATACTAAAATTTTTCATATATAATATTAAATTTTTCATTTAAAGGATAAAAACTATTGACAAAGAATTAATTACCTATCCCAAATCATGTTATCATAGTTATCAATTAATGTCTCTATGTTTTTTTAATTAAATTCTTATTTTTCTTATTACATACTATTTTCTTCAAAAATGGGTTAAAGATAGCTATCAACTATTTATTTTAAATATTTTAGCTTATGATCCTATTTAGATTAATCTCTTTATTCTATTTATTATTTATCTAATTTATAAATATCTTTATTATTATTTTCCTAACCTTAATAAACTTCTTCACAAATTTTTAAGATGACATTTTTGTAATAGTTTTCACCAAAAATACTACTTGAGGTATTACAAGAAGTTACATCATTTAATTCAATGATAAACCCAACTGATAAACCCTAATAATATTAATATATTTATCATATTTAATTTATTAAAAAGATATTAATTAAAGATTACAATTAACTGAATGAGTCTGTGGCGAGGGAAGAAGTCCATCATATCATCGAAGTAATAATATTTTTCTAAAGTGCCTAATATGAGATCAATAGCAAAAGTTACTAGCTTGTAATGATTTTCATCACGTTTATTAAATCCGTAGAAATCATAATATGATAATTTAAGCTATGAAATTGTACTCAAAACAACCATTTACATAATAGAGCTAGAAGAATGTTTATAAATACAGTATATCTTTGTAAAATTGTTTTTTTCTTCTGTAAGATTCATTTTTTCTATTCTTGGGTCAATATAGAAATCAGATCCAACACATTTAAAGACTTTATTAAGTATTTTTAGTTCAGTGAGATTTCCCCTTTTTTTATAACAATTTAGATTTGTAAAGTTTAAAAAGTTAATTTACTTGACATCACATAATCTAAAAGCCTTTTAAACTTAATCTGTGGTCAATCTTATATCTTTTTTTTCCTCTTCGTGTCCATTTTTATACTAATTCTACTCTTATTAATCTTGTTCATAAAGCATGAGCATTTTAATTACTTT
Source organism: Tetrahymena malaccensis 436 (assembly GCA_000231845.2). Classification (NCBI taxonomy): domain Eukaryota; phylum Ciliophora; class Oligohymenophorea; order Hymenostomatida; family Tetrahymenidae; genus Tetrahymena; species Tetrahymena malaccensis. The sequence continues at coordinate 1,746,164 of JH719946.1, read as the reverse complement.
TTCAGGGAAGTTAAACTCTTCTGCAATTTAAATCAACCTTTTAAATTTTAATTTTTGTAAACATTCATAAATATTATTTAAAATTATTTACTTTTCACCATCTTTTACTAAATTGTCTTTCAATATTTAATTTATCTATTTCTTTAAATATTTTATTTTATCTTTAAGTTATTAAGGATTTAATGTTTTGTATATAGGTTCTCCTATTTAGTCATTTTATTCTTTGTTTATGTTTTAAGTATCTTATTATTTTTTTTCTGTCAAATTTCCTTCTGCTTGCTTATTTTATTCATTTTTCTTTTTAGATTAAGCAGAATAAATTTATAAGCATCTTCTTGCATATTCTAAATCTGCCAGTAATTTTTTAATTATTAAAGGTTTTGACCTGAAATTAAGTACGTAAACCAAAGCTAAAATTGGATTAAGATATGGTTTCTTGTTTTCGTTAACTAAATAATAGCTCAATGCTATATACTCCCAAGCATTATAATCACCCATCATTAATAATGTCCATACAGGGCTCATTTGTGTACTTTTAGTAAATTCATAGATGGCGTATTATAGTGTATTACCTTTTTTGAGTCTTTCTTCTATAGCTATATGTTCATTTTTTACTTATTCCTAACTTATAATTGTGTATAGTTGATAAAGGAATTCTGTTGTTTAGAAGCTTGAGTATCTGCAAGAAAGCAAACTAATTAATTTTATGAACAATTTGATATTTAAAACAAATAATTTTAAATAATTAAAAAGAAATACAAAAAACATTAAAAAGAAATTCAAAAAATATTAAAAAATTTATTTTAGTAAAAGAAATAGATTAATTAAGCTAAAAAGATTTATATACCCGACTAAACCTTAAACTAAAGAGTTATATTTTATTTCATTTGCATTAACAGCCTCTGTCAATTATATTGATTTTTTAAAATCTTTTTTCTCTTATTTCTCTTATTTCTCTTTTTTCTCTTTTTTCTCATTTTTCTCTTTTTCCAAACATTTCTCAATACTTAAAGAAGAAGGATACTTTAGAGGTATTAAAACATCTTAATACTAAGAAAGAAGACAAAAATATCCTTTACTTAAAATATAAGCAATTTCTGCCCAAGTAGTATCAACTTTGAAACTTTTAACAAACTTGTTTGTCTTAATTAAGTTGACTAATTACTTTTTATTTTTAAAAGACTCACCATAAATAGGAAGAATCTGATCAATCATAACTAACTATTGCAATCCATCAATTTTAAATTATTGAGGTAGTTTGAGAGATTTAGAAATCCACTTAATATTTGAAGGTTCATAGTCTTAGTACATTAATTTAATCAAAGTAATTAATTCCTAGTGATTAACTCCTAACTGTTAGAACAGCTTCGAGATATATATGTTACTTCTCATAGACTCATAAATTACATTACGTTCTTACTGGCTTTTAGAATACTTGATATGCATCATATTAGAAACCAGTTCGACTGCTTCAATAGGGATGTTTGTATCTTTAGATATATAGGATGTGTTAAATTACATATGATTTACTAGTCTGACATATTATTCTACATTTTTTTCTGAAATAGTTAACTTATTTTTAAAAGCCGTATTTTTTTCATTACTAGATTTATTACACATTAAGTAATCTAACTTACGATAGAATTTAATCATAGTTTTTGTGCAATAATGAGTGTCTTGTTAGAAATAAGTGTGAATAGCTTCGAAAAACTCTGGCCTTATATCAAGATATTCGCTTAGCGTTTCTTCTACATTCCATTTATTTTTATTTTTATTTTTACTTTTTATATTTTCTAGATTAATATTACTAGAGCGGCCACTAAAGTAAATTATTAAGCAACTTGCTATCAACAGTGCTTCTTAATTTTTATTAATTAAAAATTAAAGGAAGCTTTAGATTCTAACAGTTTCATCATTTATAGACAGTATTTACACTGCTTTGAGTAAACCTTAATTATTTTTCTGTGATTAAAAAATATTATAAATAAATCATCATAAAATAATAGAATAAAATTTACAATATATTCATCTTGTTTAGGTTATTCTAAAGAAGGTTGCAAAAATAAAAATGGGTAGATATCTTCTTTTTCATCGTTTCCACTAATACCAAATCTGAACTCTATTAAGTTTTTTATTGATTTAGGAATATTTTCATTACAGTATATGTTAAAAAGTTCTAAATATTCAGAGTATTTAATTTTAGCTTCTTCATGATAAAGAATTTTTCTTAACAAACAAGCAGGAAGTTTATCTTAAAAGATGTTTTTAGAAATATTTGCTATAATTTAATCTCTTTTTTCAATTTTTTCTAAAACAGATGCACTAAATTCAACAAATTTCTTTATGTCATCATTATCACATTTAGGATTAATTTTTAAAATCTAAAGAGTGTCTAAAGATTATTTTATGTTTTCAGATTTCGAAGATGTAAGTAAGTTGATGAAAAGTTGAATGGATTAATAATCCAAATTTAGCATATCAGCAATATCAGAAATAGATTATTTAACAAGAGAATTTTGTGTAGGATCTTGAATTCTTGGTATATTTCTAATTGATAAGAATTTTTTTAAGAAATTAAAGTCGGCTTATTCAAGTTAAGCTTATCTATTCTGATTGATATCATCGAAGTCTGCTTTTATAGTGTTTGCAAGCAGATATCCCGTTGTTTCTATTTCTAAAAGTTTCTTTAAAGATTTTGGTAAATTTTTATCTGATTTTATTTATTCCTTAATTTGTTATTTTGTTATAGGGCCTAAATCTTTAGTTTATATTTATGTTACAGAACGAATTATAGATTGCGTTGTTTAATACTCTTATTACGTTTTTCCACTAGTGTTTTCTTTTTCATTAGAATTTTAGTCTTTTTTATTAGAGTCTTTGCTATCAAATTTCATTTTTTTAAAAATTGTTTTAACAAATTCGTACTTTAATGAATCTCTCATGAACAACAAAACAGAAACTAGATCTTTGACTGTGATTGATTTGTATTCACCAGTCAAACCTTTAGTTACCTAAAAGAAAGTTAGAGCATCATATAATTCGCTTGGGTTTTTAGAAGAATATAAATTGTAAAGTTGCATCAAAATATTAATCTTATTTTCTTTTATCTTTTTGATTTTAAAAATATAAAATATTATTAAAGATTCTTAAAAATAAATAAGCTACCTTATTAAGTGAAGTAGCGTAATTCCAAAAAGTGTGGGCATCTCTACTGGTTTTGTAACCTAATAAAATTTCCATGAACCCAAGGATAGTATCTTCTTTCATTTTGAGAAATTTAGATATTAGTTCAAGTAAGTCTGAATTTTTAAAGTAGTCATCAATATCTTTTTATTTGATGAATCCTTCGAATCTGCTAGTAAAGAGTATTTAAAGTGATTTAACAACTTCACTTTCCAAAAGATAATCCTCACCTTTCTTAACAATTTAATCTGAAGCTATAATTGAGTCATTCAAAAAGATATCCAATAAATTCAAAATGCTTTAAAAATTGTTAACATTATCTTTTCCTTTGCTATTAGATCTTCCTATTGTATCACCCTAATAGTCTAAAATTTAGCTTTTCAAGAAATTAAACATTTTCTTTTCCTTATTATCTTTTATACTTTCTGATTCAAAGAATGTACCTAGTTCTTTAATTAAATCAACTTCTAAATTCGAAATAGATCCACTAAAGAATTTAAGCATAATAGTTAATGCTGTTGATTAGTATTTAAAATTGTTTTTGTTTTGTTTTGCTTTTATCTCTTCTTTTTTTTTTTCTTGCTCTTTTTAAATTTCTTCTTATTTTTCCTCTAATTTCTTAATATTTTTATCAATTTCTATTTTCTATTCTTTTAAAATAATAACATTTATAAAAATAAAAAAATTAAAATTAAAAAAGCTTTTAAATACTCGATAAACCATATATTTATTATTGATATTAAATTTCTTCTTGGCAGGTTTTATTCCATGCAATTTAACATGCCTCGAATTCCTTCCTCTAGTTATTGATTTCTTTTAGTTTATTGATATCCATATCAGTTTATTTTATTTTTTCTTTTTTATTTTAAATATCTTCCATAATTTTAGATATTTCTATTAATAATTTATTTTTTTCTTATTTATAAATATTTAATTAATCTTCTTTTTATTTCAATTCAGTATCAAAATTTGTAATCTACTGATTTATATCTTTAATTTCATTTTCAAGTTTGATGATCTCATTCTTATTTTTAGTAATTTCTTCTTCTTCTTCTTGATCTTCTATTAAAAGTTATTCTATTATCATTTATAAATTAATTTTATTTATTTATACAAAAAAAAAGCTTTTTACCATCATTTTTTGAGATTTAGGGCTCATTCTAATAATCTTCTTCTTTTTAAGAAATAAAGGTTTTTTAAACATCTTTAATATCACTTTCACTAGGAATTTTTTATAAATCTTCTAACTTATTGTTGTTTTATTCCTTTCCATTTTTCAACTTATAAATTTTAGTTTTTTAAAAATGATTAATAACACATTCACTAGGAATTTTTAATAATAATTATATTATATTTTCCAAATCATTAATTTTTTTTTGTCTGTCTTTAATTTTATTTTTACAATTTTCTTTTTGACCTTCCTTTTCTCTTATCTATTATTAAAATAATATTTAAAAAATTGTTAAAAAATATAAAAATTGGCTACTTCTTTTGTTATTTAATCTATATTATCTTTATTTTTTAAATCTTCATCCAATTTTTCTTCAAGTGATTTCTGAGTGTCTGAAAAATATTATTTTTATTTTTCTTTTGATGTTTCATATTTAGATTCTATTTTTTTTAAAATTGTCTCTAGATTTTCAATAATTTCTTAT